>CM022951.1:39391274-39753038 GCA_012931725.1 Litsea cubeba
AAATAGTCCATCAAAATATAGCAATCCATTCAATCACAAATAATCCATCAAAATATAGCAATCCATTCAATCACAAATAATCCATCCAAGTATGATAAGTACCATATTCATTTGTCCATATCATACCAAGGTTCCATATCAAAGGTGTCCCATTCCATCAAGCCACTGAATAGGCCGCCTAGCCTCAGACTCGGGTAATCCATTCTCCATCAATACATATGAGGTCTCATCTAGGTAAACCTAGGCATGTCAAACGGGCCGTGCCGGCAGGGGAAAACCCCTGGCACGGCACTGCCCACTGTGGGGCGGGCTGGAGCGGGCCGTGCCGGGCCGGCCCGCGGGCCAGGCGTGCCTCTTATAGGCGGGTTGGGTTGGCCCGACCTGCGTAATTTGTATAGATTTTTAAAAATAAATGTGTTTGGGTGAACTCGATCTCACAACCTAATGGTTGTGAAAGATAAACACAACCACTAGACTACCTAACTTTTGTATACTAATATCTATTCAAACAATATTAAAACTAGTTAGATGAGGATGTGAACCTAACCATGAATATTAAACTATTAGTTACATTAGGATGAGAACTTAACCACTTTAGATGATGATGAGAAGCTAACACCTTTTTTATCCAACTTTTTACTCTTTCATTCAAACAATGATGAGAAGCTAACATCATTTGTGATGTGATCGAGAGTGAAGTTATAGGTACATGTGACGAGATTATATTGAACATAAATGACTGAATTATGAACATATTCTTGTGTTTAATCCTGAGCTTTCCAACCTATAAAGAATCTCAACTTCTCAAATGCTCAGGGGTTCTTGAATATAGATGAATGCAGGTAGGGAATTTCATTTGAGATTCTCAAATATCTCTGAAGAAAATAAAATTATTGAAGGCAAGGGGCTGGGGCAAATTTAGTAAAGGTAAGTGTGTCACACCAAAACATTCCCCTTATTACTTCTCCCCAAAAACACATTGCCCCTCTTTATTAGTGTGACTAATTTACACTAAAGTCCTACCTTACCAAGTTATGTAAGTGTTTTTTTTATTAGAAAATGCGTAGGGTTGTTAGTTGGATGGGAATTAGATTTTTATAAATTTAAAAAAATATATAAAAAAATAATTTTTTTTGGCGGGCCAGGCGGGCCGTGCCTAGCGGGTCGTGCCAGGCGGGCCTGGCGGGCCGATCCTGGCGGGCCTGGCGGGCCACAGGGGCTGGCCCACTAGGCTGGCGGGCCTGGCGGGCCGTGCCTAACGGGCCAGCGGGCCTGCGCGGCTCGGCCCAGCACGGCCCGCGTCATGGGCCGTGCCGTTGACCGGGCCGTGCCGTGCCACGGCCCGTTGACTAGCGGGCCGGGCCAGCACGGCCCACTTGACATCTCTAGGTAAACCCAACGTCAATGGCCTCATCATCATCATTATCTATTCATAGGTCTAAAACACACATCCAACCATAAGAATAAAGATCAAATGAAATACGAAAGCAATGTATATAGATCCATTCATCATCCTGATCAAATAAAGGAAAGTAAGTAGTCAAACTAGGTCAAAGGTCTCCCTTCAGGAATAAGTGTTGAGTCATCCAACATAGTGGCCAAATGGGCCTCCGGAAGTCCAATAAATGAATCTTGGTGCTTTGATAGTAATTGACATCCAAAGATCCCACATTAACCATCCCCTTGGTTTAACTCGCCCCCCATACCCTACTTTGAATAACCGATGAGTGGATGTTAAATTAAGATCAATCATCCACTCATCATAAATCTTCCATTTGCAAGCCATTACATAGGTTATATTATATTAAAGACTCAGAAGATACAAATTATATATTATGGGAAACCCAGGCTAACGGTTATTTGTGGCCCTGTCACGGCTAACTGTGAATGTACTATGGCTAGCTTACATTCCATTATGGGAAGGTTTACGGTTAGTCGTGAGCTCACTGCAGAACAAAAATTCTGATATTCAACTCTCCGGAAAAGCTCACCGAGGTACATTCCCGGTTATTTTCCGGAGATCCTACGGCTAGTCATGGATGAACTATAGCTTGTCATAGCTTCCCAAAACTCATTTTCCTTAGATCCCAATTGATACTAACCCCATTCAAATCACCTCCAATTCCAACCAAACTTCACCAAGACATTATACACAATTCTAAACCATCTCCCATTAATATTTCACATAATTCGTGGGGCTTTATCAATTGGGGTTCCAATCATCATATAGGGTTCCAAAACGATGAAAAAAGCTCAGAAGGAAGGGAATTCTACAATTAAACATTAAGATCTCTTCAACTCAACATAAAAATAAAAAAAAAGAGGTATGTGTTGGGCTTAGTAGGTCCAGACCAATTGGGTTCATGGACATGGGTATTATGGTAATTGTACCGGGACTTTCTTATTGACTAAGATAGGGTTTCTTGGGGAATAAGAAAGAAAACATTATATATATGATGTAATGTGTAGCCCATGTGAGACAGACAGACAGAGAGAAGAGTGAACCTAAAGGAGAGTCGAGTTTTCTTTCCCGTGGACGTAGGCAAGATTGCCGAACCACGTAATTCTCTTGTGTGTGATTGTTTGTCTTGTGTGGTTTATTGTTCGTTCGATCGCTGATTCACGTTTCCGCATACACGCGCACAACAAGTGGTATCAGAGCCTAGGGTTTACTAGGGTTGGATTGTGCCGCGTTGCGATCGACGGACCGGATCAAGGGTATCCGGATTTTCTGCGCGTGGTTCTTCGTCGTAGGAAAGTGAGATCGGTTCAGATCATAGTTTGGGCCACACGATCAGAGAACACAGAAAAGTCTGAGAGATTGGGTTTCTTTGATCATCTCTGGGCCACGGACTGTTCATCGCCTGAGAAGGAACCTGCAGACGCCGCCATCGTCATTGGACGACTGCGGAACCGCCATCGCCGCCTGGGATCTCGATTTGCAGATCCTGCTGCCTGCTCAGCCGGAATTAGACCGGAGAAGACTCACCGTTTTTTTTGCCGCTGAGAAAGACGTCCCAGCGTGCTGCCGCCCACTCTTCGTCAGTCCGTCGCCGCCTACTGCCGTGCCGTCGCCGGAGTTCGCCGCCGCCGCCGCCGTGCCGTTTCCGCCGCTGCACGATTGCCGGAGAGGAAGAGGGAAGAAGCAAGGCAGTCCTCCATCGCTCGCTGGTTACAAAACCAGAAAGGAAACAGAACTGGGTTCTGTTTGGGAGAGGAAGAAAGTCCAGGCCAGGTTGGGCTCGGGTCAGGTTGACCTGACCCGTCTGCAGAAAGCCCAGCCCAGTACAGACAAGAAGCAGTTCATGTAAGGTTCAAGTTCTGGGTCAGTTCCGCCTGACCCGTGAACTGGAAAGCCCACTCTAGCAGTCTGCTGACGTCATCGCCACGTCAGCGCAAGGTTCTGGTCAACAAGGGTTTGACCAGATTGACGACTGAGAATTGTTTCGTCAATAACTTGATCATCCGGTGTCAGATCGGAGATCCGTTTGCGCCTACAGACTCGTTGCGAGCAGATCTACATAATTGTGGAAGAAGATTGGCAGTTTGACGGTCAACAAGAAAGTTCGACTAATCGGAGCGAAGAAAACTATTTTTGCGATATCGGAGCCATCCAGAGTCGGATTTCAGATCCGTTTCTTCCAGCGTACTCGTGGTGACGAGATCTACAGATTGGTGCAGAAATCGAGGTTAGTGATAGTTGTTTATATTTTCTTAATTATTAAATTGAGATGGAGAACAACACCGTGAACACTACCATGATCAAACTCAACCATACCAATTGGTTGATTTGGAAACCTAAGATGGAGGATATACTCTATTGCAAAGACCTCTATGATCCCATTGAGGGGGATAGTGCCCGACCAAAAGATATGTCTGATCCAGATTGGAAAAAGATGCATAGAAAGACCATTGGTCACATCAGACAGTGGGTGGATAACAGCATATTTCATCACGTGTCTAATGAAACCAATGCGAGAACCCTTTGGATGAAGTTAGAAGAAAGATATGAGAAGAAAACTGTCGTAAACAAAACTTTTCTGATTAGAAAGCTTGTGAATATGAAATTCAAGGAGGGTGGTAAAATTGAAGATCACATAAATGATTTTCAATGCATTGTGAATGAACTGGCTACAATGAAGATGGTCCTTGATGATGAGATGCAAGCTTTATTTCTTCTAAGTTCTTTACCAGATACATGGGAGACATTGGTTGTTTCCGTGAGCAACTCTACTCCAGATGGTGTGTTAACAAGAAGGAAAACTGCAGGGACAGATAATGCACAGGCCTTTGTTACTGAGAATAGAGGGAGGAGTAAGAGTAGGGGACCAAAGGGGGGTCGTGGCAAGTCTAGAGGTGGCAAGGAATCACAGACTAAGAAAAAGTCTGGAAAATGCTTTCATTGTGGCAAGGAGGGTCACATTAGAAAGAATTGCTTTGCCTTGAAGGAAAAGAAAGAAACCAACAATGAGCAGAAGAATGACACTAACACTACTGCTACTTTGGATAATGAAGTAGTGATTCTGACCAGTGAAGTTGAAGAGTGTTTGAGTGTTGCAGATGATCAGGTTGAGTGGGTTGTTTGTTGGAATTTGAGATGACATGAGAAGTCTTTTGAAGAATTGAAGAATTTAGTATCTCAAGTATCATTTTGAGTTGGAATTATTGTCAACACAATGTCACAAGCATGATGTTAATAGGTTGGTGTTGATAGAGCTTAAAAGAAAAATCAGAGTTGAAACAGTTCAGGAATTCAGAATTCCTGAAGCAGAGTGTGCGGTCGACCGGGCACCCCATGCGGTCGACCGAGCAAGAGAAACCTGCAGAAAAAAGTTTCAGGTAGCTCCCAGTTATTTTCATGACACAGTGTGTCGTCGGTCGACCGGGACCCCAGGATGTCGACCGAGCACGATAGATATCTACTTCCAGATTGTGTATGATGTCGACCGAGCAAGGCAGGATGTCGACCGAGCACGAGAAGACAGAATTGCGCAGAAACAGAAGTCTTGCACGAAAATTCAGGAAACTCTTGTATTTCGTTTGAGACTCTTTCTAAACGAATTGTAGCCTATTTTGAACACTCTTAAGGGTTACCATAACCTATATAAAGGCATGTTTGGTTCGTTTTTAACGAGAGAGAAAGAAGAGAAGAAAAAAGAGAAGAAAAGAGAGAGAGTTTTGGAGAGAAGAGAGTGCTGTTGCTGCGTGCAGTCTTGTTACAAGTTTCTACAACAAGTGTGGACGAGGATGTGCTCTTGAAGATGGTGTTTCGTCCATAAGATAAGTATCTCTCTATTTATGCTTTAATTTTTAATTTGTAAGGGATTGAGAGAGAGATTGTAGAGGGGAAGGACTGTAGAAAAAGGTTTCTACTTTAATTCTGTAGAACATCAAGTTGGTGCTTGGTGTCTGGGGTTTGGTGATCCTATCTGTTGGTGCAGATAAATTGTAAAGGGAGTCGGTGCTTCCTAGATAGTTGGTGCTATCTGAAACTAAAGGGAGTAGGTGCTTCCTAGATAGTTGGTGCTATCTGAAACTAAGGGTTGGTGCTCTTTGTCGTTGGTGCGACTAAATAGATTCAGATATGTCCCGGATTGGTGTTCGGACAGTCTTTGAACCGTGGACGTAGCCTTTCGGTGAACCACGTTAAATCTGGTGTCCTTGTGTGATTTGATTTGCTTTTGTTGTTAAATTGGACCTGTTTTTAAGGGATCACTGATTCACCCCCCCTCTCAGTGATCGCGATATCTAACAATTGGTATCAGAGCGTAAGGCTCCCTTGATAAGCTTAACACGCTAAGGGTGATCTCTTGTCAAATCACATGGCAACCAATACAGGGAATAAGAAAGCACCTTTGTTTGATGGTTCTAATTACTCCTTCTGGAAGATCAGAATGCAGGCTTTCATTAAGTCACTTGGCTATGATGTCTGGGAGACTGTCAGAGTCGGTTACAATATTGCCATTGTACCCAATGATGCTGCAACGAAGAAGTTAGCAGACAACGACTCTAAGGCGCAGAATGCACTCTTTAGTGGCCTTGTGGACAGCGAGCTGGTCAAAGTAATTGCATGCAAAACAGCCAAGGAAATATGGGATAAGTTGAAAAGCATTCATGAAGGAGATGAGAAGATCAAGGAAGCAAAATTGCAAACCCATCGCACTCAATTTGAATCTCTTCGCATGGAGGAAAGCGAGAATGTTGACTCATATTTGCAACGAGTGAATGAAGTCACGAATGACATTCGTGGACTAGGGGAGGAGATTAAAGAACCAGTCATCGTTAAAAAGGTTCTAAGATCTCTTCTTCCCCGGTTTGATTCAAAAGTCTCAGCCATAGAAGAAGCCAAGGATCTGAATGAATTTTCCATGGATGAGTTGCATGGTTCACTCACTGCCTATGAGATGCGCATAGGTAAGACGTCTTCCTCTGATAGAGAAGCGGCCTTCAAAGTTCAGAAAAAGGGAAAAGAGACTGCTGGTCATGATTCTGATACTGATGATGATGAGCTTGAGGCTCAATTTGTTAGAAAGCTGAAGAAAGGAAGCAATGGAAAGTACAAAGGGAAGCTACCCTTTAAATGCTTCAATTGTGGTGGTGTTGGTCACTTTGCTGCGAAGTGTCCGCTGAAAGAAAATAATGATGATGACTCTTATGTTGATAAGAGTAAGTGGAAGAAAAATTTCAGAAAGAGGGGCAAAGCAAAAAGCTTCATCAGTCAATATAATGACAGCACGTCTGAAACTTCAGACGATGATGAATCAGCCGAGGCAACTGAAGCTCTCTTCATGGTTACCGTTGAAGAAGAAGAGGAGCAAGAGCCGGAAGAGGAAGAGGAGGCTGAGGTCAATCTCGAAGAAGAACTCATTGCCGCACTTGAGGAGCTTAGCATGGAACGAAAAACAAGTAAGAAAAATCTGAAACTTCTTCATGAATCTGAAAGTTCAATTATTGCTTTGAAAACTCAAGTTGAAGAATATAAAAGAATGGTGGAAGTCCTTCAAAATCAAATAAGTATCAAAAAGGAAGAGGCTATGAAACTTGAAACTGAAATCGCTAGAGCAAAGGCTGAAAACTTGGAACGTAGCCGAAAACTCAAAGCACTCCAAGCGATTGAAGGGACAATGAAACTCAATGAAATGCTGAAATTTCAAAAGCCCTTCCACAATAAATTTGGTATTGGATTTGAGACCGGAGAGTCCTCTAAAGCTGCACCTTCTTTGCTTATGAAACAAAGTGCCATACCTCTCAAGGCTACAAAGCATCAAATTCAGCCTAGTATTGAGACGATCAATAAGAAAAGGTTTGTGGAGTTTAACCAGCCACCTAAGAAAGGAAGAATGTTCAGATTCTATGGTTATTGCTATCATTGCAATAGATATGGACATAAAAGAGCTGATTGCAAATTCTATGTTAGAAACAGCCCATTTGTGACTAGGAACCCTTTTTCAATCCTAGACAGCCACAAAATTGAGTGCTATATGTGTCATAATTATGGACACTTGGCTAGGGATTGTAGGTTGCCTATAGCTAACCAATTTCAGGTTGAAAAGAAACCCAAGTTAGTTAAGGCATGGAGGGCAAAGAAAAGGGAAGGTAATTCCAAGGAATCTCTCATTGTGCAAACGGCATCCAATGCACAAAAAAGACAGCACCATGGGTCCTTGATAGTGGCTGTTCAAGCCATATGACAGGTGATAAGGAAAAATTCGTCAAATTACAGCACTATGAAGGCGGATCAGTGAAGTTTGGTAACAATGATGGTGCCAAAATCTGCGGAAAAGGTGTTGTTCAGCTAAAGGCAAATAAGATCAGATCAGACGAGGTCTTATATGTGTCTGGACTAAGACACAACTTGCTTAGTGTGAGCCAGATCTGTGACAAAGGCCACGAAGTTGTCTTCACTAAGAATGGTTTTGCTATCAAGAAGTGTAGCAACGGCAAAACAGTGGCTACTGGATCTAGGACTGCTGGAAATCTCTATACATTGTCAGATGGAGCTGAAAAGACTTGCTTGATGAGTCGGACAGAGGAAAGTTGGTTGTGGCACAAACGCCTTGGGCATCTAAACTTTGATAACATGTCAAAGATTTGCAATTCAAAGGCTGTCAGAGGTATGTCAACAATTGAAAAACCTTCCAACCCCATTTGCGATTCTTGCCAAAAGGGAAAGCAAACGAGGATAATGTTCAAGTCAAAGGAGCATCATTCAAAGAAACCTCTTGAGCTAGTGCACACTGATCTCTGTGGACCGATGTGAACTCAAAGCACCAATGGAGATAAATATTTTATGTTATGCATTGATGATTATACTCGTATGACATGCGTATTGTTTCTTAAGCATAAACATCAAGCACTTGATCGTTTTAAAGTGTTCAAAGCACAGGTTGAAAATATGCTTGGAAAACGTATCAAGATTTTAAGGTCTGATCGAGGCGGTGAATTCACATCTGAAGAGTTCACTAACTATTGTGAGCACCATGGCATTCAAAGACAGTATTCAGCCCCTAGAACTCCACAGCAAAATGGAGTTGTGGAACGGAAAAATCGCACCGTGCAAGAGATGGCTCGTACAATGCTAACTGAGAGCAAGCTAGCTGACAAATACTGGAAGGAGGCAATCCATACGGCTGTATACATTCAGAATTGATGCTTGATCAGGCCACATGAAGACAAAACTCCTTATGAGCTATGGTTTGGGAGAAAAGCAACAGTCAAGCACTTCAGAGTCTTCGGCAGCAAGTGTTACATCAAGCGTCTTGAACAAAATCCGGGCAAATTTGATGAAAGAGCTGATGAAGGTATATTTCTGGGTTATTCCTCATCTAGTAAGGCTTACAGATGTCTTAACAAAAGGACCAGAAAAATCATAGAAAGTGCCGATGTTAGAATTGATGAAAACTATGAATCCAAGAATGGAACTCATTATGACAGTCCCGTTTATGAGGACTCAAGTGAGATTGATGATGAAGTGGCTAAACCTAATGATTCTGAGTGTTGACACCAAAAATGTCACTTTGCCTCTTCAAGATCCAAAGAGCTACATGAAGTCGCAACTTGCCATAAATAGGCAATGCTGCTTCCAAAAATCAAATCTTGTCAGAATCAAACAAAAACTGCAAGATTCTTCAAGACAGCCAAAAGAGGAGTACACAAGAAATTTCGGGCCATTTCAAAATCATTTGGCCTAACTTCGCTTCTCCGACAGTTGAAAAGGAGCTCTCGACGACAAAAGCATCGGAGACACCAAATCTTCGATCAGGGCCCATGGATGGTCTCAAAATACTTCCAAAAGGCTCCACGTCAAGTTCCGAGTCAAACCGACAACGTTTGACCCTACATCAACCCTCGAACAGCTAAATCAAGCCTCTCGGTGGCGAGAACCACTGAGGCCATTACTCATCAGATAGAGCACATGGACGGCTTCAAAATGCTTATAAAGGGCTACACGTCAAATTTCAGGTCATTTCCACAACATTTGACCATAGTTTGACGCTCGGAAGCCAAATCAGGCCTCTCGGCGGCAAAGCTCTCCGGGACCATGGTTTCCAAGACAGAGCCTATGGATCATCTTAAAATGACTCCAATAGGTTCCCTGTCAAATTTCAAGTCAATCGGACATCGGTTGACCGCACATCAAACCGCGACATTTTCATCGCGACAAAAAGCAAGTCTACTGGTGATAGGACCCCAAACGGCTTCAAAACTGAAACAAAAGCCTAGGGTTGGTCTTATTTATTGCTCAGGAGGCTTCACACCAAATTTCAGGTCATTCCGACATCGTTTGACCCAGTTTCAGCTTCTGACAAAAAATCGGCAGCTCTGCGCGACAAAGTCTTCGACTTTCTCAGGAAATTGGAAACTTTGCAAAATAAAATGCAAGGATTCTCATCAGGTTTCCTACAAAGAAATCAGGCCAATAAATGGTCAAAATGTCAAGGAAAAGTACAGGAGAAAAAAGAATCGAAAAACAGCAAAAACGGACACAAAACGGGACACAAAAGGGGGAAAACCCCCCCAGGGTCGCAGACCCCTGCGACCCTGGCCCAAGGTCGCAGGCCCCTGCGACCCTGGGCCAGGGTCGCCGGCGACCTTGGAACCCGGGGTCGCCGGGAAGGCCCCGGAAACCCCGATTTTCGCCGTTTTTTTCGCGATTCGAAGAGCCCAGCCTCTGGTACTTTCCAAAATTCATGCTTTTGAGACACCAAGTCCTCTGACGTCCGTCCAAAACACGGGTCAATCATCAAGAGTATCGAAAACAATATTGATCGCCACCCGGTCAACCAAAAAAAGTGTGCTTTCTACCCGACCGATCGAGAAATCGATAGGACAGATGGCACCGACCCGCTGTTGGCAACAAACACCTGAAATTACATGGTCATCTGATGTCGATCTACATGAAGATCCATCGATGATCATCACCAGAAGAATCCCAAAAGACGTGGCACGGCCCGCGACTCTTCAGCTGCTCGGCGACCACTTAATGCGATTAATTGACTAACTTTATTACAGTCATTAATCCATTTCTTTGGACGGCCCAATCAGAAGCAAGCATTCGGGAGTTACAAGTCAAGAGATTCATGGCATTTAACCCATGAAACTCCTCCCATCATGGCGATTAAAGGCGATTAAATGCCCTCAATCTCCTCCGGCCAATCAGAAGCCAAGAAAAAGGAGTTACAAAATAAAGAATTCAATTTTGTAACTCCTCCCTTTATGTAGCTTTATGACAATCAAGGCTCATAAACCCTCCTAAATGGCTACCTAAAAGCCTATAAATAGGAGAGCTCTCCAAGAAGAAAAGACATCAGAAACATCAGAAAAAAGCACAAACAGACAGACAGACAGAAGCACAGAAATCCAGAGAAAGGAAAAAGAGAGAAAACTCTGCGGAAGTTCTACACCGGCCACCGCAACAAGGTGAAAAAAGTCCCTTGGGGGGTACCCCCCCTCAAGGTCCTTGCCTTCTCCTCCTGCCTCCAATGGCTTAGATGTGGCTTTTCAGCCCGTCTACTCGGCTTTTTATCGGATATAGGACCTCCTTTTGGTCTTTGTCTTCTAAAAACCTGAGGTTATAGCCAAGCCAAGCGAATCAATAGCATCCTCTGTTCTCATCTGCATGGATGATGGCGAAGCCCACATATGGCTTGCGACCGTCAATCTAAACGAGTCCCCCACAATCTCCTGAGAAGTTAGATCCTCCTTTTCTTGCTTTTCATTGTAGTTTGTATTTTTTCAAAAGAGACAAAAATCACAATTCTTGTCTTTCATTGTTGATAAGGATTGTAAATCGGCTATAAACGCCAAAATCGGCTATAAACGCCAAAAATCGGCTATAAACGCCAAAATCGGCTATAAATGCCAACAAAATCGCCTTTCACGGCAAACCAAGAAAAATGTCTCTTTTCTTAAATATATGTGCAATGGAAAACTTGAAAGAAGTTGATTTCCTTTTTACTTGCGAAGGTTGATCTCCGGATCACCACTTGTAATTCCAAGTAAAAATAGAAAATCTGGACACCCACACAAAAAAAGAAATGTTGATGCATGCCCCTGCCCCCTGGTTACGAAAGGGTCGGAACCAAACGGACTCCCACGTCCGCCGACCTCGGTAGGAACCGAGCATTTGGAGCGCGGTCCATCAAGCTGGCTACACCCGGTGGGACACGTTTATTTGAGAACACGATCCTAGAAATGAAATATTTGCATATCATATGTTTTGCTCTATGCTTATATTTCTTTTCTCGATTCCTTGGCTACTTTATAATTGGTGGCCTATGTTGAATTCCGCATTTAAAAAAAAATGAGATGAGATTTTTTGTTTGGAAATTTCTAATTCTTTGAATTTATTTCCACTCTTTCTCTTTTCAAAAAAAAAAAAACAAAAAAAAAATCAGATTTTTCATTTTGGATTCAAAATTGAGAAACTTTGATCCTCTCCCTTCTGGGCACTGGCGCTCACGGAAATCGTTGAGACCGTGTTCGGATCGGGGGTTGGGCCATTGTTTCTCTTCGATGAGTTCATTAAAGATCTAAAATATATATATATATATATAAATATAAAAAAAAAAATTTAGATTTCTCAATTTGGATTCAAAATTGAGAAACCTTGATCCGTTCCTATCGTTCATCGCGCTTGCAGAAATGTTGAGCCTGTTCGACTAAGGTTTTGGGCCATTGTTTCTCTTCGATGAGTTCTTAAAAAAAATATAATAAAATAAAAAATAAAAATAAAAAAAAAAGACATAGACCACTAAGGTTAAACCAACTGTGTTCTTTGATCATGGTTGATTCAAAGAAAAGCCTTGTCCAGAGTGTGGAGACAGCTTGACTGTTCTAGGCAAGGGTCCTCCAAACGGGTTCATTAAGTAATCCTACCCTTACCTGGGGGCAATTCTATCAATCAAGATTTCATAAGACCGGGTTAGGAGGCCTATGTGTACTCTCTCGTCTTTTAAACAAATAAAAATAAATAATTTTTTTTTAAAAAAAAATAAAAATTTTAAAATAAAAAAATAAAAAATAAAATTTTTTTTCAAAAAAAAATCTTAAAAATAAAAATAAAAAAAATAAAAAAAAATAAAAAAAAGATTTAAAAAAAAAAAAAATCTTCAAAATCTTCAAAAAAAAAAAACTTCCGTCATTTTGGGTTTAGATTGGAGAAATCTTGGTTTTCTCCTTTCTGAGCACTGGCGCTCACGGAAATCGCTGAGACCGTGTTCAGATTGGAATGCCTTTTGCTCTCTTTGATGAACCCGATATTGACTTTTCAAAAAAAAAAACTCGTCATCTTTAGATTCAGATTCGAGAAATTATGGTTCATTTCTTTCTGAGCACTGGCGCTCGCGGAAATCGCTGAGCCCGTGTTTAGATCGGAATACCATCTGCTCTCTTTGATGAATCCAATCTTGACCTTTCAAAACAGAGAATCTCATCTCATGGATGCGGTCTCAAAACATTTGTGTCTAGCGGTACTAGTACGCCCTTTCAGGGTCTACTGTATTGCGACCGGCACATCTGTAACTCCAACTTTATATTCTTCTTACCTCGAGCAAGCTCTGCTTCTCGATAAGTCGAGTTTAAGTTCACAGTTGCTTCTAGCAGTCACTGGGATGCCCATTCCGGGCTTACCATACCTGCGATCAGTACAATTATACCTTCTATGGCATTTTGCCTTCCTCATATTGCTTGGGTCATCTACCTCGAGCAATTTGAAAAGACGAAACCATAGAACTTCCCATTTATGATCATTATATTCTTGTGATTACTAATGAATGTGGTCTTGTTTCAGAAATTTTCGAAAACTAACAATGTCGGCTTCACTAACCATTACTTTCGATGAAAACAAGCACCAACTCATGCTTCAACAGAAGCAAACCACGTGCACCTACAAGCGCCCAATCAGCTGCCGAAGCGTCAACTCCCTCGGCAACTCTCTGAACTCCGGGTCGACCTCGACTCCCCGGACTATCGTCTTTGGGACGCTGGGACCATTCCCACTTCCTGAGGAACAAACTGCTCCCTCCAAGAAGCAGAAACTCGCCTCTCAACGTGTCACTACCGTGACACCAAAGGCGAGCACCAGAAGGCCTGAAGCCCGTGGCAGCCCCACGAAGCCTCAACCTGCAAACAACCAGGTCTACCCCAAGACTTGGTCCCCAAGACCTTCACCAAAACAGAGAAGGTCCCAGACATCCACTAAGCCAGCATTCCTGGCCCCACTCAAGGAGAACCAGTTCTATCCTCTTGCCTACATGAAAGAGGAGAGACCCATCTCCAACCTGACTTCCAAGTCAACCCAGCATGAGCCGGCTTGTTCCTACAAGCCCAAAATCAAGTCATGCATCACAAGGCCTCCACAAGCACCTGCTAAGGCCTACAAACCTGCAGTTCGACCCTTCATCTCTACAGGGGCCGAACTTCAAAAATTCAAAGCTTCGTTGCAACTGGCGAAGGATAGGGTTCGCATCCTGTCCTTGCCCAGCTACAAAGAAGACAGGCTCGGCTGCTGCGCCCGAGGGAGCACATCCTTCATCGTCAAAGCCCAGTCAGAGCTGACCGAAGCTCAAATTGCTCGTCGTATACGCCGCCGCGCATCGTACCGACAAAAGAGACTAGAGAAGCAAAGGACCCAGCCTCCCACACTTCAAGTCTCTCCCAAATGGGTCGAAAAAGAAAGACCCAACCAAGTTGCTGCCGTCCATATGGTTGGAAAAACCAGAAGGCGCCAAAAATCAGCAACAAAAATCCATGTCCGACGTCCGATGACCCGCAGCGTCTCCAGGACAAGAAGACATTCAGAAGAATCCCCTGCTCCTTCAAGCAAAGGACAGCAGAGTGATCCTTCCTCAAGCTCCTCTTCAAAAAGAATGAGCCCCAGCTCAGTCACCAGGACAGTTACTTCGCTCGAATCACGAAGGATGAATGTCTTGGCTACAAATTCTGAGCCACCATCCCGCAATCCACCTCCAGAAGATGCGATCACCCGCATCCAGCAGTTGGAACAGGGCCAGCAGAGGATTGAAACTCTGATGGAAAACCTTCTCCTCGCCTTCCAAAATCAGGCGAACAATGAACCTCCTCCGAATCATCAAGACGACGAGGTAAATAGAGAAGAAAATGAGTCACGCGCCCTTACCAAAAAGGACGTAGACGGTATCCTCGCCAAAGCAAAAGAAGAGGATATACTCAAGGAGCATGGGATCAAGCCACCATATCCCTTATGGATGGACTCGGTCCCGTTCCCCACCAAATTCAAGCATCCTACTCTCCAAACATATACGGGGAAAGGATCAGCCAGACAGCACGTCATCCACTTCAAGATCCTGACGGGAGCTATCGCGGATCAAGATGCATCAAGATCCGCCTCTTTGCAAGTACCCTAAAAGGTACGGCCTTCGATTGGTACTCCACTCTGCCGGAGGACTCAATCCAAAACTGGGCCATGTTAGAGACACGCTTCCTGACTCACTTCAAAGGTGAAGATCACCCCGCTACTATGGCTCAGCTGTGCAGCCTAAAACAGGGGGAGAATGAATCAACATATGACTTCATTCACAAGTGGAAAGCAATGGCATACAAATGCTCTGATGTATTGCCACAAGCGTCGCTAGTCGACATCTGCCGAAACAACATGAGAGCCAGAATCCGCTCTATGATCATCGGCAATAAATCAAAAAACCTGGGAGAACTCCTAGAAGCTTCCATGGAAGCTGAAACGGTGATTAAGGACCTCAACAGTCAGAAATCATCAAGAAAAGAGCCAACCGCCATTACGACCTCAAAACCAAAGAAGAAAGAGGTCCTCAATGTGCAGACCAAGTCAGCTCCTCTGCCACCAAAGAAAGCTGAAAACAAAGCTGCTGGTAAGAGACCTGAACTCTCTGATGCCTTCAAAGAACGAGTAGAGTAGAAGTACCCGTTTGATGAAGATGTTGATGAAATCTTCGGGGCTCTTGTGGCAAATGGCAAGCTCACCTTACCTGAACCAAAAAGACCGGGTGATGTTGGCAAAACCAACGATCCTCGGTACTGTCCATACCACCAGATGATCTCGCATCCTCTCAATCAATGCTTCGTTGTGAGAGAAAATAAATGAGATATGGAAAAACGGAGTCATCACCTTTGACAAAAACTATGGGTCTGCCTCCGTCAATATGGTGACATATGGACAAACATCAAAATCACCGAAGAAGAAGATCACTACTTCCTTCAAGGTGATAAACTCAATCCAAGCGTCCGAGGAACTGGTTCCTTACCCGACACCAGACGGACAACCGATATGGGTACATCCCGATCTCCTGGAAGATGAAAATTGGGAGATCGTGAAAACAAAGCCTACAGCTCAACAGCGAAGGCAGGCTAGGAAACATCTCCTCAAGCTCAAACGGCAAGAGAAGACCCAGCCAAAACTAGAGGTCAAAGAAAAGGCAGAGGCTTCCTCTACCGCTTCACTGGAGGTAACAGAATCATCCCTTCCAGAGACTTCAAAGGGGGTAAGGAAATCCATTCTCAGTGATTTCATGCCACCTCAATTTAAAGAAGCCATGCAAGAGGCATCATACTCTTGCAATTCGGTAATTGGATTCTCCATTGATGGATACGAGTCCAGCGACACCGATGATGGATTCGAATCCAACTACACAGATGAGTGGGAAGAGTCGCTTGAAACAGGAGAATATCTCTCCGATGAGGAATGGGTTCCTGAGTCTCATCTTATGCCAGTAATCTGGTATAACCCCCTACAGCCACAAGGATCCTGGTCTGATGATGAAGAAGACCAAGAGGCTGTATAAGAAGATGCTGCTGACCCAGCACCTTTCATTACTCCAGTGGGAATCAACAATGTTGAGCCACAAAGAGATGATGAAGAAGAAGATCCGGCTCCCATGCTTGATCTTGAAGAATATGCAAGGATCTTGCAGCGACTCGCTCTAGAACAAGAGCAAGAACACGTCAGCGAGCCTCCTCGCAATCCAGAGCCTGAAGTCCCTGAAGACCACCAAGTACATCCTCCCTTAACTCCTGAAAATGGAGAAAATTGCTGGATAGACGATCCTCTCACATCCGAGGATGAGTCTGACTCCGATCAGGCAACGTCTCCCGTCAGAGCTTCCTGTAATGTAATAATTCGGGATTATAGCTCTTCCGAAGCATCGTCTGATGAGAGCACTTACACTCCGGCGACGCCTAGCAATATATCTTCTGGAGCCACCTCGTCTCACGTGACTTTCACTGAGATGACACCCTCTCAGGTTTCTTCTCCTGAGACTGTGACTTCAAAGTTCACACCCTTCCTGACTGAAGAATTCCCAGCCATTGATGCTTAGGACGATGAATTAGTCAACGAAGAAGAAAGATTGCTGGATGCTGTTCAGGACTTGTTCCCGGAAAATGCTCCATGCAACACAATCACTGAGGATGGTAACTCTGCTGCTGATGCATCCTCAGCAAATGAAAAACGACAGCCTCTTGATCCTGAAGACAATCTTCCAAATGAAGACCCTTCTCAAGAAGCTCTCGAAGTTGGTAGAGGCACCCGCTCTGGCCGGGACTACCACAAAAATTACAACCAATCTTCCTTTACATATGTAAATCCTTCGGGAAAAGATGTTGTAAGTGCCCCTAGTGGCAACAATGATGAACATGCAGGCCCTAAGGAGGCTTTCAAGTATGACTTGATTGAACATTTCAAGCACATACCTGCACGTCTACACATCCTAGATTTGTTGCGAATGTCTCCGCACACTCGTGATAATCTCATTTCGAAATTACAAAAGCTGAATGAGGATGTCGACAAACATGCCCCGCAAGTCCTCCAAATTGAAATGGATTACCGGGTCAAAAACTCAGAAGCCTCCTCAAAGGGAGAAAAGAAGAAAACTGAGGGATCATGCATTGAATGCCTCTCGGTTAAAAAAGCAGCCAGTGCAACCATCGCCTTCACAAAGGATGACCTCCTACTTGGCAAAACCAGGCATAACCGACCCCTGTACTTCACAGGGTATATCAAGGAAATGCCTATGCATAGAGTTCAGATCGACCCAGGTTCTGCACTCAACCTCATCTCCACATCGGCTCTTGAAGAGTTGGGCATCCCACCCAGCAAACTGAGCCACACATCTGTATCTATCTTTGGATACGATGGGAGTACTCAAAGGCCTATCGGCAAAATCAGGTTCAAATTGCAGATAGGTGATCTTATCTCTGAGGTCACAGTGTATGCAATAAAGACCCCTTCATGCTACAACATCCTTCTCGGACGCCCTTGGATCCATGAGAATGGTGTTGTCCCTTCAACTCTACATCAATGCATCAAGTTTGTTGGCGACGACGGCATGATACATCGAGTCTTTGCGGACAGAAAACCCTTCAAAGGTAAAGAAGTCCACTTCGCAGACTCACAGATGTATGAAGGTGAAAAAGAAGAAGAGGAAAAGCACACAGCATCCTTTGCCGAAAATCTCCAGAAAGATAAAGGCAAAGCTCCTCAACAATCACCGGAAGAAAATAAACCATCCGGTAAATCTGAAGAGAGCATGCAAACTCCCTTCATCATCTCCCTCAAATCTTCAAAGCCTTTGGTCATCACAACTAAAGTGAAGAAGGCAAAACAAAAGCCTGGGGGCAAATTTGTTGTCTCTTTCGTGTCTATCATGCAAGACACGGACTCGGATTCAGAGCCAGAAGACGACACATCGTCAAGCCAAGCTGACACTCAGCAAGTTCAGCCTGCTCTTACTCCAATGGAGACAACTTCTGACATAGAAGATCCTACGTCAGCTTCCTTCGTTGTTCCAGCAACTTCAACAAAGGAAAAGCCGATCTTTTTCCATAGATCGGATGCTTCTTCATCAAACTCCATGCTTGAACCTTTCCAAAATAAAGGTACGCCTCAACTATCCTTATACAGTTCTGTGGCACAAGCTATTATGAAAAAAATGGGCTATGACGCTCAAAACCCAGTCGGTTTGGGAGAAGGACGCGGTATTCTCACGCCATTGGGGCCCGTCTTGACCAAAAGCCAGCTGGAAGATTGGAGACTCTACGGCTATGTAGAAAAGTCTTCACACGGGTTAGGGTATGATCTTGACACTCCCTTGAGACAGTTGACACAAAGGCTTAAAAGTCAATATACTGACCAAGCCTCAACATCTCAAGTCCATGAAGACATCGATCTCCCTGGATATCTCTTTGATGAGTCACCTGACAAAGATCCAGGAAGCTCATCCAATTGGCACGATTTCTCCGAAAATGAAGAGGAGTTGTCCGATGGCACATACGTGTGGACTTCTGACCCAGAAGAACCCTCATCTCCAAAAGAAGTAGCCTACTTCGACTCGGTTTCAACAGGCGATTGGGATCATCTCATAGCAAGTCTTGGGAAAATTACCGATCAAGAAGACCCGTGGAAAGGAACAAAACCTTGGTCTGGAAATGCCCTTGAAACCCCAGAAGGTTTCGTTGAGCTGGAAGCCTCCGAAAATATTGTGGAGGAACCACCTTCGAACCTTCCAACAGAAGATCATGTTCAAAAGATAGACTTGGGAACACCAGATAACCCACGTCCTGTATTCATAAGCAAGAATATAAAGGATGATGAGTTACCCGAGTATATCACCTTTCTTCGTGAGTTCGTTGATTGCTTTGCATGGTCTTACGCTGAAATGCAAGGCTTAGACCCCAAAATAGCAGTTCACAAACTCAATCTTCAAGAAGACATCAAGCCTGTCAAGCAAGGCCAAAGAAGATTCCGTCCAGATGTGATGGATAAAATTGAACAAGAAGTTCAAAAACTCAAAAGCGTCGGCTTCATCCGTGAGGAACAACATCCTGAATGGTTGGCCAACATTGTCCCCGTGACAAAGAAAAATGGGCAGATCAGGGTCTGTATTGACTATAGAGACCTGAATGGCGCATGCCCAAAAGATGAATTTCCGCTCCCCATACCAGAGGTAATGATCGATAATACCTGTGGATTCGAGCGAATGACATTCATGGATGGTTTCTCTGGCTACAATCAGATAAAGATGCATCCTGAGGATGAAAAACATACATCTTTTCGGACCCCATTTGGCGTGTATTGCTACACTGTCATGCCATTTGGTCTGAAAAATGCTGGTGCCACATATCAGAGGGCTATGATGAAAATATTCCAAGATATGCAGCACAAGACGGTTGAATGTTACGTTGATGACCTCGCCGTCAAAAGCAAAAGAAAAGAAGATCATCTCGAAGACCTTCGAGAAGTCTTCCTCCGGCTTCGCAAACACAAACTGCGAATGAATCCATTGAAATGCTTCTTCGGCATCTCGTCGGGTAAGTTCCTCGGATTCTTAGTTCGGAAAGCTGGAATAGAGCTTGACCCCATAAAAGTCAAAGCCATTCTAGAAATGCCCTCTCCAAGAACCTTGAGAGAACTCAAAGGGCTTCAATGGAGATTGGCCGACATCAGACGGTTCATCTCCAATCTTTCGGGGAAATGCCGTCCATTCTCCCGGTTGATGAAAAAAGGTGTAAACTTTGTCTGGGATGCTGACTGTGAAGCTGCTTTCCAAGACATCAAGTCATACCTGACAAAACCTCCAGTGTTAGCTGCTCCTACCACTGGAAAACCATTCATCTTGTACATAAGAGCCCTTGATCACTCTTTGGGAGCTCTGCTTGCGCAAGAAAATGATCAAAGAAAAGAAGCTGCTCTATATTACCTCAGCCGCATGCTAGTAGGTGCAGAGCATCACTACTCTCCAGTCGAAAAAGAATGCCTTGCAGTGATGTTCGCCGTACAAAAGCTGCGTCACTACTTGCTTTCCAACACAGTCTACCTGGTCTCGAGGGTCAACCTCTTGAAGGTCCTTGTCACAAAGGCAGGTTCTCTCAATGCTCGACTGGCAAAATGGTCCATCCTTCTGTCACAATTTGATATTAGGTATGTACCACAAAAAGCAATCAAAGGGCAAGCTCTAGCGGACTTCCTCGCAGAGCATCCATTACCTAAAGATTCTCCACTCAGAGATGATCTCCCAGACGAACCAGTCTACAATGTGGAGACTTTCTCACAAAGTGCCTCCTGGGACATGTACTTTGACGGTGCAACCAGGACAAATGAAAAAAGACAGCTGATCTCGGGAGTTGGCATCCTCTTTGTTAGCCCCGACAAATACATGATTCCACACGCTTTCTCGCTACTGGAACCATGCACAAACAATGCAGCTGAATATCAAGCTCTGATCTTGGGATTGGAACTCGCCATCGAATCCGGTATCACCATGCTGGAAGTCTTTGGAGACTCTCAACTGATCGTCAACCAGATGAATCAAAAATTTGAAGTCAGGAAGCCAGATTTGTTGCCCTACTACAACAAGGCACAATCACTTCTGCAAAAGTTTGACATCTGTCACATCACCCACATTCGTAGAGGTGAAAACATACGTGCAGATGCCCTAGCCGGACTTGCCGCATCCATGGCAATCCAGGAAGGGGAAAACATGCAAATCACGGTGTGCGAAAGGAGAATCCTTCCTCCTCTTAACACACACCAAGCAGTTGCTGAATGCCACTAAGTGGTCGGAAGTCGGATTTCAATCCTTCAAACTTCAATCGGCGACTGGAGGGATCCGTTCATTGATTACATTATGTTCGGAATCCTACCTGAAGATCCAAAAGAACGGGTAAGCATCCAAAGGCGAACCCCAAGCTTCCATTTGGATATTCCTTCAAAAATCCTTTACAGGAAATCCTTCAACGGAGTACTTCTACGCTGCTTGTCACAACAAGAGGCTGAAGAAACACTCAAAGAAGTTCATGCTGGTCTTTGTGGAGCTCATCAGGCTGGACCTAAGCTCTATGATCAGATAAAAAGGTTAGGATATTACTGGCCTACCATGGTAGCTGACGCAATGCAATTTGCTAAGCGCTGCCAACAATGCCAAGTTCATGGAGATTACATTCACATGCCTCCAGAATGGCTGCATCCTACATCGATCTCATGGCCTTTCGAAGCCTGGGGTATGGACATCATAGGTCCTATTTCTCCCCCTTCAAGCAAAGGTCATCGCTTCATCTTCGCCGCTACGGATTACTTCTCCAAGTGGTCAGAAGCATTTGCGTTTAACGAAATGAAGACCTCATCAGTCCTTCAGTTCCTACGCACCAACATCATTTGTCGTTTCGGCATACCCAAAAGATTCATCCATGATAACGGACCACAGTTCCGGGATCATCGATTCTACAGGTTCTGCGACAAATACAAAATCCAAAGCTTTACTTCGACTCCATACAATCCGGCAGCAAACGGGTTAGCAGAAGCTTTCAACAAGACACTCTGCAAAATCCTCAAAAAAATGGTCTCTAGTCACAAAAGAGACTGGAGCGACAAATTGTCTGAAGCTTTGTGGGCCTATCGAACCACCGTTCGAGGACCAACCCATAGCACACCATTCTCCTTGGTCTATGGATGCAAAGCTGTCATGCCCTTGGAAGTACAAATTCCTTCCTTGAGGGTATCCTTGCAAAATGACATGACTCAAGAAAGCAATGTCAAATTGCGACTCCATGAGCTGGACAATCTCGATGAGAGACGGCTCGAAGCTCAACAAAGCATTGAACTTTACCAAGCACGTATGGCAGGATCTTTCGATAAAAAGGTCAGGCAACGCGCCTACAAAAAGAATGACTTGGTTCTTGCGGTAAAAAGACCAATGGTCTTCGCTCACAAGTCCAAAGGCAAATTTGAGCCGAAATGGGAGGGACCCTACGTCATCGACAAAGTTTTCTCCAATGGTGCATACGCACTCCTAAACATGGAAGGTGACAGATGTATGCTGCCCATCAATGGCAAGTTCTTAAAGCGGTACTACTCTTGAAGACTTACCCAACTGGGTAAGAGCAATGCCTGTATGGCCAAAGCCGGTTTCCAGGTACACGCTCGCTAAACCCACCCTTTTTTTTAGAATTTTCATATCAAATGTTGAAATTTCTAGAAATCTAAAACAATGCTTACTTTCATCGTTTCATTGTTCAAAAAAAAAAATATATCCAAGTTTAGGAACCTTTCCCTAACTTGACCAAAATTCTCAACCCTTGAACCCAAAATTCATGGTTTGAAACAAAAATCTGGATTCAGGGATTTCCACCCTAGTCCACCCTGCCTTTTACCGCCAAAATGGTTTTATGTCAAAACTTATGACCCTCGTGTCTTTAAACAAAAAAAATGGTTTTTCAAAAACCGCGAGGAAGTGACGCTTAGTCGATACTCGCACAAATCGGAAGCAAGCGAACCACGTTCGACACTTCCAAAAAAAAAATCGCAGGGAAGTGACATTTCGTCGGTACTTGCAAAATCCAAAACTGTGGAGACGCAACATTTCAGTTGATATCCACAACCCAAATTTCAAAGGTTCGAAAAAACTGAAAAAACTGTGGAGACGCAACATTTCAGTTGATATCCATAACCCAAAGGTTCGAGAAAACCACAAATTTCAAAAATCGTGGGGAAAAAACATCAAGTCAGTACCCGCAAAACCAAAATTTTTGAAAAGCAAGGATGCGACATTCCATCGATACTTGCACCCAAATCCGCGAGGATGCGACATTCCATCGATACTCGCAACCGAATGAGCAAGGATGCGACATTCCATCGATACTTGCAAGAACATTCAGCAGGGAGGCGACTTTTAGTCGATACTTGCATTTTTTTGAAAACCAAACCGGCTATAAATGCCATCAAAACAGGCTATAAATGCCACAAACCGGCTATAAATGCCATCAAAACAGGCTATAAATGCCACAAACCGGCTATAAATGCCATCAAAACAGGCTATCAATGCCACTAAAACAAAACCGGCTATCAATGCCACAAACAAAAAAAAAAAACTTGGATTTCAAAAAAAAAAACGGCTATCCATGCCACCAAAAAAAAAACGGCTATCCATGCCACCAAAACAAAACCGGCTATAGATGCCACAAAACAAACCGGCTATAGATGCCAACAAAACAAACCGGCTATCAATGCCACCAAAACTGGCTATATATGCCACAAAAAAAAAACTCGGCTATCAATGCCACAAGAAAAGCTGGCTCTCATGCCAAAATTGGCTTCCATGCCACAAACAAAAACCTGGCTTTCATGCCAAAACAATTACTTGACAAAAGATTTTCACAAAATGACAACCTTTTGATCAAATCCCATTTAGCAATTACTTTTATCACAAAAAGATTAAAGTGAGCGTAGGGATAACAAAAAAAAAAAGAGAAAGTGTTCACAAGCACTACACAAAAAAAAAGAGTACCAAAAAAATACATGTGGTACCAAAAAAAGAAAGTGTTCACAGGCACTACAAAAAAAAAAGTACCAAAAAAAAAATACAAGTGGTACCAAAAAAAAAGGAAAGAAGGATAGTTTCTGTATACAGGAGCTCAATCAAAAATGGTCTCCAGCCAAGAGTTCAGCTCCTTAAGCAAGCTTTTGGCTTCATCCGTCAAGAATTCCAAGGCACGCTTCTTCAGGAACCTGCCATGAGATGCTGGGGTGGGCTGTAACCCTTCTTCTGCACTGGGAAGCTTCCCTCGAGCGGTTTTCCATTATTTGTCCTCATCAGACTTCCTTTTGAGAACTCGAATGGCATC
The DNA here is from genome assembly GCA_012931725.1 of Litsea cubeba. Classification (NCBI taxonomy): domain Eukaryota; kingdom Viridiplantae; phylum Streptophyta; class Magnoliopsida; order Laurales; family Lauraceae; genus Litsea; species Litsea cubeba. Next base: position 39,415,401 of record CM022951.1, read on the forward strand.
CGCAACTCGGTGAATCAGAGCAGTCTCCCTTTCACGAGCCTCTGTTATTTCAGTCCACTTGGCAGCGACTTGTGCCTGCAGATGCTCAAGACGTTTCCTGGCCTCATCGACCTCCCTATCAAGGATGTTAAGGTCATGTGTCAGCCTAATGATGGTTATTTCTTCTAAGTTCCTCTCTCGGACTGCCTGCTTCTTGCTTTTTGTAGCCTCATCCAGGTCAGACTGAGCCTTATCCACAGGGTCCGAGAACATCTCCTTGAAGAACTGATCGTCAGGAAAACCCATGGTCTCAAACCACTTGTCACCCAGCTCAATGATCCTATTAACGATCGCCCTGGCATATGTGACATCCAGACCAGCCTCTTCAGCATCACCGAGAATCTCACGCAAATGCTGGATCATGCTAAATCCGGCTTCCAAGTGCCCAGAAAAGAGAGTCTCAATCCAAGAGCTCAGAACTCGCACCGCCACCTTCTTCGCAAAAAGAAGAGATGGCCCAGCTGAAGATTCGCCCAACTCCGTTGGTCGGCTGCTCATGTCATCATCTGTTGAAAGAGTAACAAAAGAACTCTTTCCAGTTGAAGCTGCTCCTGCTCGGGAAGGAATCTCAGCGCGAGGAATCTCCTCAACATTGTCAGAACTGGTCCCAGGAGTCTCTACCTCTGGATTAACCTCTGGCATCCCTTGCTCTGGAAGCGACGGACCCTCCTCTGTCACTTCAAAACCTGCCAAAGAAACACAAAAAGGTATGAATATAATCCTGTTTGAAAATCATTATCAGGGTTATTACTATAAAATACCTTCTTCGACGACTGGCGGAACACTCTCTTCCTCCATGAACTCATCGAAAGCATCATCAACATTTGCGTCCATCGATGGTTCAAAGTCATCAGAACCCTGTGGCAAGTCAGCTGACAAAAAAAATGTTAGCAAACCAAGTCACAAACTCAAAAAAAAAAGAGCAAAAGAAGTCGTACCAATTGGAGATTCTGGATTTACTCCAGAGTCCCTCGGTTCTTCTTCAGGTGCCTCAACAGGATCCATCACCACCTCATCGGTTGGGACCTCAGGCATCACCAAGTCTTCCTCTGCTAAAAAAAAAGAAGAAGAAGAAAAGCAGAAAACGAGAAGCAAATCAAAACATGGAAAAAATCCCATGAAAAGAAATGGAAAGAGAAAAAGGAAGAATCATACCTTCACCGACGGTCTTTTCTTCTCGACTTCTCTTCTCTGGAGGCTCGTCAGCATCCACTGGCACATCCTCATCGATAGTAAGAGGGACTTCCAAGTTAGGAGAGTCCTCATGCTGCCCCTTGCTATGATGATGACTCCTCCCCCTCTTACCCCGGCGGACTCGCTTCTTAGAGGAACCTGCCCCACTTGACTCCTCACTGGATGTTCTACTCTTGCCAGTAGACTCCACGGAAGCTTGCCTCTGTGCCGCTTGCATCCAAGCACCAAGTTCGGCTTTCTCCTGTTCTAGCTGCTCCAAAGCCTCGTCAGGTATTTCTCGAACAGCTTCAGAACCAATAACGCCCTGGTCATCGAGAAAGCCTATCTTGTGCTTCTCTCCAGAAAGGAAGGCCCAAACTTCCTCTCGCCGGACGCCATCCGACTTTCCAAGGCCCTTTCCAGATGCCAGCTTCACATCAAGCTCCTTCTTGGAAAGCCCCCGATATGCCGAAAAGCTCTCCGCGAACCACTTCGCAAAGCCGGCAGTCCGGGAAGTCAGCAAAACAGGATAAGAAATCATGGCTGTAGTGTCTTCAGCACTATAGAAAGCCCATGCATTTCTTCCGTCCTGTAAGCCTCCAAAGCGCTTCACCATGCTTGAAGGCGCTCCAACAACGCCTTGAGAAAAGCCCAGCTGCAAAGCAAAGCGAGAGGGTACATACGGCTGGATGTCGACGAAAAGATGTCTGCGGTACACCATCGTGCCGACACGTATGCTAAAAAGCCACTCTCTCTCTGCATTTGTCAAGGAATAATGCCTTCCCGACCCCGCCCTGGTAGAGTCTCGGGAGGCACCAAAATCAAAAGCCTTCTTCCGCAACTCCGGAGAAAGCTTTACTGAAGATTGCCCCATCTCGACGTCCCTGAACCGTCGGATCCTCATGCGGGCAAACAAAAGTGATTCGGACACGGCTTTGCCCTTAGCCAGTTGAATCATCAGAGGATCATTATCCTGTGCAGCACCCAGCCGATGGAAGCCAGGACAATGGTATACATACCACGAATAAAAGATATGGGCTGAAAATACCCTATTCATGGGAAGCCCAAGCCGAACAAAAAAAGCAGCAGCCTGCAGTTCGGTACACAAGTAGGGGTAAAGAGCTGGCACCAAAGCAAGCTGCTCTCCAAACGCCATCTGACAAGCCGGGAAAATACAATGCGGCCTGATGTGCGTTCCATCTCCTCCAGCAAAAACAGCCTCACCAAGCCAATAAGTGAGGTAAACAGCGAGATATCTCCGCAGTGCAATGTCAGGACATATGGCGTTTGTACTTGCACAGAAATCTCTTAACTCTTCTTGCATGGCCAAGATCTTCTTTGAACTTGGATCTTGAGTTTCGGCTTCTTGGGTCACGGTATCAGAAGACTCCCTGCTATCAAAAAAGTTGGGGAATGACGAGCTAAAACTCTTCCAACTGCTGGATCTAACTTTCAAACCCTCCTTCTCCTTCAAAAAATCATAGAAGGCGACAAGCTGAAAGTATAGAAGCCTGAACTCCTCAGACTGCCCCTCGAGGACGCTGTCAATCGGCATAAACTCCTCATAGAGTTTGCCGAGGATGGGCAATCCAGTAATGGCGCTCAGCTCCTTCAAAGAAAAACCAATCTCGCCATTCGTCACAACGAAGGTATTGATTTGTGGGAGGAATGACTCCAGCATAGCCATGAAGGCCTCATCGGAAAAAATCACGGTCTCCCTAAAGGCGCGGACCGCATCAAAAATCCCGGCTTCCTTCAAAACGGCGCCACCAATCAGCAGGACGCGATCAGTCCACGACTTCCATTCGGAGTCGGCATTGAAACGGCCTCGAAGTCGAAAAGGCTTGATCCAATTGCTGCCGTCACCACTGAAAATACCAAGGCCCACCGGTCTCAAATCGACCGACGGATAATCAGAGCCCTGGTAGCTGCTGGAGGGCATCAACAGGTCCATATCAACAGGCGACCTCTCCGTATATCCAGGAGAACCGCCAACAAAAACCCCGGTCTTGATTACATTTGTCCTTCTCACCCAGCTTGGAGGATCTTCCCTCTTAGGGCACGTGGGGGCAAGGCTCAAAATCGAGACGGTGCGATCAAACGTCGACCGGGTAGCAACAGTCTTCTTCTCACCATCTGCTGTGAAAGAAAACTGAAAACATCTCCTCTAGTATGTCATGTCATCAGGGACTGCATCACCAAAGAAGAAGGTAGGCTTGGGCAAAACGCTCTGATCTTCCATCACCCATGGACGACTGCTTACCATGATCTTATAGAATTCCTCTCCCTTGAGAGCGATCAGTCGCTGCCTCATCTCATCTCTGTTGAGGGAGTCGCACTCTTCCAGATTTCTCTCAACATACTGGACCTTCTCAAAAGCCTGCTGAACGGCCGGATTAGAAGATCTAGAAGATCGACGAGGTACGCTTGTAGCAGGCTCTTTACCCTTGTTCGCTCTGGAGGAACCACCTGAAAAGGATGGAAAAGAAAAAGATCAAACATCAAAATGACAGAATCTCGCTAAAAAAATCTGGCGAAATTTTGACATGATGACGGGGCAATTCCGAAGAAAAGGAACTATCCCGAAAGAAATAGAAAGCTTGAAGATGGGCTCAACATCGCTGCGAGCTCCGAAACTCCAAACTTTCGAAACCTCAAAGTCTCCGCAAAATCAGGAAGGGCTCAACATCACTGCGAGCTCCAAATTCCCAAATTTGCGAAAACTTTCAGGTATGCTATCACATCATGCTACAAATTTAATTTACAATTGAATGCATGCATGAACATCTAGATTTGCCAAAAAAAAGGGAGGGGCATTATCATGATGAGCAAAAAAAAAAAGAAAAGAAACTTTCTCAAAAAAAAAAGGGGAAAGAAAACAAAAAAGAAAAGAAAAGAAACTTTCTCAAAAAAAAAAGGGAAAGAAAACAAAAAAAAAAAGAAAAGAAACTTTCTCAAAAAAAAAAAGGGAAAGAAAACAAAAAAAAAAGGAGATCCCACAGGCCGTGGCCCATAGGCCACGTGGCCGTACGGCCAGATCCGTACGGCCCACCAAAAAAAAAAAAACAAAAAAAAAAAAGAAAGAAGAAAAAAAAAAACGTGAAAAAAAAAGGGAAAACACGTGAAAGAAAAAAAAAAGAAGAAAAGAAAACGAAACAAAAAAAAAAAAAAGAAGGAAAGAACTTTATTTTTCCTACAATGGAGTTTTCTTGAAAAAAAAGGGAGAACTTACTTGAAGCCATTGATGGAGAAGAAGAAGAAAAGTCTTGAAGATCTTGAAGAAGAAGAACTCTTGGTCTTGAAGCCCTCTTGAGATTATTGCAAAAGAAAGTAATAAGAGCAAGAGATCCAACCTTCTCCTTGCTTTTATAGAGGAGAGCAAACCAAAGAAGGAAAGAAGAAAGAGGTAAGTGTTACTAATTAGTAACCTTACCAAAAGAAAGAGATTAGAAAGATTCTTTCCCAAAAAAAAAAGATATCTTGAAGGATTTTCTCCCAAAAAGAAATCTATGACGGATTCTTTCCCAAAAGAAAGATATCTTGAGATATTCTATCCCAAAATAAAGGGATCATGAGAGATTCTCTCCAAGTAAAGATATTCTTAGATATTCTCTATCCAAATGAGATATTTTTGGATATTCTTTACAAAAATGACACCATATGAGATCTAAGCCATTTCAAAAGCTTAAGGTCCCATGGGTTAGCCCATATGAGCCAGGTTTGACCACCTGGGCACAAAAAAAAAAAAAAAAAAAAAAAAAAATTTGGGCTTTTAGTCAAAGAGAAATCCCTCTTACCAAGAGCATACAAAAATGGTTCCATTCCTCTTTTGAGTTGATTGGACCATACAAAAGAAAATTCCAAGCCCCATGAGCTTCCAAAAATCAAACCATCCAGCCTCATCTACCAAATTGAGCCAAAATCTTGAAATTGACATTCCACAAAAATCAAACCAAATCCTGGTCCCCTAACTTGCCACATACAGCCTGTTAGGTCACAAGACCAAAACCAAAAACCAAAACCTGATCCCCTAACTTGCCACATCAGCCTGTTAGGTCACAAGATCAAAACCAAAATTGATCCCCCAACATTCCACATACAGCTTGTTGGGTCACACGATCAAAACCAAACCCGACCCCCTAACCTGCCACATATAGCCTGTTAGGTCACAAGGTCAAAACCCAAATCCACATCCCTGATGTCATCTTCAAAACTTTGCCTCGAGATGGTACGTGATCCCTTTCACTACCATAAAATTCCCCTGGAAGCTCAAAAGGCTACAAATACCAAAAAGAAAGACTGCTCAAAGACTCTTGGTCAAGTCACAGGCTCTCCTTCAAAAATCTCTTCGAGGCACATCGACTACAAAAGTTAAGAAACTCGTCGCTGTACCTCGAGGGGGCATTGTTGACACCAAAAATGTCACTTTGCCTCTTCAAGATCCAAAGAGCTACATGAAGTCGCAACCTGCCATAAATAGGCAATGCTGCTTCCAAAAATCAAATCTTGTCAGAATCAAACAAAAACTGCAAGATTCTTCAAGACAGCCAAAAGAGGAGTACACAAGAAATTTCGGGCCATTTCAAAATCATTTGGCCTAACTTCGCTTCTCCGACAGTTGAAAAGGAGCTCTCGACGACAAAAGCATCGGAGACACCAAATCTTCGATCAGGGCCCGTGGATGGTCTCAAAATACTTCCAAAAGGCTCCACGTCAAGTTCCGAGTCAAACCGACAACGTTTGACCCTACATCAACCCTCGAACAGCTAAATCAAGCCTCTCGGTGGTGAGAACCACCGAGGCCATTACTCATCAGATAGAGCACATGGACGGCTTCAAAATGCTTATAAAGGGCTACACGTCAAATTTCAGGTCATTTCCACAACATTTGACCATAGTTTGACGCTCGGAAGCCAAATCAGGCCTCTCGGCGGCAAAGCTCTCTGGGACCATGGTTTCCAAGACAGAGCCTATGGATCATCTTAAAATGACTCCAATAGGTTCCCTGTCAAATTTCAAGTCAATCGGACATCGGTTGACCGCACATCAAACCGCGACATCTTCATCGCGACAAAAAGCAAGTCTACTGGTGATAGGACCCCAAACGGCTTCAAAACTCAAACAAAAGCCTAGGGTTGGTCTTATTTATTGCTCAGGAGGCTTCACACCAAATTTCAGGTCATTTCGACATCGTTTGACCCAGTTTCAGCTTCTGACAAAAAATCGGCAGCTCTGCGCGACAAAGTCTTCGGCTTTCTCAGGAAATTGGAAACTTTGCAAAATAAAATGCAAGGATTCTCATCAGGTTTCCTACAAAGAAATCAGGCCAATAAATGGTCAAAATGTCAAGGAAAAGTACAGGAGAAAAAAGAATAAAAAAACAGCAAAAACGGACACAAAACGGGACACAAAAGGGGGAAAACCCCCCCAGGGTCGCAGACCCCTGTGACCCTGGCCCAAGGTCGCAGGCCCCTGCGACCCTGGGCCAGGGTCGCCGGCGACCTTGGAACCCGGGGTCGCCGGGAAGGCCCCGGAAACCCCGGTTTTCACCGTTTTTTCACGATTCGAAGAGCCCAGCCTCTGGTACTTTCCAAAATTCATGCTTTTGAGACACCAAGTCCTCTGACATCCGTCCAAAACACGGGTCAATCATCAAGAGTATCGAAAACAATATTGATCGGCACCCGGTCAACCAAAAAAAGTGTGCTTTCTACCCGACCGATCGAGAAATCGACAGGACAGATGGCACCGACCCGCTGTTGGCAACAAACACCTGAAATTACATGGTCATCTGATGTCGATCTACATGAAGATCCATCGATGATCATCACCAGAAGAATCCCAAAAGACGTGGCACGGCCCGCGACTCTTCAGCTGCTCGGCGACCACTTAATGCGATTAATTGACTAACTTTATTACAGTCATTAATCCATTTCTTTGGACGGCCCAATCAGAAGCAAGCATTCGGGAGTTACAAGTCAAGAGATTCATGGCATTTAACCCATGAAACTCCTCCCGTCATGGCGATTAAAGGCAATTAAATGCCCTCAATCTCCTCCGGCCAATCAGAAGCCAAGAAAAAGGAGTTACAAAATAAAGAATTCAATTTTGTAACTCCTCCCTTTATGTAGCTTTATGACAATCAAGGCTCATAAACCCTCCTAAATGGCTACCTAAAAGCCTATAAATAGGAGAGCTTTCCAAGAAGAAAAGACATCAGAAACATCAGAAAAAAGAACAAACAGACAGACAGACAGAAGCACAGAAATCCAGAGAAAGGAAAAAGAGAGAAAACTCTGCGGAAGTTCTACACCGGCCACCGCAACAAGGTGAAAAAAGTCCCTTGGGGGGTACCCCCCCTCAAGGTCCTTGCCTTCTCCTCCTGCCTCCAATGGCTTAGATGTGGCTTTTCAGCCCGTCTACTCGGCTTTTTATCGGATATAGGACCTCCTTTTGGTCTTTGTCTTCTAAAAACCTGAGGTTATAGCCAAGCCAAGCGAATCAATAGCATCCTCTGTTCTCATCTGCATGGATGATGGCGAAGCCCACATATGGCTTGCGACCGTCAATCTAAACGAGTCCCCCACAATCTCCTGAGAAGTTAGATCCTCCTTTTCTTGCTTTTCATTGTAGTTTGTATTTTTTCAAAAGAGACAAAAATCACAATTCTTGTCTTTCATTGTTGATAAGGATTGTAAATCGGCTATAAACGCCAAAATCGGCTATAAACGCCAAAAATCGGCTATAAACGCCAAAATCGGCTATAAATGCCAAAAAAATCGCCTTTCACGGCAAACCAAGAAAAATGTCTCTTTTCTTAAATATATGTGCAATGGAAAACTTGAAAGAAGTTGATTTCCTTTTTACTTGCGAAGGTTGATCTCCGGATCACCACTTGCAATTCCAAGTAAAAATAGAAAATCTGGCACACCCACACAAAAAAAGAAATGTTGATGCACGCCCCTGCCCCCTGGTTACGAAAGGGTCGGAACCAAACGGACTCCCACGTCCGCCGACCTCGGTAGGAATCGAGCATTTGGAGCGCGGTCCATCACTGAGAAATCAAAGGATGACTCAGAGGATGCTACACCTAGAAAGAAAAGCACTTGGGTAGAGCAACACCCTAAGGATCAAATCATTGGAGATCCTGAGGTCGGTGTTAAAACAAGACAAAGTGTAGTTAGCAATTACTCACTTGTGTCCACCATTGAACCCAAGACTGTGGCTGAAGCCAGTCTCGATGAAAGTTGGTTGAAAGCTATGCATGAGGAGTTGGAGCAAATTGAGAAGAGCTCCACATGGGAACTAGTTTCTAGACCTACCGATAAGAATGTTATTGGTACTAAATGGGCCTTTCGGAATAAGCTGAATGAAGATGGTCAGGTCATACGAAACAAAGCAAGGTTGGTTTGTAAAGGCTATGCTCAAGTTGAAGGCATAGATTTTGAAGAGACCTTTGCACCGGTGGCTCGTCTGGAAGCCATTCGTATGTTTCTTGCATTGGCTGCATACAAAACCTTCAAGGTATTTCAGATGGATATAAAGTCAGCCTTCTTGAATGGATTACTTGAACAAGAGGTCTACATTGAGCAACCTGATGGTTTTACTATTAGCAAAAATTCAGACCTAGTGTGCAAGTTGAAAAAGGCTCTTTATGGGCTGAAACAAGCGCCAAGGGCGTGGTATGCAAGGCTGGACCTATATCTCCGCAAGATCGGTTTTGATAAAGGACTGGTTGATAGCAATCTTTATGTCAAAACAGAGTTGAGCAAACAGCTGGTTGTCATTGTTTATGTCGATGACATAATCTTTGGTGGCAACGATGAAGAAATGTGCAGGAATTTCGCTGAAGAGATGAAGAAAGAATTTGAGATGTCAATGCTTGGAGAACTAAAGTTCTTCCTTGGTTTACAAGTTCAGCAGCTGAAACATGGTATTTTCATATCACAGATGAAATACATCAAGGAAATGCTGAAGCGATTTAACATGGAAGACAGCAAGCCAGTGAGCACACCAATGACAACGAACACAAAGCTAAGCAAAGATGATAAGGGTTCGTCCGTTGATCACACCACTTATCGTTCTATGATAGGAAGCTTGCTTTATTTGACTGCTACAAGACCGGATCTTCTGCAAGCAGTATGTATGGTGGCTCGATTTCAAGCATCACCAACTGAGACGCACCTCACAGCAGTAAAAAGGATATTTCGATATCTGAAAGGTACCATGGAACTTGGCATTTGGTATCCTAAAGGCAAATCCTTTACTCTTGTTGCATACTCTGACGCCGATTGGGCTGGATGTATAGATGATCGCAAGAGTACAAGCGGTGGTGCATTCTATCTCGGTGAAAGGTTGGTGGCATGGCACAGTAATAAACAAGATTCAGTATCCCTTTCTACAGCGGAAGCGGAATATATTGCAGCGGCAACTTGTTGTATGCAAGTGTTATGGATGCGGCAAATGCTCTCTGATCTAGGAGTTCCGACAACGGATCCTACGCCGATCCTCTGTGACAACACAAGTGCAATTCACATCTCCAAGAATCCTGTTCAACATTCTAGAACGAAGCATGTTGCAATTCGCTATCACTTTCTCAAGGAAAAGGTTGCAGATGGTGAGGTAAAGTTGGAATATGTCCCAACTACTGAGCAAGTTGCTGATATCTTCACAAAACCTCTGCCAAAGGAAGTCTTCGAGTATCTCCGAAAAAAATTAGGAGTTACTCACTCTCCTAATCCTTAAGAGATGGGCTTGAAAGGGGGAGCACTGTATTCCTTGAATATACTATTCGCTTCTTCGTTGGTCCCTTTGGACTTGTTGTCAAAGGGGGAGAAAGACTTAAGCTAGGAGAAAGCTATGATAGAAGAAGTTATGCTATGATAACTTTGGGGAGATTGGTATCAAGAGTGTTAGAGATCTTGATTTTTTTTTAAAGACAGGGGGAGACTATGGTTCTGAAGAAGCTTCATGAAGATCAACTAGTTTAATGTGTTCTAAGTATTGAAGTTCCAAAAGTGTTGCCAACAATTCCAAAGGGGGAGATTGTTGGAATTTGAGATGACATGAGAAGTCTTTTGAAGAATTGAAGAATTTAGTATCTCAAGTATCATTTTGAGTTGGAATTATTGTCAACACAATGTCACAAGCATGATGTTAATAGGTTGGTGTTGATAGAGCTTAAAAGAAAAATCAGAGTTGAAACAGTTCAGGAATTCAGAATTCCTGAAGCAGAGTGTGCGGTCGACCGGGCACCCCATGCGGTCGACCGAGAAAGAGAAACCTGCAGAAAAAAGTTTCAGGTAGCTCCCAGTTATTTTCGTGACACAGTGTGTCGTCGGTCGACCGGGACCCCAGGATGTCGACCGAGCACGATAGATATCTACTTCCAGATTGTGTATGATGTCGACCGAGCAAGGCAGGATGTCGACCGAGCACGGGAAGACAGAATTGCGTAGAAACAGAAGTCTTGCACGAAAATTCAGGAAACTCTTGTATTTCGTTTGAGACTCTTTCTAAACGAATTGTAGCCTATTTTGAACACTCTTAAGGGTTACCATAACCTATATAAAGGCATGTTTGGTTCGTTTTTAACAAGAGAGAAAGAAGAGAAGAAAAAAGAGAAGAAAAGAGAGAGAGTTTTGGAGAGAAGAGAGTGCTGTTGCTGCGTGCAGTCTTGTTACAAGTTTCTACAGCAAGTGTGGACGAGGATGTGCTCTTGAAGATGGTATTTCGTTCATAAGATAAGTGTCTCTCTGTTTATGCTTTAATTTTCAATTTGTAAGGGATTGAGAGAGAGAGATTGTAGAGGGGAAGGGTTGTAGAAAAAGGTTTCTACTTTAATTCTGTAGAACATCAAGTTGGTGCTTGGTGTCTGGGGTTTGGTGATCCTATCTGTTGGTGCAGATAAATTGTAAAGGGAGTCGGTGCTTCCTAGATAGTTGGTGCTATCTGAAACTAAAGGGAGTAGGTGCTTCCTAGATAGTTGGTGCTATCTGAAACTAAGGGTTGGTGCTCTTTGTCGTTGGTGCGACTAAATAGATTCAGATCTGTCCCGGATTGGTGTTCGGACAGTCTTTGAACCATGGACGTAGCCTTTCGGTGAACCACGTTAAATCTGGTGTCCTTGTGTGATTTGATTTGCTTTTGTTGTTAAATTGGACCTGTTTTTAAGGGATCACTGATTCACCCCCCCTCTCAGTGATCGCGATATCTAACATTGTTGACACAGCAGCATCCTACCATGCTACTCCTTGTAAGGAGATGTTCACGACGTACAAAGCAGGGGACTTTGGCACTGTGAAGATGGGAAGCACAAGTCATTCGAATATTGTTGGGATCGGTGATGTCTGCATTCAAACTGATATTGGTTGCACAATGACGCTGAAAGATGTGCGACATATTCCTGATCTGTGGTTGAATCTGATTTCCGGGACTTCATTGGACCGTGCAGGTTATGAAAGTTACTTCGGAAATGGCAGGTGGAAACTCACTAAAGGGTCTCTTATTTTTGCGAGAGGGAAGGCGTGTAATACGCCTTACAAGACACATGTGAAGCTATGCAAAGGTGTGTTGAATGCTGTTGAAAACAGATCCTCTCCAAATCTGTGGCACAAGAGACTTGGACATATGAGTGAGAAAGGACTGCAGTTATTGGCAAAGAAAGATCTGATTAATTACTCCAAAGGTACATCCCTTGACCCTTGTGATATTTGCTTGTTTGGCAAACAACATAGGGTTTCTTTTTCTAAAACGTCAACGATAAAATCTAATGTGTTGGATTTGGTATATTCTGATGTTTGTGGTCCTATGGAGGTGGAGTCATTGGGTGGCAATAAGCTTTTTGTCACATTTATTGATGATGCATTCAGGAAAGTCTGGGTTTATGCGTTGAAATCGAAGGATCAAGTGTTCCAGATATTTCAGCAGCTTCATGTCATGGTTGAAAGAGAAACAGGAAAGCTCTTGAAGTGTCTCCGCACAGATAATGGTGGTGAGTACACATCTAACCAGTTTAAAGGCTATTGCTCAAAGCATGGTATTCGACATGAAAGAACAGTTCCTGGTACTCCACAGCACAATGGTGTAGCCGAAAGAATGAGCCGTACTATTCTTGAAAAGATGAGATGCATGATTAGAGTGGCACAGCTACCTAAGCCATTTTGGGGTGAAGCTATTCTGACTGCCGTTTACCTGATTAACAGGTCTCCCTCAGTTCCTTTGGATTTTGATCTTCCGGAGAGAGTATGGACAGGTAAAAATATTTCTTATTCTCATTTGAAGGTATTTGGGTGCAAGGCTTTTGCACATGTACCAAAGGAGCAGCGTTCAAAGCTGGATGATAAGGCAGTATGTTGTATTTTTCTTGGCTATGGTGGAGCTGAGTTTGGCTACAGGTTATGGAATCCAGAAAAGAGAAAAATTATCAGAAGTAGGGATGTGGTGTTTCATGAAGACCAATTCTTTGGAGATATTGAAAAGACTGAAAAGTCTAAAGAAGTTGTTGATGGAGTGGTTGATCTCACACCGACTCCTTCTCCAGTGCAGACTATAGGTGGAGAAGGTGGACAAAACGATTTAGATCATGATGAGGCGCAGGAGTTGCCAGATGAACAGGGAGTTGAGCAGGGGGAGCAGTCTCCTCAATCAGAAACCACGGAACTTCAGGTTAGGAGGTCTACTCGAGAGCGACAACCATCAACAAGATATCCTGCATCAGATTATATTTTGCTTACTGATGAGGGGGAGCCAGAGAGCTACCCAGAAGCAAAAACTCATGAAGATAAAGATGAGTGGATGAAGGCTATGCAGGATGAGATGAGTTCTTTGAAAAAGAACAATACTTATGAGCTGGTGGAACTCCCAAAAGGCAAGAAGGTTTTGAAGAACAAATGGGTGTTCAAGGTGAAGAGAGATGACAGTGGAAAACTGATAAAACACAAAGCACGGCTAGTGGTTAAAGGCTTTGCGCAGACGAAGGGTCTTGACTTCGATGAAATCTTCTCTCCAGTTTTGAAGATGACTTCTATCAGAGTTATCTTGGGTCTAGTTGCCAGCATGGACCTTGAACTTGAACAGATGGATGTGAAGACTGCATTTCTTCACGGTGATCTGAAAGAAGAGATCTACATGACTCAGCCGGAGGGGTTTGAGGTAGAAGGAAAAGAACAGCTGGTTTGCAGGTTGAAAAAGAGTCTCTACGGGCTGAAACAAGCACCGAAACAATGGTACAAGAAGTTTGATTCATTCATGGTGAATCATGGGTACCGGAGGACAGCTGCAGATCACTGCGTTTATGTTCGTAAATTTGGTAATGGCAAATTTATCATCCTTCTTTTATATGTAGATGATATGTTGATAGTTGGACAGGATAGTAAGATGATTGACAGATTGAAAAGGGACATGTCAAAGACTTTTGACATGAAAGACTTGGGTCCCGCACGACAGATTTTGGGAATGCAAGTACGTCGTGATAGGAATACCAAGAAGCTGTGGTTGTCACAGGAGAAATATGTTGAACGGGTGCTAGCAAGATTCAACATGATAGATGCTAAGCCAGTTAGCATGCCTTTAGCCAGTCACTTCAAGCTCAGTAAAAGATCATGTCCTACTACAGATGCAGAAAAGGAACGGATGTTGTCTGTTCCATACTCCTCAGCAGTTGGGAGTCTTATGTATGCCATGGTGTGTACACGGCCAGACATTGCTCATGCAGTGGGTGTAGTGAGTAGATTTCTTTCTAACCCTGGGAAAGAGCATTGGGAGGCAGTGAAGTGGATCTTCAGATATTTGAGAGGTACATCAGATTTTTGCTTGTGTTTCGAGGCTTAAAACCAGTACTTGAAGGCTTTACAGATGCTGATTTTGCAGGCGATCTTGATCGTCGGTTGTCTACTTCTGGGTACTTATTTACTTTTGCAGGGGGAGCTATTTCCTGGCAGTCTAAGTTGCAGAAGTGTATAGCATTGTCTACAACCGAAGCAGAATACATAGCTGCTAATGAAGCAGGGAAAGAGATGATTTGGTTGAGGAATTTCTTTAAAGAACTGGATTTGAAGCAAGGAGAGTATGTAGTCTACTGTGATAGTCAAAGTGCTATGGATCTTAGCAAGAACGCTACATACCATGCCCGCACGAAGCATGTTGATGTGAGATATCATTGGATTCGTGAGGTCATCGAGAAGAATCTCATGAAACTAGAAAAGATTCACACTGACAAGAATCCCTCTGACATGATGACTAAGGTCGTGTCTAAGGGAAAGCTGGAGCTGTGTTCAGAGTTGGCAGGACTAGACTCCAAGTAAGGGGTTCAGAGACGTCTTCCCCATGGTCTGGAGGGGGAGATTGTTGGGCTTAGTAGGTCCAGACCAATTGGGTTCATGGACATGGGTATTATGGTAATTGTACCGGGACTTTCTTATTGACTAAGATAGGGTTTCTTGGGGAATAAGAAAGAGAACATTATATATATGATGTAATGTGTAGCCCATGTGAGACAGACAGACAGAGAGAAGAGTGAACCTAAAGGAGAGTCGAGTTTTCTTTCCCGTGGACGTAGGCAAGATTGCCGAACCACGCAATTCTCTTGTGTGTGATTGTTTATCTTGTGTGGTTTATTGTTCGTTCGATCGCTGATTCACGTTTCCGCATACACGCGCACAACAGTATGAATGCTGTGTAATTCCTATACTGGACTTGCCTTGGGTCAAGATAAGAGAATCCTCTCCAAATCAAGCCTCCTAGGTAAGAGAATTCTCAAATCTCACCAAAACCCCACAATTTCAAGATCTATGTGAGGCCCCACCCTTGGTAGGCCCTTATTTTAAATTTGAATATTATTAATTATGGTAATAGTAGTATAAGTGTACTAATTACTAGGGATTAGTAAGGGTAGATAGATAAATTCCTAAGTCTTAGCCTATTTTATAGGAATTAGGTCCTTAGTGTATTTTATAGGACCTATATGGTGTCTTTTGTAACTTTTATAGGGTTTTAGGTGTTGAGGCCCTTGCTAGTAAATAAGACTTTTTAGGAGGGGTTTCCCACATGGAGAAGCTTCTAGAACCTGTACCAAAAGACTTAAATGCCCATGTCCTTATCCTCATTTCTATTCTTCCCCAAAGACCCTTTTGCACTACACCATTTCAGGGCTTTTATAGCGCGTCATGCCCGCCGTAAATGTAAATTTACGGCTCAAGGGGGTCGTGCCGTAAAAGCTCCTGCCGTAAAAGGTTCGATGTAATTATAGCGTGCATATACAGGCAGTAAGTAGGATTAATGCACGCCGAAAATGATGCTGTTAGGATGATTTGGACCAGATTTATGGCCTACTAAGTAGGCCGTAAATACTAAACTTTTACGACACGATCTGAGTGCCGTTAAAGCATTGGTGTGCTTAAGTTTATGGCACACGTAGTATAGCATGAATACTTAAAATAAAAAATATTTTACACAGCTTGCATTTGTGGGCTGTAAATGGGTTGTGTACAATCTGATTAACGGCTCCAAATGCAAGCCGTAATTGAGTATATGTTTTTACGACTTGCAAATGCAGGCCATTAAAGAATTGGCGAGTTTCAATTTACAGCTCGCAACACGCGCCTTAATTATTTTTTTTATAAAAAAAAATAATTGTTTTTTAATTAAAAAAATTAAATCCACATTTTTTATTGCTACAAATACAAATTAATAAACTAAAATAAAAAATGTAAACAGAACTTGCAAATAAACACTGGACCTGCAGTTAAAAACAAAAACACTGAACTTGCAGTCTATACGAGCTAGATAGGCCATGGGAAAAAAATACTTGAAAAGGATCATCCATTCAAATCAATACCAAAACAATGAGGGAATTCTTGTTTATTCATTTACAAGATTCACAGGACACTAATAAATATGAACGAATCCCACCAACCACTGCATTATTTCTATTTAATTGCTTCATGGGTGGAGTGATTACCTGCCTGCCATAATCCCTACAGAAATACAAATAAATCACATATCCTACTCATAGCACTCCAATACAATACAAGGCAAACAAACATTTTTCTTCTTATAGGCATAAACAATACAAAACAGTCATAGGCAACTCAGGTTATTCATTTGTGCTTGACCCTCCAACTTTGAAGGAGTTGCTCAATACCCAAGCCCTCTAACTCGTCCTCGTGGATCATGACCGAGTACCTTTGCAACAACGTCATCTCTAAAAGAAGAACTATTTTCTTGTGCTTTGTATTTTTCGACTTGTTGCTGTAATAAAATAGAGCAAGAAAATGTCAGCAATAAGATGCTAATGTTTATCTATCAGCAGGCAGAGTATCAATATGATTAATAAGATGCTCAAGTTTATACTAAAAAATAATATTTGCATAACAGAATTAAAAAACTAAAGTAAAAAAATCCAGAACATAAAAATAATAACCAAAAGTGAAATGCACATTAAAATAAGACATCGGTTTTAAACGTATAAAAGACAATCAAATAATTAATTATAAAATTTTCTTTGTAGGCGCTGACTATTGGGGGAAAAATTCCAGAAAAGAATCCATCATGACTTCAAGTATTCAACTGACCCATATAACTAAATCTAGACAGATGAAAGCTTATAATCACAATTACAAGCAAAAAAGAAAAAAAAAATCAACTTACAGTAGGGGTGGCAAGCTTCAAAGTGTTTCTATTTTAAACTTTTAAACTTCTATTTCATGCTGATTACTGGGGCCTGAGAGACTTCAACCTCATTAAATAGCAGCATGTGAGAAGATAGCATCCAATATGGCTTTAAAAACCTGAAAAAACAAGGGTCGTATAACTCAGATCCTTGCTTGGCCAAGCCATTAGTTATATCATTAGATTCTTGCTTGGCCAAGCCATTATTCGCTAGGTCAATAGGAACTAGCCTTATAACATCATGCAACCCCTACACTCGAAAAATAACCATCATCAACAAAGACTTATCCCATCAACAAAGATGCATCCATACTATTGAATTGAAAACTATAAATTCAAAGGAACAACCAATAAATAACATTTATTTAGAATCTATTGGTAAACCCAATTGGAGCAAACATTGCACATTTCAACAAATGAACTGAATGAACAGAGTACAGTATCTATTGGTAAAGAATAGGAAATTAAGCAAGGTCAGAAAACACAACTGGAGTAAACATTACGCATTTTTAATAAGCAGAGTATCTACTGTCAAATAATAGGAACTTAAGAACAGAAAACCCAAGTGGAGTAAGCATTACACAGTTTAACAAATGAACTGTGAATGAACAGGGTCCGAGTATCTACTGGTAAATAATAGGAAATTTAGCAAGGCCAGAAAACCCAACTAGAGTATACATTGCACATTTTCACAAATGAACAGAGTATCTAACTGACAAACAATAGGAAATTAAGCAAGGCCAGAAAAAACAAATGGAGTAAGCATTACCCAGTTTAACAAATGAACTAAAAATAGTTTAAAGAGTTCTTCTAAGCACCAGCAGATTCAATGAAATGAATGTCAATGCAATTAAAAAAAATAGCTTACCTACCTTATCATAGCACTGGAACTCTCCAAGCTCCCTAAATCGCCATGCCCCACGACAGCTTCTCTGAAGGACAAGAAGGATATCTCAACTCACCAGCAGGACCCATTCTAACTTGAACTCCCTAAAAATTAAAAAACCAATCAGATCCCCATTTTAAGTGGGGTAGACCATTTTCATCATCACCAAATAACAACCCATGAGTTCAAAAATAGTAACAACTCACTGTTATGATATCTCCCAAAAACTCTCTAAAAGTATCTCTAAAGTTCCTCATAAAATCCGAATATGCTTGAATTGGAGACCTTCCTCTAAGAACAGGAAGAACATCACATCCCAATGAAATGTACTCCTGATTTCTTCTACCAAAACTAAATAATACCTAAATCACTCTCCTACATAAGCCACTTACATTTTTTCACAAAAACTACTTTGCACAAACCCATGAGGACACATTTTTGCAATGCACAACATTCCTTGGTGTCAAGGAAAAGCCTCTAATTTTTATGTGAATGTCTTTGTTTTTTTTTTTTTTTTTTTTTTTTTTTTTTTTTTGATATAATGCTTTTCCATGCAAAAAGAGGAAAAACAACTCAATGTTTTCCTCTCTGTTACATCCATAAAAATAGATCCAATAAACTTGCCAAGATTCGTAGATTAATGGATCCAATAAAACCACCTAGATTAGCAGATTAACAAGCTTTTTTCAATCTTTAAGTTGCATCTGAACTGGAGTTTGCCTAATTGATTCTGTGCAATAATTGGCTGTCATTTAATTGATAGTAGATTATGGGAATGGCTTGTATTTTGGAGAAGATTGTGATGATCCACTAGTGTATAATGGAGTAATGTAATGTTAGGATTGTTCCACCCCAAAAAAAAAAAGTGTTAGGAAATGAATTCAGTGTAAAACAGTGTCCTCTTTCTACAATGATCCATCCTATAGTTTTATGGCCACATTTGACTTTTAGCACTACTCAAGCAACCCTAAGCTGGAAAGACTCGAGCTTTACAACTTAATGCAATATGAAAGCCAACAACAACATCAGAACTAAAACAAATTAGCGTATGGGGATTAGCAAAAATCCTCAAACCTATTACAATTAGCATCAATCTAAGGAATTACTTTTACATTATTGTGGAGTTAATGCATCTCAACCTTTGTTATTGTTGTTGTTAGCAAATAAACCATATCCGAGTGAACTAGAGTGGCCAACCACTAAGAAGCTCGAATTGGTTCACAGAGTTTTGAGAGTCGACTTGCCTATCTAAGGCCAATCCTCCTTTAATAAGATCCATATTTAGATAAAAGAAGATGAATTCATAAGTCAAAATCACCAGCAGAAAGGATAAAAGATCATACAAAACTCATACCATATCATAGTTCATTCACTACATGATAATGAGAAATGGCACTTTGCAATGGCCGTACATAGAAAAAAAAAACTTGTAAAATGCAGAATCTCAGAGAATTATAAGGACAACTTAGTCAATTTATGAGTTTTTCCAAGGCGGCATTTTGCTATAGCCTAAACCCAAGCATGAGGAATGAGTTGCACGAATATGCTTTGGAACATCAATCAACTTCAACTTTTGTAACTACCAGGTCATTCATGGTTGGAGTGTATGGAAAAATTAAAATGCAACCAATCCATTAACATAAAGTTGAGAGCTGACCTTTGGACGAAAAATTAGTATATATTTCCAAAGTTAAGGGCTGAATTTACAAAATTATGAGGAGCAGCTCCAACCCACTTGCACTCATATCATAGAGACACAACTAAGGTGGAGCTGTACCTCCCAAAAATGATGCCCACGGGCTGGGCCAGCCATAAAATCCAAAAGATGTACACAAAAGCAACCCAAAAGAAGAGATACCCATATAAGCAACTTATGTACCCACAAAAAAAAAAAACATTGATCAAGCATTCAACCTAATGTGAAATCAAACTCTCATTGGTCCCCTAGCCGAGAGCAACGTACAGTTGGTAACTTCTCTCAAAACAAGAAGCTTATCAAAGAAATTACAGGAGTTCTTCAAGCCGTGATGCCTGTGGACACTTAAATAGTTGTTATTACACCTACTTAGTGTCCTCTTATAGAAATGAAATGTATGAAATGAACATTTAAATATATTATGAGTAATATGGTAGATGTACTCAAGGAAACATTCAATATATGATGTGGTGACCAATAATCCGTTTAGCAGTTGAGCTCATTATACCATATCTTTTGATGAGATTGTGGTGCTTCCATTGTTGATTTTATTTAGTTGGCTATTTATAAACTGAGTCTCTTCATTTTCCGAATAGAAAAATATGAATTAAGTCTCTTTAGGGCTTGTTTATTTATAATAGCAAGCTAATCTTTCTAATCTAAGAAATCAAATCCATGCAAACGTATGGGCCAGAAAGAGAATCAATTCATAAATAACCAAATAATTTTTTTTTTTGCTTAATGGTAAATTTAAATTAAAGAAAGAGAGAGGGAAGCGCCATAGCCCCCAAAGAACAAAGAGAAGAAAGCAAGGGGAGGCTTACAAAAAATGCCGACCCAACAACGTGAACCAACCAAAACAGAGGACACTGTACAAAGAAAAGAAAAAACCAAAGAAAACCAAGAAGAATAGAAGAACCGAACCAACAAACTTGGAGGAAACAAGCAGCACAGCAACCAGACAAGAAAAACCACTAGGAGCTGAACTTTGCTCTAAAAACAAAAGGGAACACCACCCTGCACAGCAGCTGGGCACTCAAGGCCACTGCTCAGCTTCACTGGGCTACAAAACAAGCCAGCACATCGAAGCAAAACAGCAAAACGCCACACAGCACAGCGAAGAGAAGAAAAGGCTAGAAACAAAATTCGACCAGCCCACCAACAAATCAGCTCAACACTCCACTGCAGCTCAGAACTTTTGAACCAACATGAGCTCCAAGCAGCTCAGCACAGCACGCACCACACCACATAGAACAACCAAAGAACCAGAGACAAAGCAGTGGCTAAAACCAGACCCATACCACGCAGGACAGGATGTGCCTTCTGTTATATTGGGGTTTGAATGGTGCTTGTTAAATAGAAAGAGATTTGACCAGAAACAATCATACCAAAACCAGTTCTTATTGCTTTTGCAAAATTGAAGAAATTTTTATACATACTAGGGTGTAATTATGGAAGTATGTTAGAATATAGAACTAAACTAGTATAAGAAAACATCTACACTACATGAAAAACTATAGAACTTCTAGGATGGTCTACCATCACTGCTTAAATTATCCTGCACATTGGAGTTATTGATAGAAAAGAGCTAATGGCATTCAAGGATTCCAGAGAACAAAAGAGAAGCACCTCCCCATACACAACATGGATTATCTCCCGGGCAACCATATTTACCACACACAAATGCACATCCTGCGGACATTCCAGTTCATTTTCCTCCAGTTTTCACCATCATATAAAATTACAGGGAAGTTTGCTTTTTCCAGCCCATGTTTTGCAAAATCATATAGCTTTCTTAAAAAAAAGTAGATTTTTGACACAGGTATAAACCCAAAGTATAGATTCTTTAAGAAGAACACTTTGTTGGAACACATCCATCAAAGGCTAAGAAATTTCCGTCCTTCATCCAAAAAACCCTCCAATAGAGAAAATAAAAAGAGGGCTTGCAGAGGTTTTGAGCACAGGTTATTACACTTCAAACATTGGCTCCCCATTCCCCAACGCAACCATCCAAACAGTAGAATCTAGAGTCCATGGAAACAACATGCCCCAGTTTCCTATTTCCAATAATATGTACAAAGAAGAGGATTGCCCCTTTCATCATGAACAATGATCTGAACCTTCCAGTCCAATTTCCATGGATGGGTCATTTTCTAAAACTAAAATGAGAGTGCTCATATTCAATATTGCAGGGAAAAAGAAGAAGGATTCCTCAAATCGGACCAAACAAAACCCAGGAAAAAAATGACAAGATGAGAAGAAAAAGAATCTAAAGGAAGTATAAAAGAAGAGAATGAGATGAATGCATGTAACAAAAGAGCCAAACCGGCAGAACACAAAAACTAAGGCCTGCAGGCATTAAACTTCTGTTTCGATGTCCTAAAAGGAGAGATTGAAGGTCTGACCTATGAAAACCAAACCAGAGTAGACCATACAAGACCACGCACCTCCTTTCTTATTTCCAAACCATTGGAACCCTAACTACAACTTATATAGTGATTCCTCATGATAACAGAGGAATGCCTTCGAATGTGCTTAATTTTTCTTCAGCAGAAGAACAATCAACCAAAAAAGACACACACAAGAAAAAAAAAGAAAAAAAAAACAGATTGAAAGTAGATCGATTGGTGAAAATAAACAAAGCCCATGTGAGAAGAGGAGAATAGGAAGAAAACCTATAGATCTGGAGTCTCTGCGAGACGTTGGCGGAAGGGAGAGGTCTGAATATTGCCTTCACACGAGATGCCAGCGAGAGACATACAAGAAGGAAAATTTTGGTGGGTGTATTCGCTTCTTCTTCTTGTTGTTCTTCCTCTCTCCATCTCTCATCTTCTTCTCCCCTCCATTCTTTGCTCGCCAAAAAACTCGCCCTTTTTTGCTCTCTTTCTTCATCCTAGGCTGGATTCCTCTCCTCCAACTCGCCCTCCCATCCAGACTCCATCGCCGCTGTCCAGTCCTCCTTTTAAACCCTCACCCGCCCGATCCGATCCAATGATCTCCGAAGAACCCTCTCCGGCCATCCGCCTTGACGCCTCCTCCCCCTGGCGCCGCAACCACCTCAGCCGAAAAAAGTGCCTCCCCCGTGCCTGCACTTCTCGCTCCATCGCCGCTCGCCTCTACCCCGACCTCTCCCCTTCCGCTGCCACCGATTAGAAGGACTCGCCTCAGCAATGCAGCAAGATCGTCACGCCGCTCGTTCGCAACACTCTGCCATCGGAGCGGCCACTCCGTAGTCTGCGGTCGATGTCGGAGCTGGCCTCTGTTCTCCACTTCTTACATGTGAGTAATTGTGGAGTTTGGGCGCGTCTTCTTGATCTATTAGGGCGCAAAATGAAAAAGGAGGTATTTGGGGCAGTGGAAGGGGCGCACGCGGGAGAGAAAAGGTTTTTAACGAGGAAAGGGTCTGAACTCATCTATATTTTTAAGGTTAATGCCTAAACGATAATAAATCTATTGTCGTTCTGCCAAAATGAGAGGAAATATTTTGTCGTTATTACCGACAGTTTTTAATCGTCGGTGATCCCGTAAAATTTCGTCGTTTTTCACCCATTTTGAGGTAGTGTTGTGACTTTTGCGAACACAAATTTTCATTGCGTCAGAAAATAATGTCGGAAAAAATAAGTTTGTCAAGATGGGGCTTTGTGGACGCAACTCATGCGTTGGCAATGGTACAAATAAAAACTCAGAACTTTCCCAACGCACACTTGTGCGTCGCCAGCAGGCAAGATAATTGCCAATGCATTATTGCGTCGCCATTAGAAAAACACGCATCGGCAAAACCTCCCTCTCTTTTGGGGAAATTTTTTGTTGGCGCCAATGTGGTTTCCATAGCTTTTGCCAACATGGTCTTACTTGCATCGGTAAAAGTAACAATTTATGTGAGTTTTGCCAACGCAGTCCAAATATGCGTTTGTAATAAGACTTTTACCAACGTAAATTTTCACTGCGTCAGCAAATAGTGTCGGGAAAGGTGCAGTTTGTTGTAGTGAAAGGAAAATGAAAATAGAAAATGGAAAGAAGGATAAGTCATTAACAAATCGACTTACCTGGGTGACGGTAGACCCGCGCACTGCTCCTCCTCATTTCCTCTTCTTTCCCCACTCAACTCTGCTCTTCACTCTCCCCTGCCTCCACCTGAAGCAACAACTGAAAGAATGAAAAGAAAGAAAGGGAAAGTGGGATTAAAAAAAAAAAGAAAAGGGGGAAAGACCCCAGCCGCTGTGACCTAACAACCCCTCAACTCCTCCTTCCAATGGCTCCTCATCGACCCACGCGCCCCAAACCCTAAGAGGCTCCACCCCCTCCCTCCCCCACCCTTCCCCTCCACCGGCTCCGCCTGCGACGTCCTCGGCCCCCGAATCTTCGTCCTCGGCGGCTCCGTCTCCGACGTCCCTTCGTCCACCGTCTCGATCTTCGACGCCCGCTTCAACCGCTGTGAGATTGGCGCCAGCATGAGGGTCCCCCGCGAGTTCTCTGCCGCTGGCTGGACGGAGGTATTTGACCCGGCCGTAGGATCTTGGTCCCCCATCCCCTCCCCTGTCGACGTCCAGGAGAAGTGGATGCACAGCAACGCTGTCCTCGGCGGCAAGCTCTTTGCCATGGCGGACCGCGGCGGGGTCATCTACGATCCAGCCTCATCCGCTTGATTTGGGCTGGCTCGGGAGCAGGGAAAAAAAAGGGGAAGGGGAGCAGGGCGGGAGCAGGGGAAAAAACAAGAGGGAAGGGAAAAGTGAAGAAAAAATGGGAGGGGGTGGGGGGTGTTTGTATAAAGGGCATTAGCGACTGCCTGTGGCGCCTTATTTTTGCAAACGAAATTTTGTTTTCGTCTCCTATACTTTTGGAAAAAATTAAAACAAACGACAAAATTTATATTTCGTACTCTTTGGGTGTTCTTTTAAGACAAAAAAAATTTCGTCATCAAATTTCGTCACAGCAGCCTAGATTTCTTGTAGTGAATATTTTATCAGTAAAACATAACCTTCGTCGGAGAGAGAGAGAAGAGCGCGCAAGAGAGAGTGAAAAGAGGGGTTTCGGTGGCGGGAGAGGGAAAGAAATTGGGAAATTTACCGACGATTATTTTTCGTCACAAAAAATAGAAATTTTCATCGGTAAAAATTAATTTATTTTTTATTTTTTTTTAAAAAAGTAAAAAGGTCTTCCAATCTTTACCGATGTTTTATATTAAACGTCGGTGATAAATTTTCCGACGCTAATTCTCGTCGGTAAAAAAAAATTTATGACACGTTTTGTCACGGGCAGACTCGGGCGAGGCAAAACGGGATTTGTTGCCACTAACTTTATTGGTGGTGGCAACAAGTAACAAATAGCCACAAAAACACTGGCCGCGGCAAAAACCTTGACGCTAAAAGTCATTTTTTTGGTAGTGAGCAATGGGTTCTCGGTGGGTATCGTGAGAAGAAGAAGGGGTGCGAAATTTTTTTGGTATCAAGATTTGGGTTCTCAGTGGGTATCGACTATCCCTAATTTGGGGTTAAATTTTGGGTGTCAAAAAAAGGGTGCGAAATATTTTTGGAATATTAATTTAGCGGGTTTATTTTTTTACGGCATGCGAAAAGTGGGCTGTGAAATCTGATTAATCTTACAGCTTCTCAAAGCAGGCCGTGAACTTAATTTGAATGGCTTGGCCTTTTACAGAGTGCAACATGTGGGCTGTGATACCCTAATATTTTTACGGCTTGCGAATGTGGGCCGCAAATGCCCAATAATTTACGGCGTCCTAAATGCACGCCGTAATTGATAAGATCTCACGGCACGTAAAATGCACGCCTTAATAAAGAGAAGAAAAAGCCCTTTTGCTGCTCGCGTTCCATGGGCGCCATACTATTATATCATTTATGGCTTGCATTCAATGCACGCCGTAAATGAGAAGCTGTAAAAGCCCTGAAATGGTGTAGTATTGGTAATTATACAATACCCTAACCTATATAAACTAAACTATTGCATTGGGAATAAAGCCCTAAATCTATTTCATTTGCCTCTCATTTCACAAAACCCTAACCCTGGAAACCCTAGCTAAAACCCTAACTCCAATGCCCTAGCTACAAGGAAGAAGGAGTTCATCCCCAATCTCAGCTACTGCCTTGTTAACCTCTTCTTCTACAACTTGAGGAGTTGTATATTGGTTGGTTTGAGTGTGGGAAGACCTTTAGAGGGCTTGGTTGCTAATTAGGTAGCTTGGAGTGCTCCTTATTGTCCATTACTTTGCAAATCCGATATACTCATTTAACTTAGAATGTGTGTTTTACTGTTTTTGATTCTGAAATTTCAGTTATATGATGTTAGGATGCTTAGATTTACCTTTGAGCTTGTCTTTTTGGGTTTTTTGCCATTGAAGGATAATTTTCCTTATTTGGAAGATCAATGGCCCGGATGATTGATGGATGGATGGTCTTAGAAGTGCTTTTGTGATTTTACATGTTTATGTGATGAATGGAGGAGATTGGAGATGGATTGAATGAGAAATGGGTTGAAAAGGATAAAAATCTGCAAATCTGGGATTTCGGTTGCAAATGCGTGTATTTTGGTAAAGGCATGTCTCAATTCTTCTCTGAGAAAAATCTCAGGTTTAGTGTGCTCGGTCGACCGAGCCCTGTACTTGGTCAACCAAAGACACCAAAACTTCAGAAAATATAAGTCTCAATTAATGTTCTGAGAAAAATTATAGGGCCAGTGTGCGCTGTCGACCGGGCCCCGTGCCAGGTCGACCGGCGACATTGAAATTTAGAGAATATGAGTCGCTTTGTTGAACTCGGAGCCATTTCTTCTTCCAAATTATTCAAACCAACAACAATTTGGATTTCAAACTACATTCATACTCTTTAATAAATAGAACTCCAATCAAAGAACTATAAACTTTTTCCAAATCACTGTTCAAAGAATAGAGATGTCTGCATGCAAGTGATTTGTATTGAATCTTGATGGATATGCTATCTTAGCCTGCTTATTTGAATTTACAGAGCTTCCATAAATGGGTCCCAATACTTTCAGTTATGCTTAACTAAGTGTTGAAAATTTATACTAAAAGCATACTTTTATGTATTTGTCTTTGACTAATTTATTTATTAGTATATTTTGGTATTTCATCTTAATGAGAATTTGTATGGGCAAATGATTGCATTGTTTAGTATTATGCATATGTGTGTCTTTTATTATATAAAGTAGACAAGTTGGTGTATAGAGTTCAGCTTATACATGGAAGACTTGTTTGTCGATTCTTATAGAATAAAAGTTGTTGTTCACAATATAGGTGGATTTGGACACTCCATCGGTACGATTGTAGCATGATGTTTCAATAGGCTTGTCTTGGCTGCGGGAAATGGAATAGTTTCAATTCATTATGCTAGTACACTTTATGTCTATTGCATATGACGGCTTTTAGGTTTATTGTCTTTATACTGACTATATAAGACGATTAACATCCAAATGATTATTATGAGTGCTTGTGCTCTTAATCCTGATATAAATAATAGACACATACATTTAGTGTTTCACGTTTTGATTTGCAAAGGAGTGAGACCTTTTATGGGTCATTAATCTTAGTAAATTGGATGAGTACACTACGTGTATGGTGCATATTAGTTTATTGACGGAATCCACGTCCCGTAATAGGGATTGATGATATCCCCTTGATAAAGATTTTAAGTTTTGATATTGTCAAACCCTGTAGCTGGACTTTGTGTCCGACATATCAAATAAGTTAAGCGTAAGGTCTCAAGGAATTATGACGATATCGATTAAATATAGATGTCAGTAATTATTTAATTGATGGATACTTGAAATCTTAACGTGGGTAGATTAATAAGCATTTAATAATACGAAGCTTGAAATATTATTTTGAGAATAAGGATAGGAGTGCAATTATAATTCTCTAGTGTACTGAATTATAATTTATGGAACTAGGATTCTTATTTGGGTCGAATTAGGGTTTCCTATTTCCATTAGAAGCTTATTCCTTATTTACTTCTTAGGGTCCTTACTGTAGCCTATAAATATGTGCTATTGCTCTCTAGGTTAAGATATACAAGAGAGAAATCTAGTTTTTGAGAGCAGAGAGAATTCGTAGAAGAGGCCCACACCTTGGTGCTGATTCGAGCATAGAGGAATACAGCAGAAGATCTTGGGATTTTCGAGTTGTTGTATTACCGAGACCAAATCAGAGAGATCTCGCAGGTATGATCTTCGATCATCGATATTTCTGCATTTAATCTGTAGGCAATATCTTGAGATTCTGGCGGCATCTTCTAACACTAAGGACTGCTGCCGAAGACTTTAATCCTTCAAATAAGTTGGGACAGGGAGGATTTGGTGTGGTTTATAAGGTGAGCTGCTCTCTTTGATAGGTTGTATTTAAGGCATATTTTGGTCCACATTGTAATGATAGGTTTGAATAACTTTGTTCATATATTATAAAGTTGCTCTGAATGTAAATGACAGGCTGAGAGAATCATTTTATCATGCAATAGCAAGCAACCATACATGAGAATGGCCACTTACTTCACTGGTAAGTGGTGGCAGTTCTCACCTAGCTACCCAGGGTTTGAACCTAGCTACCCAGGGATTGAACCTTAGGTACGCCACCTCTTCCCACTTGTGTAGGCCTTTTTCCTACGTGCAGGCTGACTTCCCGTGTGTGTGCGAGCTCTCTCTTGGGTCGCAGCCTCCTTGCTTGGGTTACCAAAAATAAAAAAAGCAACCATACCTGACTATTCATTCATACATGCCATCCATAAGAATGTTTTTATTTTATTTTATGAGACATTCATTTCTTTCAATTGTGTAACATCCCGACCCTTAGCCTATATTAATTAGAATTAATTACGTTATTAGTAAGTAGGTGTGTTTAGAGTCTTAGCGAGTTGGGTTTGACGTATATATGAATTACGCGTGCAAAGTCTCGCGCGAATCCGAATGCATTTGGGCAGAGTAGGGGGTTGGTTTGCAATTTCGGGAAGTTTTCGGGGGTTTAATCGAGATTATGAGCTTTTGTGAGTTTGGGTGCATCGGATAGGTATTGGAATTTTATGAACCTTAGTCTTCTATCGAGTTTCGATTTGACACGAGGAAGAGCCCCAAAGGTCAACTTAAGTGAACTCAAGGACTGATGGACCGCGCTCCTGCGCCTGGTCCTACCGAGGTCGGCGGACGTGGGAGTCCGCTGGGTCCGACCCTTTCGTAACCGGGGGGCAAGGGCGTGCATCAACATTTCTTTTGTGTGGGTGTGCCAGATTTTCTATTTTTTACTTGGAATTGCAAGTGGTGATCCGGAGATCAACCTTCGCAAGTAAAAAAGAAATCAACTTCTTTCAAGTTTTCCATTGCATATATTTAAGAAAAGAGACATTTTATTGATTTGCCGTGAAAGGCAATTTTTTTGGCATTTATAGCCGATTTACAATCCTTATCAATAATGAAAGACAAGAGTTGTGATTTTTATCTCTTAAAAAAAAATACAAACTACAATGAAAAGTAAGAAAAGGAGGATCTAACTTCTCAGGAGATTGTGGGGGACCCGTTCAGATTGACGGTCGTAAGCCATATGTGGACTTCGCCATCATCCATGCAGATGAGAACAGAGGATGCTATTGATTCGCTTGGCTTGGCTATAACCTCGGGTTTTTAGAGAACAAAGACCAAAAGGAGGTCCTATGTCCAATAAAAAGCCGAGTAGACGGGCTGAAAAGCCATGTCTAAGCCATTTGGAGGCAGAAGGAGAAGGCAAGGACCTTGGGGGGGGTACCCCCTAAGGGACTTTTGTCACCTTGTAGCGGTGGTCGGTGTAGAACTTCCGCAAAGTTTTCTCTCTTTCCTTCTCTGAATTTCTGTGCTTTGTCTGTGTCTCTGTGATTTTTTCCGATCTGGAGTTCTTTGGAATGCTCTCCTATTTATAGGCTTTTAGGTAGCCATTTAGGAGGGTTTATGAGCCTTAATTGTCATAAAGCTACATAAAGGGAGGAGTTACAAGATTGAATTCTTTATTTTGTAACTCCTTTTTCTTGGCTTCTGATTGGCCGGAGGAGATTGATGGCATTTAATCGCCATGATGGGAGGAGTTTCATGGGTTAAATGCCATGAATCTCTTGACTTGTAACTCCCGGATGCTTGCTTCTGATTGGTCCGTCCAAAGAAATGGATTAATGACTGTAATAAAGCTAGTCAATTAATCGCATTAAGTGGTCGCCGAGAAGTTGAAGAGTCGCGGGCCGTGCCGCGTCTTTTGGGATTCTTCTGGCGATGATTATCGATGGATCTTCATGTAGATCGACATCGGATGACCATGTAACTTCAGGTGTTGGTTGCCAACAGCGGGTCGGTGTCATCTGTCCTGTCGATTTCTTGATCGGTCGGGTAGAAAGCACACTTTTTTTGGTTGACCAGTTGGCGATCAATGTTGATTTCGATACTCTTGATGATTAACCCGTGTTTTTGATGGATGTCAGAGGATTTGGTCTCAAAAGTATGAATTTTGGAAAATACCAGAGGCCGGACGCTTCAAATCGCGAAAAAAGGGCGAAAAACGGGGTTTCCGGGGCCCATCGGGCGATCCCGGGCCCCAGGGTCGCAGGGGTCTGCGACCCTAGGGGGTTTTCCCTCTTTTGTCCCGTTTTGTGTCCGTTTTTGCTGTTTTTTCGGTTCTTTTTTCCTCTGTATTTTTCCTTGACATTTTTGATCATTTATTGGCCTGATTTCCCTGTAGAAAACCTGATGAGAACCCTTGCATTTTATTTTGCAAAGTTTCCAATTTTCTGAGAAAGCCGAAGACTTTGTCGCGCAGAGCTGTCGATTTTCCGTCAGAAGCTGAAACTGGGTCAAATGATGTCGGAATGACCTGAAATTTGGGGTGAAGCCTGCTGAGCATTAAATAAGACCAACTATAGGCTTTTTTTTGAGTTTTGAAGCCGTTTATCACCAGTAGACTTACTTTTGTCGCGATGAAGATGTCGCAGTTTGATGTGCGGTCAACCGATGTCCGATTGACTTGAAATTTGACAGGGAACCTATTGGAGTCATTTTAAGATGATCCATAGGCTCTGTCTTGGAAACCATGGTCCCGGGGAGCTTCGCCACCGAGAGGCCTAATTTGGCTTCTGAGTGTCGAAGTATGGTCAAATGTTGTCGAAATGACCTGAAATTTGACGTGTAGCCCTTTGTAAGCATTTTGAAGCTGTCCGTGTGCTCTATCTGATGAGTGATGGCCTCGGTGGTTCTCGCCGCCAAGAGGCTTGATTTAGCTGTTCGAGAGTTGATGTAGGGTCAAACGTTGTCGGTTTGACTCGGAACTTGACGTGGAGCCTTTTGGATGTATTTTGAGACCATCCATCGGCTCTGATCAAAGATTTAGTGTCTCCGATGCTTTCGCCGCCGGGAGCTCCTTTTCAGCTGCCGGAGAAGCGAAGTTAGGCCAAATGATTTTGAAATGGCCCGAAACTTCTTGTGTACTCCTCTTTTGGCTGTCTTGAAGGATCTTGCAGTTTTTGTTTGATTCTGATAAGATTTGATTTTTTGGAAGTAGCATTGCCTATTTATGGTAGGTTGCGACTTCATGTAGCTCTTTGGTTCTTGAAGAGGCAAAGTGACATTTTTGGTATCAACAAATGCCCCCTCGAGGTATAGCGACGAGTTGTTTACTTTTGTAGTCGATGTGCCTCGAAGAGATTTTTGGAGGAGAGCCTGTGACTGGACCAAGAGTCTTTGAGCAGTCTTTCTTTTTGGTATTTGTTGCCTTTTGAGCTTCCAGGGGAATTTTATGGTAGTGAAAGGGATCACGTACCATCTCGAGGCAAAGTTTTGAAGATGACATCAGGGATGTGGATTTGGGTTTTGACCTTGTGACCTAACAGGCTGTATGTGGCAGGTTAGGGGGTCGGGTTTGGTTTTGATCGTGTGACCCAACAAGCTGTATGCGGAATGTTGGGGGATCAATTTTGGTTTTGATCTTGTGACCTAACAGGCTGTATGTGGCAAGTTAGGGGATCAGGTCTTGGTTTTTGGTTTTGGTCTTGTGACCTAACAAGCTATATGTGGCAAGTTAGGGGACCAGGATTTGGTTTGGATTTTTGTGGAATGTCAATTTCAAGATTTTGGCTCAATCTGGTAGATGAGGCTGGATGGTTTGATTTTTGGAAGCTCATGGGGCTTGGAATTCTTTTTGTACGGTCCAATCAACTCAAAAGAGGCATGGAACCATTTTTGTATACTCTTGGTAAGAGGGATTTCTCTTTGACTTAGCCCAAAATTTTTTTTTTTTAAGTGCCTAGGTGGTCAAACCTGGCTCAGATGGGCTAACCCATGGGACCTTAAGCTTTTGAAATGGCTTAGATCTCATATGGTGTCGTTTTTGTAAAGAATATCCAAAAATATCTCCTTTGGATAGAGAATATCTAATAATATCTTTACTTTGAGAGAATCTCTCATGTTCCCTTTATTTTGGGATAGGATATCTCAAGATATCTTTCTTTTGGGAAAGAATCCTTCATTGATCCTATCTTTTGGGAGAAAATCTCTCATTGATTTCTTTTTGGGAGAGAATATCTCAAGATATCTTTCTTTTGGGAAAGAATCTTTCTAATATCTTTCTTTTGGTAATGTTACTAATTAGTAACACTTACCTCTTTCTTCTTTCCTTCTTTGGTTTGCTCTGTTCTATAAAAGCAAGGAGGAGGTTGGATCTCTTGCTCTTATTACTTTCTTTTGCAACGATTCCAAGAGGGCTTCAAGACCAAGAGTTCTTCTTCTTCAAGATCTTCAAGACTTTTCTTCTTCTTCTCCATCAATGGCTTCAAGTAAGTTCCATTTTTCAAGAAAACCCCATTGTAGGAAAAAAAAAGGTTTTGTTTATTTTTTTTTCTTTTCTTCTTTTTTTTTTCACGTGTTTGCATCCCTTTTTTTCTACACGTTTTTTTTACTTTCTTTTTCTTTTTTTTTTTGCATTTCTTTTTTTCTTTTGTGGGCCGTACGGACAGATCCATACGGATCTGGCCGTACGGCCACGTGGCCTGTGGGCCATCCCCTTTTTTTTTCTTTCTCTCTCCTTTTTTTTTTAGAAAGTTTTTTATATTTTTTTTGTTCATCATGATAATGTCCCCCCTGTTTTTTTTTGGCAAACCTAGATGTTCATGCATGCATTCTTGTAAATTGAATTGTAGCATGATGTGATAGCATACCTGAAAGTTTTCGCAAATTTGGGAATTTGGAGCTTGCAGCGATGTTGAGCCCTTCCTGATTTTGCGGAGACTTTGAGGTTTCGAAAGTTTGGAGTTTCGGAGCTCGCAGCAATGTTGAGCCCATCTTCAAGCTTTATATTTCTTTCGGGATAGTTCCTTTTCTTCGGAATTGCCCCCTTATCATGTCAAAATTTCGCCATATTTTTTTAGCGAGATTCTGTCATTTTGATGTTTGATCTTTTTCTTTTCCATCCTTTGCAGGTGGCTCTTCCAGAACGAACAAGGGTAAAGAGCCTGCTACAAGCGTACCTCGTCGATCTGCTAGATCTTTTAATCTAGCCGTTCAGCAAGCCTTTGAGAATGTCCAGTATGTTGAGAGAAATCTGGAAGAATGCGACTCCCTCAACAGAGATGAGATGAGGCAGCGACTAATCACTCTCAAGGGAGAGGAATTCTATAAGATCATGGTAAGCAGTCGTCTATGGGTGATGGAAGATCAGAGGGTTTTGCCCAAGCCTACCTTCTTCTTTAGTGATGCAGTCCCTGATGACATGACATACCAGAGGAGATATTTTCAGTTCTCTTTCACAGCAGATGGCGAGAAGATGACTGTTGTTACCCGGTCGACGTTTGATCGCACCGTCTCGATCATGAGCCTTGCCCCCACGTGCTCTAAGAGGGAAGATCCTCCAAGCTGGGTGAGAAGGACAAATGTAATCAAGACTGGGGTTTTTGTTGGTGGTTCTCCTGGATATACGGAGAGGTTGCCTATTGACATGGACCTGTTGATGCCATCCAGCGGCTACCAGGGCTCTGATTATCCGTCGGTCGATTTGAGACCGGTGGGCCTTGGTATTTTCAGCAGTGACGGCAGCAATTGGATAAAGCCTTTTTCGACTTCGTGGCCGTTTCAATGCTAACTTCAAGTGGAAGTCGTGGACTGATCGCGTCCTGCTGATTGGTGGCGCCGTTTTGAAGGAAGCCGAGATTTTTGATGTGGTCCACGCCTTTAGGGAGACCGTGATCTTTTCCGACGAGGCCTTCATGGCTATGCTGGAGTCATTTATCCAACAAACCAATACCTTCGTTGTGACGAATGGTGAGATTGGTTTCTCTTTGAAGGAGCTGAGCGCCATTATAAGATTGCCCATCCTTGGTAAACTCTATGAGGAGTTTATGCCGATCGACAGCGTCCTTGAGGGCAATCTGAGGAGTTCAGGCTTCTGTACTTTCAGCTCGTCGCCTTCTATGATTTTTTGAAGGAGAAGGAGGGTTTGAAAGTTAGATCCAGTAGTTGGAAGAGTTCTAGCTCTTCATTCCCCAACTTTTTTGATAGCAGGGAGTCTTCTGATAGTGTGACCCAAGATCCAAGTTCGAAGAAGATCTTGGCTATGCAAGAAGAGTTGAGAGATTTCTGTGTGAGTACAAATGCCATATGTCCTGACATTGTACTGCGGAGAGATCTCGCTGTTTACCTCACTTATTGGCTTGGTGAGGCTATTTTTGCTGGAGGAGATGGAACGCACATCAGGCCGCATTGTATTTTTTCGGCTTGTCAGATGGCGTTTGGAGAGCAGCTTGCTTTGGTGCCAGCTCTTTACTCCTACCTGTGTACCGAACTGCAGGCTGCTGCTTTTTTGGTTCGGCTTGGGCTTCCCATGAATAGAGTATTTTCAGCCCACATCTTTTATTCATGGTACGTGTATCACCGTCCTGGTTTCAACCGGCTGGGTGCCGCACAGGATGATGATCCTCTGATGATTCGGCTGGCTAAGGGAAAAGCCGTGTCCGAATCACTTTTGTTTGCCCGCATGAGGATCCGACGGTTCAGGGATGTCGAAATGGGGCAGTCTTCAGTGAAGCTTTCTCCGGAGTTGCGGAAGAAGGCTTTTGATTTTGACGCTTCCCGAGACTCTACCAGGGCGGGGTCGGGAAGGCATTACTCCTTGACAAATGCAGAGAGAGAGTGGCTTTTCAGCATACGTGTCGGCACGATGGTGTACCGCATACATCTTTTCATCGACATCCAGCCGTATGTACCCTCTCGCTTTGCTTTGCAGCTGGGCTTTTCTCAAGGCGTTGTTGGAGCGCCTTTAAGCATGGTGAAGCGCTTTGGAGGTTTATAGGACGGGAGAAATGCATCGGCTTTCTATAGTGCTGAAGACACTACCGCCATGATCTCTTATCATGTGTTGTTGACTTCCCGGACTGCCGGCTTTGCGAAGTGGTTCGCGTAGAGCTTTTCGACATATCGGGGGCTTTCCAAGAAGGAGCTTGATGTGAAGCTAGCATCTGGAAAGGGCCTTGGAAAGTCGGATGGCGTCCGGCGAGGAAGTTTGGACCTTCCTTTCTGGAGAGAAGCACAAGATAGGCTTTCTCGGTGACCAGGGCGTCATTGGTTCTGAAGCTGTTCGACAAATACTTCCTCGCCGGACAGGATGAAGCCGAACTTGGTGCTTGGATGCAAGCTGCATAGAGGCAAGCTTCCGTGGAGTCTACTAGCAAGAGTAGACCATCCAGTGAGGAGTCAAGTGGGAAACCTGACTCTGACAGCGGGGCAGGTTCCTCTAAGAAGCGAGCCCGCTGGAGTAAGAGGAGGATGAGTCATCATCGCAGCAAGGGGCAGCATGAGGACTCTCCTGACTTGGAAGTTTCTCTTACTATCAATGAGGATGTGCCAGTGGATGCTGACGAGCCTCCAGAGAAGAGAAGCCGAGAAGAAGAGGCCGTCGGTGAAGGTATGATTCTTCCTTTTTCTCTTTCCATTTCTTTTCATGGGATTTTTCCATGTTCTGATTTGCTTCCTGTTTCTGCTTTTCTCTTTTTTTTCTTAGCAGAGGAAGACTTGGTGATGCCCGAGGTTCCAACCGATGAGATGATGAGGGGTCCTGTCGGGGCACCTGAAGAAGAACCGAGGGACTCTGGAGTGAATCCAGAATCTCCAATTGGTATGACTTCTTTTGCTTTCTTTTTTTTTGTGTCTGTGACTTGGTTTGCTAGCATTTTTTTGTTGTCAGCTGACTTGCCACAGGATTCCGATGACTTTGAACCATCGATGGACGCAAATGTTGATGATGCTTCCGATGAGTTCATGGAGGAAGTGAGTCTTCCGCCAGTCATCGAAGAAGGTATTTTGTAGTAATAACCCTGATAATGATTTTCAAACAGGATCATATTCATACCTTTTTGTGTTTCTTTAGCAGGTTTTGAAGTGACAGAAGAGGGTCCGTCGCTTCCTTTAGAACCAGAACAAGGGATGCCAGAGGTTGATCCAGAGGTAGAGGCTCCTGGGACCAGTTCTGACAATGTTGAGGAGATACCTCGTGTTGAGATTTCTTCCCGAACAGGAGCAGCTTCAACTAGAAAGAGTTCTTTTGTGACTCTTCTTCCAATAAGTGATGACATGAGCAGTCGACCAACGGAGTTGGGCGAATCTTCAGCTGGGCCATCTCTTCTTTTTGCGAAAAAGGTTGTGATGCGGGTTCTGATCTCTTGGATTGAGACTCTGCTTTCTGGGCACTTAGATGCCGGATTTGGGATGATCCAGCATGTGCGTGAGATTCTCGGTGATGCCGAAGAGGCTGGTCTGGATGTCACAAGTGCCAGGGCGATCGTTGATAGGATCATTGAGCTGGGTGACAGGTGGTTTGAGACCATGGGTTTTCCTGACGACCAGTTCTTCAAGGAGATGTTCCTGGACCCTGCGGATAAGGCTCAGTCTAACCTGGATGAGGCGACACAAAGCAAGAAGCAAGTAGTCCGAGAGAAGAACTTAGAAGAGCTAAACATCATTGGGCTGACACATGACCTTAACATCCTTGATAGGGAGGTCGATGAGGCCAGGAAACGTCTTGAGCATCTGCAGGCACAAGTCGCTGCCAAGTGGACTGCAATAACAGAGGCTCGTGACAGGGAGAGTGCTCTGATTCGCCGGGTTGCAGATGCGAATCGAGTTCTTGAAAGGAAATCTCAAGAAAGCGAACGATGGCAAACTTCTCGGGATAAGCTTCCCGGTGCGAAAGAAGGGTTACAGCCCACCCCAGCATCTCATGGCAAGTTCCTGAAGAAGCGTGCCTTGGAATCCTTGACGGCTGAGGCCAAAAGTTTGCTTGAGGAGCTGAACTCTTGGCTGGAGACCATTTTTGATTGAGCTCCTGTTTTCTTTTTTTTAACAGAAACCATCCTTCTCGCTTTTTTGGTACCACTTGTATTTTTTTGGTACTTTTTTTTAGTGCTTGTGAACACTTTCTTTTTTTTTTTGGTACCACATGTATTTTTTTGGTACTATTTCTTTTGTTTTCCCTACGCTCACTTAAATCTTTTTGTGATGAAAGTAATTGCTAAATGGGATGCCTCTTTTTTTTTATTTTGTTTTCCCTACGCTCACTTAAATCTTTTTGTGATAAAAGTAATTGCTAAATGGGATTTGATCAAAAGCTTGTCATTTTGTGAAAACCTTTTGTCAAATGATTGTTTTGGCATGGAAGCCAGATTTTTATTTGTGGCATGGAAGCCGATTTTTGGCATGAGAGCCAGCTTTTTTTGTGGCATTGATAGCCGAGTTTGTTTTGTGGCATCTATAGCCGGGTTTGTGGCATTAATAGCCGGGTTTTTTGAAAGCCAATTTTTTTTATTTGTGGCATTGATAGCCGGTTTTGTTTTGTGGCTTTGATAACCGGTTTTGTTTTGTGGCATCTATAGCCGGGTTTGTTTTGTGGCATTGATAGCCGGTTTGTGGCATTTATAGCCTGTTTTGGTGGCATCTATAGCCGTTTTTGTGGCATTTATAGCCGGTTTGGTTTTCAAAAATGCAAGTATCGGCTAAAAGTCGCCTCCCTACTGAATGTTCTTGCAAGTATCGATGGAATGTCACATCCTTGCTCATTCGGTTGCAAGTATCGATGGAATGTCGCATCCTCGCGGTTTTGGGTGCAAGTATCGATGGAATGTCGCATCTTTGCTTTTCAAAAATTTTGGTTTTGCGGGTACTGACTTGATGTCGTTTCCCCCCGATTTTTGAAATTTTAGGTTTTCTTGAGCCTTTGGGTAATGGATATCAACTGAAATGTTGTGTCTCCATGGTTTTTTAGGTTTTTTCGAACCTTTGAAATTTGGGTTGTGGATATCAAATGAAATTTTGCATCTCCATGGTTTTGGATTTCGCAAGTATCAACGAAATGTCGCTTCCCTGCAATTTTGGAAGTGTCGAACGTGGTTCGTATGCTTCCGATTTGTGCGAGTATCGACTAAGCGTCGCTTCCCCGCGGTTTTTTGAAAAACCATTTTTTTTGTTTAAAGACACGAGGGTCTTAAGTTTTGACCTAAAACCATTTAGGCGGTAAAAGGTAGGGTCGACTAGGGTGGAAATCTCTGAATCCGGATTTTGTTTCAAACCATGAATTTTGAGTTCAAGGGTTGAAAATTTTGGTCAAGTTAGGGAAAGGTTCCTAAACTTGGGTTTTTTGCACAATGAAACGATGGAAGTAAGCACTGTTTAAATTTTTAGAAATTTCAACATTTGATATGAAAATTCTAAAAAAAGGTGGGTTTAGCGAGCGTGTAATTGGAAACTGATTTTGGCCGTACAGGCATTGCTCTTACCCAG
The DNA here is from genome assembly GCA_012931725.1 of Litsea cubeba. NCBI lineage: Eukaryota > Viridiplantae > Streptophyta > Magnoliopsida > Laurales > Lauraceae > Litsea > Litsea cubeba. Next base: position 39,453,650 of record CM022951.1, read on the forward strand.
TTAGGTAAGTCTTCAAGGGTAGTACCGCTTTAAGAGCTTGCCGTTGATGGGCAGCATACATCTGTCACCTTCCATGTTTAGGAGTGCGTATGTGCCGTTGGAGAAAACCTTGTCGACGACGTAGGGTCCCTCCCATTTTGGCTCAAACTTGCCTTTGGACTTGTGAGCGAAGACCATTGGTCTTTTTACCACAAGGACCAAGTCGCCTTTTTTGTAGGCGCGTTGCCTGACCTTTTTGTCGAAAGATCCTGCCATGCGTGCTTGGTAAAGTTCAATGCTTTGTTGAGCTTCGAGCCGTCTCTCATCGAGATTGTCCAGCTCATGGAGTCACAATTTGACATTGCTTTCTTGAGTCATGTCATTTTGCAAGGATACCCTCAAGGAAGGAATTTGTACTTCCAAGGACACGACAGCTTCGCATCCATAGACCAAGGAGAATGGTGTACTATGGGTTGGGCCTCGAACGGTGGTTCGATAGGCCCACAAAGGTTCAGACATTTTGTCGCTCCAGTCTCTTTTGTGACTAGAGACCATTTTTTTGAGAATTTTACAGAGTGTCATGTAGATTGCTTCTGCTAATCCGTTTACTGCCGGATTGTATGGAGTCAAAGGACAGCTTTAGATTTTGTAGGATGCAGCCATTCTGGAGGCATGTGAATGTAATCTCCAAGAATTTGGGATTGTTGGCAGCGCTTAACAAATTGCATTGCGTCAGCTACCATGGTAGGCCAGTAATAACCTAACTTTTTTATCTGATCATAGAGCTTGGGACCAGCCTGATGAGCTCCGCAAAGACTAGCATGAACTTCTTTGAGTGTTTCTTCAGCCTCTTGTTGTGACAAGCAGCGTAGAAGTACTCCGTTGAAGGATTTCCTGTAAAGGAATTTTGAAGGAATATGCAAATGGAAGCTTGGGGTTCGCCTTTGGAGGCTTACCCATTCTTTTGGATCTTCAGGTAGGATTCCGAACATAATGTAATCAATGAACGGATCCCTCCAGTCGCCGATTGAAGTTTGAAGGATTGAAATCCGACTTCCAATCACTTGGTGGCATTCAGCAACAGCTTGGTGTGTGTTAAGAGGAGGAAGGATTCTTCTTTCGCACACTGTGATTTGCATGTTTTCCCCTTCCTGGATTGCCATGGATGTGGCAAGTCCAGCTAGGGCATCTGCACGTATGTTTTCACCTCTACGAATGTGGGTGATGTGACAGATGTCAAACTTTTGCAGAAGTGATTGTGCCTTGTTGTAGTAAGGCAGCAGATCTGGCTTCCTGACTTCAAATTTCTGATTCATCTGGTTGACGATCAGTTGAGAGTCTCCAAAGACTTCCAGCATGGTGATACTGGATTCGATGGCGAGTTCCAATCCTAGGATCAGAGGTTGATATTCAGCTGCATTGTTTGTGCATGGTTCTAGTAGCGAGAATGCGTGTGGAATCATGCATTTGTCGGGGCTAACAAAGAGGATGCCAACTCCCGAGATCAGCTGTCTTTTTTCATTTGTCCTAGTTGCACCGTCAAAGTACATGTCCCAGGAGGCACTTTGTGAGAAAGTCTCCACATTGTAGACTGGTTCGTCTGGGAGGTCATCTTTGAGCGGAGAATCTTTGGGTAATGGATGCTCTACGAGGAAGTCCGCTAGTGCTTGCCCTTTGATTGCCTTTTGTGGTACATACCTAATATCAAATTGTGATAGAAGGATGGACCATTTTGCCAGTCGAGCATTGAGAGAACCTGCCTTTGTGACAAGGACCTTCAAGAGGTTGACCCTCGAGACCAGGTATACTGTGTTGGAAAGTAAGTAGTGACGCGGCTTTTGTACGGTGAACATCACTGCAAGACATTCTTTTTCGACTGGAGAGTAGCGATGCTCTGCACCTACTAGCATGCGGCTGAGGTAATATAGAGCAGCTTCTTTTCTTTGATCATTTTCTTGCGTAAGGAGAGCTCCTAAAGAGTGATCAAGGGCTCTTGTGTACAAGACGAATGGTTTTCCAGTGGTAGGAGCAGCTAACACTGGAGGTTTTGTCAGGTATGACTTGATGTCTTAGAAAGCAGCTTCACAGTCAGCATCCCAGACAAAGTTTACACCTTTTCTCATCAACCGGGAGAATGGACGGTATTTTCCCGAAAGATTGGAGATGAACCGTCTGATGTAGGCCAATCTCCCTTGAAGCCCTTTGAGTTCTCTCAAGGTTCTTGGAGAGGGCATTTCTAGAATGGCTTTGACTTTTATGGGGTCAAGCTCTATTCCAGCTTTCCGAACTAAGAATCCGAGGAACTTACCCGACGAGACGCCGAAGAAGCGTTTCAAAGGATTCATTCGCAGTTTGTGTTTGCGAAGCTGGAGGAAGACTTCTCGAAGGTTTTCGAGATGATCTTCTTTTCTTTTGCTTTTGACGGCAAGGTCATTAACGTAACATTCAACCGTCTTGTGCTGCATATCTTGGAATATTTTCATCATATCCTTCTGATATGTGGCACCAACATTTTTCAGACCAAATGGCATGACAGTGTAGCAATATAAGCCAAATGGGGTCCGAAAAGATGTATGTTTTTCATCTTCAGGATGCATCTTTATCTGATTGTAGCCAGAGAAACCATCCATGAATGTCATTCGCTCGAATCCACGGGTATTATCATTCATTACCTCTGGTATGGGGAGCGGAAATTCATCTTTTGGGCATGTGCCATTCAGGTCTCTATAGTCAATACAAATCCTGATCTGCCCGTTTTTCTTTGTCACAGGGACAATGTTGGCCAACCATTCAGGATGTTGTTCCTCACGGATGAAGCCGACGCTTTTGAGTTTTTGAACTTCTTGTTCAATTTTATCCATCACATCTGGACGGAATCTTCTTTGTCCTTGCTTGACAGGCTTGAGGTCTTCTTGAAAATTGAGTTTGTGAACCGCTATTTTGGGGTCTAAGCCAGGCATTTCAGCGTAAGACCACGCAAAGCAATCAACAAACTCACGAAGAAAGGCGATATACTCGAGTAACTCATCATCCTTTATATTCTTGCTTATGAATACAGGACGTGGGTTATCTGATGTTCCCAAGTCTATCTTTTGAACAGGATCTTCTATTGGAAGGTTCGAAGGTGGTTCCTCCATAATATTTTCGGAGGCTTCCAGCTCAACGAAACCTTCTGGGGTTTCAAGGGCATTTCCAGACCAAGGTTTTGTTCCTTTCCACGGGTCTTCTTGATCGGTAATTTTCCCAAGGCTTGCTATGAGATGATCCCAATCACCTGTTGAAACCGGGTCGAAGTAGGCTACTTCTTTTGGAGATGAGGGTTCTTCTGGGTCAGAAGACCACACGTCTGTGCCATCGGACAACTCCTCTTCATTTTCGGAGAAATCGTGCCAATTGGATGAGCTTCCTGGATCTTTGTCAGGTGACTCATCAAAGAGATATCTAGGGAGATCGATGTCTTCATGGACTTGGGATGTTGAGGCTTGGTCAGTATACTTACTTTTAAGTCTTTGTGTCAACTGTCTCAGGGAAGTGTCGGGATCATACCCTAACCCGTGTGAAGACTTTTCTACATAGCCATAGAGTCTCCCATCTTCTAGCTGGCTTTTGGCCAAGACGGGCCCCAATGGCGTGAGAATACCGCGTCCTTCTCCCAAACCTACTGGGTTTTGAGCGTCATAGCCCATTTTCTTCATAATAGCTTGTGCCACAGAACTATATAAGGATAGTTGAGGCATACCTTCATTTTGGAAAGGTTCAAGCATGGAGTTTGATGAAGAAGCATCCGATCTATGATAGAAGATCGGCTTTTCCTTTGCTGAAGTTGCTGGAACAACGAAGGAAGCTGACGTAGGATCTTCTATGTCAGAAGTTGTCTCCATTGGAGTGAGAGCAGGCTGAACATGCTGAGTGTCAGCTTGGCTTGACGATGTGTCGTCTTCTGGTTCTAAATCCGAATCCGTGTCTTGCATGATAGACACGAAAGAGACAACAAATTTGCCCCCAGGCTTTTGCTTTACCTTCTTCACTTTAGTTGTGATGACCAAAGGCTTTGAAGGTTTGAGGGATATGATGAAGGGAGTTTGAATGCTCTCTTCGGGTTTACCGAATGATTTGTTTTCTTCCGGTGATTGTTGAGGAGGCTTGCCTTTATCTTTCTGGGGATTTTCGGCAAAGGGTGCTATGTGCTTCTCCTCTTCTTCTTTTTCACCTTCATACATCTATGAGTCTGCAAAGTGGACTTCTTTACCTTTGAAGGGTTTTTTGTCCGCAAAGACTCGATGTATCATGCCGTCGTCGTCAACAAACTTGATGCATTAATGTAGAGTTGAAGGGACAACACCATTCTCGTGGATCCAAGGGCGTCCGAGAAGGATGTTGTAGCATGAAGGGGTTTTTATTGCATACACAGTGACCTCAGAGATAAGATCATCGATCTGCAACTTGAGCCTGATTTTGCCGATAGGCCTTTGAGTACTCCCATCGTATCCAAAGATAGATACAGATGTGTGGCTCAGCTTGCTGGGTGGGATGCCCAACTCTTCGAGAGCCGATGTGGAGATGAGGTTGAGTGCAGAACCTGGGTCGATCTGAACTCTGTGCATAGGTATTTCCTTGATGTACTCTGTGAAATAAAGGGGTCGGTTGTGCCTGGTTTCGCCAAGTAGGAGGTCGTCCTTTGTGAAGGCGATGGTTGCACTGGCTGCTTTTTTAACTGAGAGGCATTCAATGCATAATCCCTCAGTTTTCTTCTTTTTTCCCTTTGAGGAGGCTTTTGAGTTTTTGACCCGGCAATCCATTTCAATTTGGAGGACTTGCAAGGCATGTTTGTCGACATCCTCATTCAGCTTTTGTAATTCTGAAATAAGATTATCACGAGTGTGCGGAGACATTCGCAACAAATCTAGGATGTGCAGACGTGCAGGTATGTGCTTGAAGTGTTCAATCAAGTCATACTTGAAAGCTTCCTTAGGGCATGCATGTTCATCATTGTTGCCACTAGGGGCGCTTACAACATCTTTTCCTGAAGGATTTACATATGTAAAGGAAGATTGGTTGTAATTTTTGTGGTAGTCCCGGACAGAGCGGGTGCCTCTACCAACTTCGAGAGCTTCTTGAGAAGGGTCTTCGTTTGGAAGATTGTCTTCAAGATCAAGAGGTTGTCGTTTTTCATTTGCTGAGGATGTATCAGCAGCGGAGTTGCCATCCTCAGTGATTGTGTTGCACGGAGCATTTTCCGGGAACAAGTCCTGAACAGCATCCAGCAACCTTTGTTCTTCATTGACCAATTCATCGTCCCAAGCATCAATAGCTGGGAATTCTTTAGCCAGGAAGGGTGTGAACTTTGAAGTCACAGTCTCAGGAGAAGAAACTTGAGAGGGTGTCATCTCAGTGAAAGTCACGTGAGACGAGGTGGCTCTAGAAGATACATAGCTAGGCGTCACCGGAATGTAAGTGCTATCATCAGACGATGCTTCAGAAGAGCTATAATCCCAAATTATTACATTACAGGAAGCTCTGACGGGAAACGTTGCCTGATCGGAGTCAGACTCATCCTCGGATGTAAGAGGATCGTCTATCCAGCAATTTTCTCCATTTTCAGGAGTTAAGGGAGGATGTACCTGATGGTCTTCAGGGACTTCAGGCTCTGGATTGCGAGGAGGCTCGTTGACGCGGTCTTGCTCTTGTTCTAGAGCGAGACGCTGCAAGATCCTTGCATATTCTTCAAGATCAGGTATGGGAGCCAAATCTTCTTCTTCATCAACTCTTTGTGGCTCAACATGGTTGATTTCCACTAGAGCAATGAGAGGTGCTGGGTCAGCGGCATTTTCTTGTACAGCCTCTTGGTCTTCTTCATCATCAGACCAGGATCCTTATGGCTGTAGGGGGTTATACCAGCTTACTGGCATAAGATGAGTCTCAGGAACCCATTCTTCATCGGAGAGGTATTCTCCTGTTTCAAGGGACTCCTCCCACTCATCTGTGTAGTTGGATTCGAATCCATCATCGGTGTCGCTGGACTCGTATCCATCAATGGAGAATCCAACTACCGAATTGCAAGAGTATGATGCTTCCTGCGGGGCTTCTTTGAATTGAGGTGGCATGAAATCACTGAGAGTGAATTTTCTGACCCCCTTTGAAGTCTCTGGAAGGGATGTTTTTGTTGCCTCCAGTGAAGCGGTAGAGGAAGCCTCTGCCTTTTCTTTGACTTCTTGTTTTGGCTGGGTCTTCTCTTGCCTTTTGAGCTTGAGGAGATGTTTCCTAGCCTGCATTCGCTGTTGAGCTGTAGGCTTTGTTTTCACGACCTCCCAATTTTCATCTTCCAGGAGATCGGGATGTACCCATATGGGTTGTCCGTCTGGTGTCGGGTAAGGAACCAGTTCCTCGGACGCTTGGATTGAGTTTATCACCTTGAAGGAAGTAGTGATCTTCTTCTTCGGTGATTTTAATGTTTGTCCTCATGTCACAATGTTGACGGAGCAGACCCATAGTTTTTGTCAAAGGTGATGACTCCGTTTTTCCACATCTCGTTTATTTTCTTCCTCACAACGAAGCATTGATTGAGAGGATGCGAGATCATCTGGTGGTATGGACAGTACCGAGGATCGTTGGTTTTGCCAACATCACCCGGTCTTTTTGGTTCAGGCAAGGTGAGCTTGCCATTTGCCACAAGAGCCCCAAAGATTTCATCAACATCTTCATCAAATGGGTATTTCTTCTCTACTCGTTCTTTGAAGGCATCAGAGAGTTCGGGTCTCTTACCAGCAGCTTTGTTTTCAGCTTTCTTTGGTGGCTGAGGAGCTGACTTGGTCTGCACATTGAGGACCTCTTTCTTCTTTGGTTTAGAGGTTGCAACGGCGGTTGGCTCTTTTCTTAATGATTTCTGACTGTTGAGGTCTTTAATCACCGTTTCAGCTTCCATGGAAGCTTCTAGGAGTTCTCCCAAGTTTTTTGATTTGTTGCCGATGATCATGGAGCGGATTCTGGCTCTCATGTTGTTTCGGCAGATGTCGACTAGCGATGCTTGTGGCAATAAATCAGAGCATTTGTATGCCATTGCTTTCCACTTATGAATGAAGTCATATGTTGACTCATTCTCCCCCTGTTTTAGGCTGCACAGCTGAGCCATAGTAGCGGAATGATCCTCACCTTTGAAGTGAGTCAGGAAGTGTGTCTCTAGCATGGCCCAATTTTGGATGGAGTCCTCCGGCATAGTGGAGTACCAATCGAAGGCCGTACCTTTTAGGGTACTTGCAAAGAGGCGGATCTTGAGTGCATCTTGATCCGCGATAGCTCCCGTCAGGATCCTGAAGTGGATGACGTGTTGTCTGGCTGATCCTTTCCCCGTATATGTTTGGAGAGTAGGATGCTTGAATTTGGTGGGGAACGGGACCGAGTCCATCCATAAGGGATATGGTGGCTTGATCCCATGCTCCTTGAGTATATCCTCTTCTTTTGCTTTGGTGAGGATACTGTCTACGTCCTTTTTGGTAAGGGTGCGTGACTCATTTTCTTCTCTATTACCTCATTGTCTTGATGATTCAGAGGAGGTTCATTGTTTTCCTGATTTTGGAAGGCGAGGAGAAGGTTTTCCATCAGAGTTTCAATCCTCTGTTGGCCTTGTTCCAACTGCTGGATGCGTGTGATCGCATCATCTTAAGGTGGATTGTGGGGTGGTGGCTCAGAATTTGTAGCCAAGACGTTCATCCTTTGTGATTCAAATGAAGAAACTGTCCTGGTGACTGAGCTGGGGCTCATTCTTTTTGAAAAAGAGCTTGAGGAAGGATCACTCCGCCGTCCTTTGCTTGAAGAAGCAGGGGATTCTTCTGAATGTCTTCTTGTCCTGGAGACGCTGCGGGTCATCGGATGTCGGACATGGATTTTTGTTGCTGACTTTTGGCGCCTTCTGGTTTTTCCAACCATATGGACGGCAGCAACTTGGTTGGGTCTATCTTTTTCGACCCATTTGGGAGAGACTTGAAGCGTAGGAGGCTAGGTCTTTTGCTTTTCTAGTCTCTTTTGCCTATACGACGAGCGGCGGCGTATACGACGAGCAACTTGAGCTTCGGTTAGCTCTGGCTGAGCTTTGACGATGAAGGATGTGCTCCCTCGGGTGCAGCAGCCGAGCCTGTCTTCTTTGTAGCTGGGCAAGGACAGGATGCGAACCCTGTCCTTTGCCTGTTGCAGCGAAGCTTTGAAATTTTGGAGTTCGGCCCCTGTAGAGATGAAGGGTCGAACTGCAGGTTTGTAGGTCTTAGCAGGTGCTTGCAGAGGCCTTATGATGCATGACTTGATTTTGGGCTTATAAGAACAAGCCGGCTCATGCTGGGTTGACTTGGGAGTCAGGTTAGAGATGGGTCTCTCCTCTTTCATGTAAGCAAGAGCGTAGAACTGGTTCTCCTTGACTGGGGCCAGGAATGCTGGCTTGGTAGATGCTTGGGACCTTCTCTGTTTTGGTGAAGGTCTTGGGGACCAAGTCTTGGGATAGACCTGGTCGTTTGCTGGTCGAGGCTTCGTGGGGCTGCCACGGGCTTCGGGCCTTCTGGTTCTTGCCTTTGGTGTCACGGTAATGACACGTTGAGAGGCGAGTTTCTGCTTCTTGGAAGAAGCAGCTTGTTCCTCGGGAAGTGGGAATGGTCCCAGCGTCCCAAAGACGATAGTCCGGGGAGTCGAGGTCGACCCGGAGCTTAGAGAGTTGCCGAGGGAGTTGACGCTTCAGCAGCTGATGGGGCGCTTGTAGGTGCGCGTAGTTTGCTTTTGTTGAAGCATGAGTTAGTGCTTGCTCTCATCGAAAGTAATGGTTAGTGAAGCTGCCATTGTTAGTTTTCGAAAAGTTTATGAAACAAGACCACATCCATTAGTAATCACAAGAATATAATGATCATAAATGGGAAGTTCTATGGTTTTGTCTTTTCAAATTGCTCGAGGAAGATGACCCAAGCAATATGAAGAAGGCAAAATGCCATAGAGGGTACAATTGTTCTGATCGCAGGTATGGTAAGCCCAGAATGAGCGTTCCAGTGACTGCTAGAAGCAATTGTGAACTTAAATTCGACTTATCGAGAAACAGAGCTTGCTCGAGGTAAGAAGAATATAAAGTTGGAGCTACAAATGTACCGGTCGCAATACAGTAGACCCTGAAAGGGCGTACTAGTACCGCTAGACACAAATGTTTTGAGACCGCATCCATGAAATGAGATTCTCTGTTTTGAAAGGTCAAGATTGGATTCATCAAAGAGAGCAGATGGTATTCCGATCTGAACACGGGCTCAGCGATTTCCGTGAGCGCCAGTGCTCAGAAAGAAATGAACCATAATTTCTCGGATCTGAATAAAAAAATGACGAGTTTTTTTTTTGAAAGGCCAATATCGGGTTCATCAAAGAGAGCAAAAGACACTCCAATCAGAACACGGGCTCAGCGATTTCCGCGAGCGCCAGTAATCAGAAAGGAGAAGACCATGATTTCTCTAATCTAAACCCAAAATGACGGAAGTTTTTTGTTTTTTGAAGATTTTTTTTAAAAAAAATCTTTTTTTATTTATTATTTCTTTATTTTTTTATTTTTTTTAAAGATTTTTTTTTGAAAATTTTTTTTATTTTTTATTTTTTATTTTAAAATTTTTATTTTTTAAAAAAATTTATTTTTAAAAAAATTTATTTAAAAGACGAGAGAGTACACATAGGCCTCCTAACCCGGTCTTATGAAATCTCGATTGATAGAATTGCCCCCAGGTAAGGGTAGGATTACTTAATGAACCCGTTTAGAGGACCCTTGCCTAGAACAGTCAAGCTGTCTCCACACTCTGGACAAGGCTTTTCTTGAATCAACCATTATCAAAGAACGCAGTTGGTTTAACCTTAGTGGTCAATGTCTTTTATTTTATTTTTTTTTGTTTTTATATATATATATATAATTTTTAGATCTTTAACGAACTCATCGAAGAGAAACGATGGCCCAAAACCTTAGTCGAACAGGCTCAACATTTCTACAAGCGCGATGAACGATAGGAAAGGATCAAGGTTTCTCAATTTTGAATCCAAACTGAGAAATCTAATTTTTTATTTTTTTATTTTTTTATTTTTAGATCTTTAATGAACTCATCGAAGAGAAACGATGGCCCAAAACCTTAGTCGAACAGGCTCAACATTTCTGCAAGCACGATGAACGATAGGAAAGGATCAAGGTTTTTCAATTTTGAATCCAAACTGAGAAATCTAATTTTTTGTTTTTTATTTATTTATTTATTTTTTAGATCTTTAATGAACTCGTCGAAGAGAAACAATGGCCCAAAACCTTAGTCGAACAGGCTCAACATTTCTGCAAGCGCGATGAACGATAGGAACGGATCAAGGTTTCTCAATTTTGAATCCAAAATGAAAAATCTGATTTTTTTTGGTTTTTGAAAAGAGAAAGAGTGGAAATAAATTCAAAGAATTAGAAATTTCCAAAAAATCTCATCTCATTTTTTTTTAGATGTGGAATCCAACATAGGCCACCAATTAGAAAGTAGCCAAGGAATCGAGAAAAGAAATATAAGCATAGACCAAAAGATATGATATGCAAATATTTCATTTCTAGCATCGTGTTCTCAAATGAACGGGTCCCACCGGGTGTACCAGCTTGATGGACCGTGCTCCTGCGCCTGGTCCTACCGAGGTCGGCGGACGTGGGAGTCCGTTGGGTCCGACCCTTTCGTAACCGGGGCGCAAGGGTGTGCATCAACATTTCTTTTGTGTGGGTGTGCTAGATTTTCTATTTTTTACTTGAAATTGCAAGTGGTGATCCGGAGATCAACCTTCGCAAGTAAAAAAGAAATCAACTTCTTTCAAGTTTTCCATTGCACATATATTTAAGAAAAGAGACATTTTCTTGATTTGCCGTGAAAGGCGATTTTTTTGGCATTTATAGCCGATTTTGGCGTTTATAGCCGATTTACAATCCTTATCAATAATGAAAGACAAGAGTTGTGATTTTTGTCTCCTAAATAAAAATACAAACTACAATGAAAAGCAAGAAAAGGAGGATCTAACTTCTCAGGAGATTATAGGGGACCCGTTCAGATTGACGGTCGCAAGCCATATGTGAACTTCACCATCATCCATGTAGATGAGAACAGAGGATGCTATTGATTCGCTTGGCTTGGCTATAACCTCAGGTTTTTAGAGAATAAAAACCAAAAGGAGGTCCTATGTCCAATAAAAAGCCGAGTAGACGGGCTGAAAAGCCATGTCTAAGCCATTTGGAGGCAGAAGGAGAAGGCAAGGACCTTGGGGAGGGTACCCCCCAAGGGACTTTTGTCACCTTATAACGGTGGTCGGTGTAGAACTTCCGCAGAGTTTTCTCTCTTTCATTCTCTGAATTTCTGTGCTTTATCTGTGTCTCTGTGATTTTTTCCGATCTGGAATTCTTTGGAATGCTCTCCTATTTATAGGCTTTTAGGTAGCCATTTAGGAGGGTTTACGAGCCTTAATTGTCATAAAGCTACATAAAGGGAGGAGTTACAAGATTGAATTCTTTATTTTGTAACTCCTTTTTCTTGGCTTCTGATTGGCCGGAGGAGATTGAGGGCATTTAATCGCCTTTAATCGCCATGATGGGAGGAGTTTCATGGGTTAAATGCCATGAATCTGTTGACTGGTAACTCCCGGATGCTTGCTTCTGATTGGTCCGTCCAAAGAAATGGATTAATGACTGTAATAAAGCTAGTCAATTAATCGCATTAAGTGGTCGTCGAGCAATTGAAGAGTCGCGGGATGTGCCGCGTCTTTTGGGATTCTTCTGGCGATGATTATCGATGGATCTTCATGTAGATCGACAACGGATGACCATATAACTTCAGGTGTTGGTTGCCAACAGCGGGTCGGTGCCATCTGTCCTGTCGATTTCTCGATCGGTCGGGTAGAAAGCACACTTTTTTTCGTTGACCAGTTGGCGATCAATGTTGATTTCGATACTCTTGATGATTAACCCATGTTTTTGACTGATGTCAGAGGATTTGGTGTCTCAAAAGTATGAATTTTGGAAAATACCAGAGGCCGGATGCTTCGAATCGCGAAAAAAAACGGCGAGAAACGGGGTTTCCGGGGCCCACCGGGCGATCCCGGGCCCCAGGGTCGCAGGGGCTAGCGACCTTGGGGGGTTTTCCCCCTTTTGTCCTGTTTTGTGTCCGTTTTTGCTGTTTTTTTTGCTTTTTTTTTCTCTATATTTTTCCTTGACATTTTTGATCATTTATTGGCCTGATTTCCCTGTAGAAAACCTGATGAGAACCCTTGCATCTTATTTTGCAAAGTTTCCAATTTTATGAGAAAACCGAAGACTTTGTCGCGTAGAGCTGCCGATTTTCCGTCAGAAGCTGAAACTGGGTCAAACGATGTCGGAATGACCTGAAATTTGGGGTGAAGCCTGCTGAGCAATAAATAAGACCAACCATAGGCTTTTGTTTGAGTTTTGAAGCCGTTTGGGGTCCTATCACAGTAGACTTGCTTTTGTCGCGATGAAGATATCGCGGTTTGATGTGCGGTCAACCGATGTCCGATTGACTTGAAATTTGACAGGGAACCTATTGGAGTCATTTTAAGATGATCCATAGGCTCTGTCTTGGAAACCATTGTCCCGGGGAGCTTCGCCGCCGAGAGGCCTGATTTGGCTTCTGAGCGTCAAAGTATGGTCAAATGTTGTCGAAATGGCCTGAAATTTGACGTGTAGCCATTTGTAAGCATTTTGAAGCCATCCGTGTGCTCTATCTGATGAGTGATGGCCTCGGTGGTTCTCGCCGCCGAGAGGCTTGATTTAGCTGTTCGAGGGTTGATGTAGGGTCAAACGTTGTCGCTTTGACTCGGAACTTGACGTGGAGCCTTTTGGATGTATTTTGAGACCATCCATCGGCTCTGATCGAAGATTTAGTGTCTCCGATGCTTTCGCCGCTGGGAGCTCCTTTTCAGCTGCTGGAGAAGCGAAGTTAGGCCAAATGATTTTGAAATGGCCCGAAACTTCTTGTGCACTCCTCTTTTGGCTGTCTTGAAGGATCTTACAGTTTTTGTTTGATTCTGACAAGATTTGATTTTTTGGAAGTAGCATTGCCTATTTATGGCAGGTTGCGACTTCATGTAGCTCTTTGGATCTTGAAGAGGCAAAGTGACATTTTTGGTGTCAACAAGGACTTAACCTTTCCACTCATTTCTAACCTAATAAAGCCTCATCCGTTTGACTCATCCTCACTCTTCTCTATCTCTCCATTCTCTCTACTATTCACTCTCCCTTTCTCTTCACAGCCTCCTTGCCATTGCCGACCGCCGGAGCTCCATCTTTATTGGCTAATCATCACTTCATCTTCCTCAAAGCTCCAAGATCACAACCATCCCATTTTCTAGACTTTTCATCCACAAACCATTGAAAGGTAGGCTTCCAAAGTTTTTAAACTTAGCTCGCCTTTTTCCTTTAGTTTAGAAATGGATTAGGATAGCTCGCTACATCCCTTTGCATTCATTTTGTAGATTGATTTTGGGTTGAGAAGCTTTTTACACAAGTTTGAGCTCAAAAAGAGAGATTTCTCTTAATTCTCTTGATTTTGGATTAGCTCATCATTAAGGCAAGTTAATCTATATATTTATGCTTTGATATGTTGTTTCTTCTTTGAATTGATGCTTGAATATGTCTAGATGAACATATGCTCTAAACTAGATTGATTTTACTTGAAAACATGATAATCTTGTCTAATTGTTTAATGAAATGGATTGGCAATTAAATGGATAGATTGATAGGGTTTATTGGACTTGAAAAGTATAGTTTTATCCTTGAAATGTTATGGAATAAGTTCAGGGATTAATGAAAATGGATTGGACCCATTTCCCTGTAGAAACAGAATCTGCATTATGTTTCCACAGTGGATGCGGTCGACCGGCCCAACAGGGTTAGGTGCTGGACCAAAACACTATTCCCATTTATGGGAAATTCATGCAGGTCGACCCGGGCTGGGCCAAGTCGACCGAGACCTCTTTGTATGCGGTCGACCGGGCCCACTGATGAATGCTTGTTCAAAGGGCCTTTTTAACCTATTTTCGGACGGACTTAGGTGGAACCTTGGCTATCTTTTTGGACTCATTTGACTTGATACGAGTGATGTTTTGGGCAAACATTTTCTCGTTGTTATTCCGATTTTTCTCAAAATTTCAACTTACATCATTCTTGAATGGTATGGGACAACGGGATACCCTTCTTTATATCTATACACGAAGATTGTTTGTTCGGATATCGCAAACTTTATTCCTTTCGTTGACTGCGTAGAGTTGTATGAGATTACTGTAAGAACATTGTACCTAGTTTGGATTATTTATCGTTCTTGATTCTAATGGTATCGTTTGATACTTTCTACATGAAATGTTCATGCATGTTCTATAGATTGCTTTACTTTCTTTGGTTTGGGATCACTTGATGAACCTAGGATCCCTCTTGATGTTTTACTTGTTTATTGATCGATGGAAGTGTTGAGATTAGGTGGTTTTGATTGTAAAAAATTGATGAGGACTACTATGGTATTGATAATTGAATGAGCTTGCTTGATGGTCTTGATTTGATTGATGGAAAGTAGTCTCTCAATTGTTTATGAATTTTGTTCACGCAAGAAAGCCTAGTCTCCTCACTATTGCTTGTCTAGGACTCTTGTGGCAGGCACCACTCAGTTGTTAACGTCCAACATAGCGTGGGGCACCACCTGTGTGAGGATTTTGGTTTGAACGTCTTGGCAGTATGACTTTTTATACTTTTGATGGATTGTACACCATCGGATACATCTTGCATTCTTGATCTTGATGACTATTGGCCATTGGTATCCCTCTTGCTTGCTTGCTTGCCGGATTTCATCCCGTGCCACTCTACCACAGCTCTCATGTTGAGCATGTATGGTCATGTGAAACTATCTGTGGTGTATTAGCTTATGTGATTTGCCTATTTGTTGGTAATGTTTATGACTCGAATGCTATGCACTTCTTATGTCTGAAATGCATACATTTCTATTGATCTTTTCTCTTGTCTACTCTGATTCGATATGCATATCTTGATGATATTTATATATACATTGCTTGCCAACCGTTGTGTTGACGATGCTACTTTTGGTGCATAGGTACCGAGCCCTTCTACCCCGAGGAGGAGACGACGGAGGAGACTCAGACGGACCAGTCTGATGAACTTCTAGACTATTGTACGGACGGTGATGTATAGCCATATGGACCCCGTACACGAGAGCCTTCATGCTTATACGGATAGATTCATCTTTTGGTTTCTTTTGTTTATCTTTCGGTTAGACCCAAAGTTTTATCGTGGCTTTTCATTGTAATTAATACTTTTGATTAATCTGTGAAACTTAAACTCTAGTTGAGATATTAAGTATTTGTTTCAAACTATGCATCTTTAAAATACACTTGTAATTATAAAGCTTCCGCTATTGATTGTTTATATTTGAGGAAATGTTTATACCTCACAGCGGTCTTCGATCCAATTGGGACATGATTGGGGCTAAGTTGTATTTAATTATTATTTGAAAAGTTTTAATTAGCCCTAATCTCACGCATAACCCCGGTTTCAATTTTGGGGGTGTGAGTGCCTAAAAATCACAGACTTGATTAGTGGAGGATCTCCTGGAGATTCCCTAATGAGATTAATTTGCCCGTCCGGAACCTGAAAGGGAGAGAACAAAAAGAAGACAATCGTCAGAGACTCTGGCTGTAGGCAGCACAAGGCCCTCCGATGCCTAAGTTAGTTCAGGGAACTCAACAGTAGGGTGGAGGAAGAAGAGAGACAGAGTGAGGGCTCAAGAGTATTGGATGTTCGATACCTATAGTTTGGGAGGGGCTTCTCTATTTATAGAGGAAGCCTCATGGTAGATGACGGTGGGGCCCGCTGGCTTTCTTGTACTTGGGCGACACAGTCACGTTAGCCCACATTCCCTTAAATGAAGGTCCCGCCTCACCGCCATTCATTAACTGACAATCCGATTGGATCTGCCTTTCATTAAATGACGGTCCAATCGGCCCACAATGCATTAAATGAGGGTCCAATCAGGCCTCATCTTGTCTGGGCCTTTCGGCGGTAGTCCTATCGAGCCGTCGCCTGAAGCCTTGCCCTGATGGGGACGTAGCTGCTGGATGCAGATCTGCCAGGGATTCTGGGCGGCTGAGATGTCTTCTCAGTATCATCTGCGCATGCTGATATCTCATCATGCATTTCATGATGTGGCTGGCCCTCCGGTGGTGTTTTGCAAGTTAGCGCTCATCTCGGCT
This sequence comes from Litsea cubeba, assembly GCA_012931725.1. Lineage (NCBI taxonomy): Eukaryota > Viridiplantae > Streptophyta > Magnoliopsida > Laurales > Lauraceae > Litsea > Litsea cubeba. Next base: position 39,469,904 of record CM022951.1, read on the forward strand.
AGCATGCTGGTACGGGACCGAGATAGTTGACCGAGGTCGGAGTGGATTGCCGAGGCCAGACATGACCAAGGTCGGTATGGGCTTGGCTACGGCTGGCGCCCTAGCATCACTGCCTGGGTATGTGTAGCCGAGCTTGAGACATCATTAGCCGGTCACCTTTACCGGGGCTAATATAATCTTGGTGTCTTTAGGAACGTCCCCAAACAATTGCCCCCTAGCTTTGAGCTCTTAAGAGTTTCTCAAAACTTTTTGAGGTCGGAAGCTACAAGACGTGAGGGCACTCGGAGATTGGTGATAGAAGGTAACGTCCTTGAGGACATCGATTGTACTGTTAGATATCGCGATCACTGAGAGGGGGGGGGGGTGAATCAGTGATCCCTTAAAAATAGGTCCAATTTAACAATAAAAGCAAATCAAATCACACAAGGACACCAGATTTAACGTGGTTCACCAAAAGGCTACGTCCACGGTTCAAAGACTGTCCGAACACCGATCCGGAACAGGTCTGAATCTATTTAGTCGCACCAACGACAAAGAGCACCAACCCTTAAGTTTCAGATAGCACCAACTATCTAGGAAGCACCTACCCCCTTTACAATTTATCTGCACCAACAGATAGGATCACCAAACCCCTAACACCAAGCACCAACTTGATGTTCTACAGAATTAAAGTAGAGAACTTTTCTACAGCCCTTCCCCTCTACAATCTCTCTCTCTCAATCCCTTACAAATTGAAATTTAAAGCATAAAAAGAGAGACACTTATCTATGGACGAATCACCATCTTCATGAGCATATTTTCGTCCAACTTGCTGTAGAAACTTGCAACACAGTAACACACAGCAGCGCCTTCTTCTCCAATCACTCTTCTTTCCAAAAACCCCTCTGTTTTGTTCTCTCTTCTCTTCTCTTCTTATGAAAACGAACTTAGCAAGCCTTTATATAGGTTTTGGTAACCCTAAAGAGTGTTCAAATTAGGCTAGAATTCGTTTAGAAAGAGTCCCAAACGAAATACATAAGTTTCCTGAATTTTCGTGCAAAACTTATATTTCTGCGCAATTCTGGTTTCCCGAGTGTTCTACCGGTAGAACTACCGGTTCAACAGATGAAATTCTCATGTCCAAACCTCTGCTAGAATTTCAGCCACTTCTACCGGTAGAACTTGCGGTTGACAGATGGAAATCTCAGGGTCAGCCTTTTCTACCGGTAGAACTACCGGTTGACAGATGGAATTCTCGTGTCCAAACTTTCTGCTGGAAAATCAGCCACTTCTACCGGTAGAACTTGCGGTTGACAGATGGAATTCTGATTTCCTGTACTGTTTCAGCTCTGTTTTATCTTTGAAGCTCTATCAACACCATACTATCAACACCACACTTGTGACATTGTGTTGACAATAATTCCAACACAAGATGATACTTGAGATACTAAACACTTCAATGCTTCATAAGACTTCTCAATGCATCTCAAATTCCAACAATCTCCCCCTTTGGAATTGTTGGCAACACTTGGAACTTCAACACTTGGAACACTTTGAACCAGTTGACCTTCATGAAGCTTCTTCAGAACCATACACTCCCCCTGTCTTAAAAAACCAACAAAATCAAGATCTTCACATTCACATTCTTGATACCAATCTCCCCCAAGCTATCATAGCATAACTTCTTCTAGCATAGCTTTCTCCTAGCATAACTTTCTCCCCCTTTGACAACAAGTCCAAAGGGACCAACCAAGGAGCGAATAGGATATTCAAGGAATACATTGCTCCCCCTTTCGAGCACAACTCCTAAGGATTAGGAGAGTGAGTAACTCCTAATTTTTTCCGGAGATACTCGAAGACTTCCTTTGGCAGAGGTTTTGTGAAGATATCAGCAACTTGCTCAGTAGTTGGAACATATTCCAACTTTACCTTACCGTCTGCAACCTTTTCCTTGAGAAAGTGATAGCGGATTGCAACATGCTTCGTTCTAGAATGCTGAACAGGATTCTTAGAGATGTGAATTGCACTTGTGTTGTCACAGAGGATCGGCGTAGGATCCATTATCGGAACTCCTAGATCAGAGAGCATTTGCCGCATCCATAACACTTGCGTACAACAAGTTGCCGCTGCAATATATTCTGCTTCCGCTGTAGAAAGGGATACTGAATCTTGTTTCTTACTGTGCCATGCCACCAACCTTTCACCGAGATAGAATGCACCACCGCTTGTACTCTTGCGATCATCTATACATCCAGCCCAATCGGCGTCAGAGTATGCAACAAGAGTGAAGGATTTGCCTTTAGGATACCAAATGCCAAGCTCCATGGTACCTTTCAGATATCGAAATATCCTTTTTACTGCTGTAAGGTGCGTCTCAGTTGGTGATGCTTGAAATCGAGCCACCATACATACTGCTTGCAGAAGATCCGGTCTTGTAGCAGTCAAATAAAGCAAGCTTCCTATCATAGAACGATAAGTGGTGTGATCAACGGACGAACCCTTATCATCTTTGCTTAGCTTTGTGTTCGTTGTCATTGGTGTGCTCACTGGCTTGCTGTCTTCCATGTTAAAACGCTTCAGCATTTCCTTGATGTATTTCATCTGTGATATGAAGATACCATATTTCAGCTGCTGAACTTGTAAACCAAGGAAGAACTTTAGTTCTCCAAGCATTGACATCTCAGATTCTTTCTTCATCTCTTCAGCAAAATTCCTGCACATTTCCTCATCATTGCCACCAAAGATTATGTCATCGACATAAACAATGACAACCAACTGTTTGCTCAACTCTGTTTTGACATAAAGATTGCTATCAACCAGTCCTTTACCAAAGCCGATCTTGCGGAGATAGAGGTCCAGCCTTGCATACCACGCCCTTGGCGCTTGTTTCAGCCCATAAAGAGCCTTTTTCAACTTGCACACTAGGTCTGAATTTTTGCTAATGAGAAAACCATCAGGTTGCTCAATGTAGACCTCTTCTTCAAGTAATCCATTCAAGAAGGCTGACTTTACATCCATCTGAAATACCTTGAAGGTTTTGTATGCAGCCAATGCAAGAAACATACGAATGGCTTCCAGACGAGCCACCGGTGCAAAGGTCTCTTCAAAATCTATGCCTTCAACTTGAGCATAGCCTTTATAAACCAACCTTGCTTTGTTTCGTATGACCTGACCATCTTCATTCAGCTTATTCCGAAAGACCCATTTAGAACCAATAACATTCTTATCGGTAGGTCTAGAAACTAGTTCCCATGTGGAGTTCTTCTCAATTTGCTCCAACTCCTCATGCATAGCTTTCAACCAACTTTCATCGAGACTGGCTTCAGCCACAGTCTTGGGTTCAATGGTGGACACAAGTGAGTAATTGCTAACTACACTTTGTCTTGTTTTAACATCGGCCTCAGGATCTCCAATGATTTGATCCTTAGGGTGTTGCTCTACCCAAGTGCTTTTCTTTCTAGGTGTAGCATCCTCTGAGTCATCCTTTGATTTCTCAGAATCATTAGGTTCAGCCACTTCATCATCAATCTCACTCGAGTCCTCATAAACTGGACTGTCATAATGAGTTACATTCTTTGATTCACGGTTTTCATCAATTCTAACATCGGCACTTTCTATGATTTTTCTGGTCCTTTTGTTAAGACATCTGTAAGCCTTACTAGAGGAGGAGTAACCCAGAAATATACCTTCATCAGCTCTTTCATCAAATTTGCCCGGATTTTGTTCAAGACGCTTGATGTAACACTTGCTACCGAAGACTCTGAAGTGCTTGACTGTTGCTTTTCTCCCAAACCATAGCTCATAAGGAGTTTTGTCTTCATGTGGCCTGATCAAGCATCGATTCTGAATGTATACAGCCGTATGGATTGCCTCCTTCCAGTATTTGTCAGCTAGCTTGCTCTCAGTTAGCATTGTGCGAGCCATCTCTTGCACGGTGCGATTTTTCCGTTCCACAACTCCATTTTGCTGTGGAGTTCTAGGGGCTGAATATTGTCTTTGAATGCCATGGTGCTCACAATAGTTAGTGAACTCTTCAGATGTTAATTCACCTCCTCGATCAGACCTTAAAATCTTGATACGTTTTCCAAGCATATTTTCAAACTGTGCTTTAAACACTTTAAAACGATCAAGTGCTTGATGTTTATGCTTAAGAAACAATACCCATGTCATACGAGTATAATCATCAATGCATACATAAAATACTTATCTCCATTGGTGCTTTGAGTTCGCATCGGTCCACAGAGATCAGTGTGCACTAGCTCAAGAGGTTTCTTTGAATGATGCTCCTTTGACTTGAACATTACCCTCGTTTGCTTTCCCTTTTGGCAAGAATCACAAATGGGGTTGGAAGGCTTTTCAACTGTAGACATACCTCTGACAGCCTTTGAATTGCAAATCTTTGACATGTTATCAAAGTTTAGATGCCCAAGGCGTTTGTGCCACAACCAACTTTCCTTTGTCCGACTCATCAAGCAAGTCTTTTCAGCTCCATCTGACAATGTATAGAGATTTCCAGCAGTCCTAGATCCAGTAGCCACTGTTTTGCCGTTGCTACACTTCTTGATAGCAAACCCATTCTTAGTGAAGACAACTTCGTGGCCTTTGTCACAGATCTGGCTCACACTAAGCAAGTTGTGTCTCAGTCCAGACACATATAAGACCTCGTCTGATCTGATCTTGTTTGCCTTTAGCTGAACAACACCTTTTCCGCAGATTTTGGCACCATCATTGTTACCAAACTTCACTGATCCGCCTTCATAGTGCTGTAATTTGATGAATTTTTCCTTATCACCTGTCATATGGCTTGAACAGCCACTATCAAGGACCCATGGTGCTGCCTTCTTTTGTGCATTGAATGCCGTTTGCACAATGAGAGATTCCTTGGAATTATCTTCCCTTTTCTTTGCCCTCCATGCCTTAACTAACTTGGGTTTCTTTTCAACCTGAAATTGGTTAGCAATAGGCAACCTACAATCCCTAGTCAAGTGTCCATAATTATGACACTTATAGCACTCAATTTTGTGGCTGTTTAGGATTGAAAAAGGGTTCCTAGTCACAAATGGGCTGTTTCTAACATAGAATTTGCATTCAGCCCTTTTATGTCCATATCTATTGCAATGATAACAGTAACCATAAAATTTGAATCTTCTTTGTGGCTGGTTAGACTTCATTTCCTTTCTCACATGAATGGACACTTTTCTAGGCTGGGTGGGCTTCACAGGTTTTATCTTTTCAGGAGGTGTAATCTTAGAGGATTCTCCATTCTCAAATCCTAGACCAAATTTGAAGTGAGGTGGCCTTTGAACTTTCAGTATTTCATTTAGCTTCAATGTTCCATTGATTGCTTGGAATTCCTTGAGCTTTTGATTCATTTGTATATTTTCAGTCCTTGCTCCAAGGATTTCATTCTCAAGTTTCACCACTTCCTCAGTTTTGGTACTGATTTGTATTTCTAGGACTTTTACCATTCTTTTATATTCTTCAACTTGAGTTTTCAAAGCAATAACTGAACTTTCAGATTCATGAAGAAGTTTCAGATTTTTCTTACTTGTTTTTCGTTCCATGCTAAGCTCCTCAACTGTGGCAATGAGTTCTTCTTCAAGATTGACCTCAGCCTCCTCTTCCTCTTCCGGCTCTTGCTCCTCTTCTTCTTCAACAGTAACCATGAAGAGAGCTTCAGTTGCCTCGGCTGATTCATCATCGTCTGAAGTTTTAGACGTGCTATCATTATATTGACTGATGAAGCGTTTTGCTTTGCACCTCTTTCTGAAAATTTTCTTCCATTTACTCTTATCAACATAATTTCTTTCAGCGGACACTTCGTAGCAAAGTGACCAACACCGCCACAATTGAAGCATTTAAAGGGTAGCTTCCCTTTGTACTTTCCATTGCTTCCTTTCTTCAGCTTTCTAACTAATTGAGCCTCAAGCTCATCATCATCAGTATCAACATCATGACCAGCAGTCTCTTTTCCCTTTTTCTGGACTTTGAAGGCCGCTTCTCTATCAGATGAAGACGTTTTACCTATGCGCATTCATAGGCAGTGAGTGAACCATGCAACTCATCCATGGTAAATTCATTCAGATCCTTGGCTTCTTCTATGGCTGAGACTTTTGAATCAAACCGGGGAAGAAGAGATCTTAGAACCTTTTTGACGATGACTGGTTCTTTAATCTCCTCCCCTAGTTCACGAATGTCATTCATGACTTCATTCACTCGTTGCATATACGAGTCAACATTCTCGCTTTCCTCCATGCGAAGAGACTCGAATTGAGAGCGATGAGTTTGCAATTTTGCTTCTTTGATCTTCTCATCTCCTTCATGAATGCTTTTCAACTTGTCCCATATTTCCTTGGCTGTTTTGCATGCAATTACTTTGACCAGCTCGCTGTCCACAAGGCCACTAAAGAGTGCATTCTGCGCCTTGGAGTCGTTGTCTGCTAACTTCTTCGTTGCAGCATCAGTGGGTACGATGGCAATATTGTAACCGACTCTGACAGTCTCCCAGACATCATAGCCAAGTGATTTGATGAAGGCCTGCATTCTGATCTTCCAGAAGGAGTAATTAGAACCATCAAACAAAGGTGCTTTCATATTCCCTGTATTGGATGCCATGTGATTTGACAAGAGATCACCCTTAGCGTGTTAAGCTTATCAAGGGAGCCTTGGCGCTCTGATACCAATTGTTAGATATCGCGATCACTGAGAGGGGGGGGGGGGTGAATCAGTGATCCCTTAAAAACAGGTCCAATTTAACAATAAAAGCAAATCAAATCACACAAGGACACCAGATTTAACGTGGTTCACCAAAAGGCTACGTCCACGGTTCAAAGACTGTCCGAACACCGATCCGGAACAGGTCTGAATCTATTTAGTCGCACCAACGATAAAGAGCACCAACCCTTAAGTTTCAGATAGCACCAACTATCAAGGAAGCACCTACCCCCTTTACAATTTATCTGCACCAACAGATAGGATCACCAAACCCCTAACACCAAGCACCAACTTGATGTTCTACAGAATTAAAGTAGAGAACTTTTCTACAGCCCTTCCCCTCTACAATCTCTCTCTCTCAATCCCTTACAAATTGAAATTTAAAGCATAAAAAGATAGACACTTATCTATGGATGAATCACCATCTTCATGAGCATATTTTCGTCCAACTTGCTGTAGAAACTTGCAACACAGCAACACACAGCAGCGCCTTCTTCTCCAATCACTCTTATTTCCAAAACCCCTCTGTTTTGTTCTCTCTTCTCTTCTCTTCTTATGAAAACGAACTTAGCAAGCCTTTATATAGGTTTTGGTAACCCTAAAGAGTGTTCAAATTAGGCTAGAATTCGTTTAGAAAGAGTCCCAAACGAAATACATAAGTTTCCTGAATTTTCGTGCAAAACTTTTATTTTTGCACAATTCTGGTTTCCCGAGTGTTCTACCGGTAGAACTACCGGTTTAACAGATGAAATTCTCATGTCCAAACCTCTGCTAGAATTTCAGCCACTTCTACTGGTAGAACTTGCGGTTGACAGATGGAAATCTCAGGGTCAGCCTTTTCTACCGGTAGAACTACCGGTTGACAGATGGAATTCTCGTGTCCAAACTTTTTGCTGGAAAATCAGCCACTTCTACCGGTAGAACTTGCGGTTGACAGATGGAATTCTGATTTCCTGTACTGTTTCAGCTCTGTTTTCTCTTTGAAGCTCTATCAACACCATACTATCAACACCACACTTGTGACATTGTGTTGACAATAATTCCAACACAAGATGATACTTGAGATACTAAACACTTCAATGCTTCATAAGACTTCTCAAGGCATCTCAAATTCCAACATGTACTGCCGAGCTGCTCTCTTTCCGGACTGGGGTGCTTTTCAAACTCACCTCGGTTCTGACTGATGTCATTTCATCCTTATCCATTGCCGTTCCGCTTGCCCGAGGCAATAAATGCTACGATGCGCTCGATGTAGGAGGTGTACCGTTGATGCTACGTGTCGAAACTGGATGGGTGGTTCAGATATTTTGGAGGCACATGCTCTGCGCCAAAGGGACGTGCATGGCACTCGAGGCTTCGCACGTGCATCCTCGAGATATGAAAGGGCGCTTTTCCCCCCGTCTATAAAAGCGAAAGCTAGGGCTCCTTCTACTTTTACTTGTGCTTTTCTCAGAGAAGAAGAAGAATAGAGTTTTTCGCAGAAGAGAGTTTGCCCCGAAGAGAAGCCCCGCTAGGATCGATCCACTCTAGGTTCAGCCCTGCATCTTGCTCATTTCGTTTTTGTAAGTCTTTCTTCTCTGCTTTGCCCCCTTTCTTCACGGTTAGGGTTTTGTTCCCTCTTTGCGATTCATACTTCGAGTCCTTAGGTCCTAGGAAAACCATAGGAATGGGTGCTTATAGCTTCTGGATAGAGAACGAAGGGTCCGTAGCTCAAGTCAAGTCGGTGTATAAGATACCCGACGATGTTTTACTTAAAGTACCCCACCCTGCCTCTTACATTGGCGATAGCATTTATGATGGCTGGATGCCATTCCCCTTGATAGCCATAGTAGAGGGTGGAGTACGTTTCCCCCTTCATCCTCTGCTTAGGGATTGCCTCAGGGCGTGGAATCTCTGCCCTTGCCAGTTGATGCCGAACGGCTACAAAATCATCATGTGCACGGCGGTGCTCAAAAGGGTTTTGGAAATCAACCTTGGTGTCCACGACATCGAGGATGTCTATGACCTCTCTAAGGCCCGTGACAATGCCTGCTATCTCCGGATTAGGTCGGGCCGGAGTAGTTTTATCAACTCCTTGGAGGACTCGAGCCAGTATGCCGGGGATGATCGCCTGCTTGTTTCAGGTAATTGGGAGTTCAGCGATGATGAGCCCACGTCGAATAGACTTTCTCGGATCCCCGGTCGTCTTGGTACTCCTCCAAGTAAACACTGCATCCTTACCTTGCGTTTACCCCTCTTCTTGTAATGCCGAGCCGACACCTTTTCTATTTGTTGCACGGGCATCGCCGACGGGAGGAGAGAGGCTCAGAGAGTCGGTTGGACCTGGACCGAGGCCTGGCTTCGGGCCATAAGCAGTTATCACGGGCACGCCGACAAATCGGCATGTTCCCTTCTTAGTTACGACCCGAAGTACAAGTCCTACTTCAAGAGGAAAGACGATCTGAGTCTGACCCCAGGACCGAGACTTTTACGATATGGAGCTGGAAATCGAGCCGTGCCAACAAATTGAGATCAGGATACACAATGAATTGACAGACACAATAGACACAAATGGTGATGTTATTAGTTGAAATAGACCTGATATCGAAGGGGTGGTTGTTGATGCAAATTTGGTACTTTTTAATCCAAGCCAAGAATATGATGGAGATGATAACTTTATTGATGACGGTGATGGAGATGATACCGCTATCGATGATGGTGATCAAGATTGGTAGTAGGTAATGCAATTGAGTTTGGATTTTTTATATCATATTAACTATATATAAAAACTATGTTTTCTCTAATTTCTTCTGCTTTATTGAATGTCTTTTTTATTTAGTATTCATATGCTGACTATTGTAGAATTGAAATCTATATTGTTAATGACACATTTAATATTTTATTCAGAAAACTAATTGGATAGTCATATTACGTCGACGCATCATATAGCTGTCCTAGTTCTTCTGTGCAGCCACAAGCGGAGGCAGTTGAAACCCAAAGACAGCCTTCCCCTATAGAGGCCGGGGGGTCTGCCAGCAGCTCTAGTAAGATGTCTTAAATTCTTAAATTAATTTATATGTAATTAATGATATGTAATGAGGTTACAATTTTTATGTACTTGCTAACATCTTTTTTCCTTTGTATTTTTATTTCAGACTTTGAAAATTGGTTCTTGCAGAGGGAAGAAGAGGACTCGAGGACCCACGCGAGGCATTAAATTACTCAATAGACATTCTGATGATAAGCTAGTTGTGAATTTCAATACAGATGGCCAGCTAATAGGAAAGAATGCTAGAGATCTTTCCACGTTATGTGGAATAGTTGTGAGGACTCCTGGCATTGCACCATTGCGGGTGAAAAAATGGGCTGAAATTCCAGAACAAGCCAAAGAGAAGTTGTTGAAAACCATTCAGGTAAATGGTAGTAAATATTCTTCTTAAGAACATGACATGTTCCTTATTTTTCTACCTCTCAAGAGTTTGCCGTTATTGACGAGGAAAGGAAGAAGTGGGTTCTTCAGAATTTAGCGAAGAAATATAGAGACTATAAAAAGGACTTAAAAGATAAATAACTATTCTACGTTGAACACGGATGAGGAACGACTTCAACATCCACCACCCGACATCTCGGGTGAGGATTGGGCTTGGCCTATTCAATACTAGGGCAGGGCTAAGGTCAAGGTATGAAGTTATTGTTAAAATATTCTCACAGAGATTGGCCCTTTTGCTTATATTGTTAACATATTCTATTATCATTGAATATATAGGATATATCCGAGAAAAATAAGGTCAATCGAAGTCGACAAGTTATTAAGCATACTGGGGGAACAAAGAGTTTTGCTTTGTTATGGAGACAAAGAGGTATATAAGATTATTATATTACTTATAAATTTTGAAATTACTTGACATATAGCTTTGTGATGAACTTAAGTTTTCACAATGGCAAACTCTAGCTAGGATCGAAGGGATTATATCTTCTCGAGCGGATCTCTTCATTCGAACTCATACACGGAAGGATGGGACACTCGTTGATAGTAGATCGGCGGAAATTATAGTATGCAAGATGTCGATTTTATGCATTAAATTTAATTGGAACATGATTCAATTAATTATTTTATTTTTAATGCAGATAAAATTTAGGGAGTTAAATGAAACACAGGAGGGAGGACCCTCTAACTCCATACATAGGCGATGACATTTATACCCAGGTGATGGGAGCAATGCAGCATGGTCGTGTACGTGGATATAGGTTGGGTCCAACGCCCAGATCAGTCTTTGGCTCCACGTCTGGCTAGTCAGGGAATAACATTGAGGAAATGCATGCAGAACTTAATGCCGTGCATAATCGAATGGAGGAATTGATAAAGCGTGATGAAGACAAAAGTGCATATATGGAAGAATTGCAGAGGGAACAACAGAGGATGCAAGTCGCTATGGCGGACATGATGCGGTAGCTGTTTGGCCAACAACAAGATTCCTTTGAAGGGGTAAGTCCGCATTTTTATTGTAAATATGGGTTTGTAAGAGAGGGTATTCCAAATGTTTACCTTTTTTTAATTATTTTGCAGGGAGTAGATAGAAATGATCACGGAGCAATTGAAAGATATAATTATTAATAACACTTTTCTTTCATGGTAGTAGTAAATATGATTCTATCGATGCGAAAGTCTAAAATATTTAGTTTTGATGGAACTTTTGTCCTTTTGGAAAATCATAGTTGTGATTAAATTTAGATTTCTCATTGGGTTTTGCTTGAAATTTAGGTACAAATTAACTTGATTCATATATTTAGTATAGTGTGGTGATTGTGATCATGCAGGGGCAAGTTTGATTGCAAGTGGACTGATATACAATTTATGTTTCATTTGATTATTTGGTCATTTGTGTATAGTTTGTTTATAATGTTGGATAACAAATTTTAAGATTCTTGAGTGTTTTTTTTTTCTTATATATACTTACAACGTTATGTAGTGATTTATATGGACTAGGCTTTTGTGCCAGTTGTATGCTAAATAATTGGAAAAAGAAGTTGGCCATCATTGCTACGGACGAAACAAAAGATTATGAGCTTGTAATTATTCATCTTGGAGATTGCTTGTGGAAGGAGAGACGCAAGGTTTGTCTTTATATGATTTCTTTGGGCTTGAGAATATCCTTATTAGATGCCACTAAAGTTGTGATTATGTTTTTATTTTTTATATATGAGCAAGAAAAGTGTTTGAATATGTTTTGTTGTTATTTTGCAGATTGCACGAGGTGCTAGAAGGTGTAATAAAGTTTTTGTAGCTGCGAGATCTTGCATATCTTACTTGTAAGAGTGCATTTATAGTACTTGTTCCTACTTATAATTATCTTCTTTATTTTTCTCTATTCTCTAATATTTATTATTTTAAGAGCGTTGTTTATTAGTATTATTATCATATTTTGATCAGTCGTGTGGAGCATGGGCCACGATTACTTTTCTATAAATATTGTAGTAATGGAAATCCTGATGCTGTGTTTCAATTAGGTGAAGAACTAAACAAGAAACTAAAATAGCTTGTAATTTATGCATTCGGATCATATCCCATGGAGTTGCCATATCTTTATAGTAAGTAACATTGAAATGTAATTGTCTTTAACTAAGTTGATATCCAAAAATGTGTTAGCTAACTCATTTCTAACAACTGTAATTGCAGATATTTGGATGTTGTCATGATGATTGCTAAGAGATGGTGACTAAAAAAAAGGTGAAGGCCATTCGAAATGAAACCGAAGAGTTAAGATGGTGACGATTGTTTTAGAGGGATCCGTTACCACGGTTGTATAGCATAAAATTGTGTGAAAATGTTTCATGCAGGGTGTTGGTTGTTGAAAGGACTATATTGTGTAATAATAACATTAAACATCATTCAAGTACACTATGAGAAATTGGAGATGAGTCTTATTCAATTTGGTTTTAATACATGATGTAAAATGTACAATTTAAATTGTATAAAAAATAGTTTTGTTTTTAATTCTTGGTATACTTTGTCTGGATTGATATAAACAAGTTTATGTACATGAAATGCAATTGATATAAACAGTTTTATGTATTATTCAGTTTTTTTTAATTTACAACTTTTAGCGGGGGCCATCAGACTGTCGCTAAAATATTTATTCTTTTTTTCCATTTATAGCGACAGCCTTATCTTGTACCGGCGATCAATAACCCCCACTAAAAGTTTTTTTCGCCATTTAATCAACCGACAAAACTTTTTACCGGCGGCTAATAGCCCCCATAAAAAACCTAATGACCATCGCTAAAACATATACCCACAATTCCTATACCGTCGACTTGTGGGGGCCAAGATGGCCGCCGCTACACGTTTTAGCGGGGGCCAATCTATGTTTTAGCGGCAGCCGTCGACCCCTCTAAAAGCAGTTTTTCTTGTATTGCTAATAATTTCAGGTAGACAAATATGCCCATTTGACAATAAATCTCTTTTCATTCTAATTATATGCAAACATATTGACCTATTTGACAATGAATTCTCATGTATCCAATTTTGTTCTAACAAATGAGCTCATTTGAATACATAAGTTCCATGAACAATTCCATAAAAACTTTAAGGCCATGGTTGGAGATCAGTCGTAGACCCATAAATTCTTCCTTGGGGGCCCACAAATAAACACTGCATTTAGTTTGTATAATATATTGTAGCTTTTTATTTATTTATTTTGGGTGAGTAAAAAAAACTGGGGTGGTGGGCATAAGTTTAAGAAATTATAAAATTTTCTAAAAAAAGGTTTTTAGAGATTTTATTTTGAAAATTTAGAAGGACCATATGTAAAAATTCATAAAAGTCTAAGGAAAAAGAGGGGTCTTCGGAAGGTTTTTTTTTTATTTTTTGTGTGGCCGACTCCTAGGCCCCTTGGTTTAGCTAGTGCTAGAGATGTAGATGAGACTCGAGTTTCTTAGGATGTTAACTTTTTTTTTTTTTAATATTAACCTTTGATTCTTCGTTTTTAACACAGTAAGTTACACACACACACACACACACATATATATATATATATATAAAGAGAAACAATCAATGGATTTCTCAATGAGAATCGATCAATCACACCCCTCCATGCATTTTTTAATGATTTTCATTCATGCTACTGATTTGGACTTGGATTTTATGATAACAAAATTAGGGTTGCACATGGGCAGTTCGGATCGATTTGACACTAAAACCAACCACCAATCCGAACATATCAGTTTTTTAATTAATCAATCTGATCCGACCAATGGAGAGGGTAGGTCGATTAAACCATTTATTTTATTTATTTATTTATTTTTGAAAATTAGAATTGAAAATTTTAAAATTATAACTCCCCAGAAGATGCCCATGAGTTGTCGAATGCCAGCCAAATGAAATCTTAAAATCTAAATAGTCAAATACTCAAATTACATAATATATTGATTTATTTGGTTTAGGTGGTGAACCAAGGGTTCAAATAGATAACCGACCGACCTAAGCGGTTTCTACGATTTTCAAACTGTAGACCAAACCGATCTACTATAAAACCAACCGATGATGATACCGGAATTTTTATACAACTCTAAACAAAGTTATTTGAAATAGTGATAAGACAAGTAATTATAGACCAAGATCATTAAGTTTAACTGAGATTTCGCCAACTTACCTCCACTTGTAAGATTCACCTATCCACCCCTCTTCATTTTCATTATCATACATTCAGGCAGCCCCACCCTCTCTTCATTATCATACATTCAGCCCCCCCTCTTTCCCCTTTCATTAGAGCACTCAAGCACCCTGTAACGACTAGCATCATTTGACTGCGGCATCAATGCAGATCGACTACTCATTTTTCACTCTTTAAATGCAAATCTAAGGAAAGTACCCCATTACATTAGATAGATGACGTTTTATTATTGCATCCCAATCAGCTTTGTTAAATGAATGAAGTTAATAAAACAAATTTGGAAAAATTCCAAAAAAGTATTAGAATTTTTCACCCATTTTCAAAAAACTACATGTGGATTTGAATATTTTCAAAAAAAAAAATCATAAAAGTTTTCCAAAATTTTTTTTAATTAAGTTCTTTGCAAGGTTCAGAAAATGGCAAAAATACCATTGAGGTGGGACGATTATACCGACTTTTAATCCAACGGTCACAATTATACAGACCTAATCAAGTTAGTTTCGACAGCATATACCACTAGTTGTCGAACCGTTTATACTTTGGACATCCTGGAGCTGACGTGGGACCCACTCCGAGGCTTATGATAAGACAACAAGGCACACGCAGACGATTCTCCCCATCCCATTCCCGCCAGGAGCCAACGACCTTACATTTCAAACACACAAACCCTCCCTTATTTATACCCACCCTCACTCATGACTCACTCACTTGTGTATGTGTGTGCAATCTCTTTTTTCTTACCTCCGACTACGACTACGAGTGTTTTCTTGGTTGACAGAGAAGAAAGTGAGTAGAGGCTTTTGTGGTTTTGTTGTTGTGGAGATAGAGAGAGAGAAATTAAGATGGGAAAGAGGAAGTTCGAGATTGAGAGCAAGAAGGAGGAGAAACAATTTGATCAGGTCAGGTTTACAAGGAGATGCAAAAGCCTCTTCAAGAAGGCGCAAGAGCTCAATGTTTTATGTGGTTCTGATATTGCGGTTATCGTCATCTCTAATGGCACTGGAAAGGCCACAACATTCGGATCGCCCGACCCCAACTCCGTCATCAATCGCTACCGAAGCCACAAGACCACCAATATTAATGGTCAGAGCGAGCTGCAGAACTCGATATTGGCTAGGTCTGATGAGCAGATGATCATGAATGATGGAAATCGTCAAGAAAATATGATGATGATCGAAGACCTTGATCTTGATCTTGAACCACGGGAGGTTGGGTCCCTTTCTTATAATCTCATCTCTTCATCTTCTTCTAATGAGTGTGGGTTAGACGACGATGATTATTGGCTCTCTTTGGATGTCGGTAAATTCTTGGAAGAAATAGAAGAAGAAGAAGTTAATGCAGCTGGCAGTATCTCAGAGAGGGTCTTGGCAGGTAATTTGATGACGGAGATTCCTTCTTCTTCATCTTTTTCTACAATTGGATGTGGAGCTGATCAGTTTGCACCTTCAAACGGGTATGGGTTGGGTGGTGACAGTTTATCGTTTGATGATACCTTTGATGTGGGTCAGTTCTTGAATGAGGATGGAGGAGGAGGAGAACCAGAACAGGCCGATCTTGAGTATGGGTCCGTTACCAATCCCATCTCTTTATCATCTTCTTGTGAGAGTGGGTTCGATGACGATGATTGGCTTTCAATTGATGTCAATAAATTCTTTGAAGATGAAGAATTCGTACGGATGTGGGTGGGTGCAGGTTCCGATCAACAATATTGATGATCCAAGGCCAATTAAGGATCTGTTGCATACCATTGATTTTCAGAAACCAAATTCCTGATCAGATTTGTGCAGATAATTTTCCTTTTTGTTTATTTTTAGGTAATTTTTGGGTTTCTCTTTTGTGAGTCTGATCATCATTCATTCAAATATACGTAATTGGTTCTTCTTTTGTTAGTTATTTCTCTTAATAAAGTTCAATTGATACAATCTGTGTACTGTTTATTTCAATTGATATTCTGTTAATTTATTGTTTTTTTTTTCCTTTATCTAAGACGATGAAAGATAAATGTATGTATGATGTTGATTCTTTGACATTTCTCCTGATTGGGATTTTAATTATTTCTTGATTACAATGGACAGCTGAGATGATATCTCTGTATTAAGAGAAATCTTAGTCTGATGTGGCGGTTTAGCCAATCAATCCACGCCGTCTAGGTCCCTGGGCGTTTTAGTTTGATGGGTCATCACTCTTATCCAGTAGTGGCCAGTGTGAATGCATTAGGTTAGGTAGCCATGGATAGGACCATGGATTTCTTGGACGAGTTCATGAACAGCCATCACTGTGGTGCTCAGTGGCCAGACCAAGAACACCCATATGGGACATGTCACTAGACATTTGATATAGGGTCCGTAAGTTGCATGTAATTGATTGAATCCCTTGAAATTTTAAATCACTATCAAAGAGGATAAAATTTTATAAACTCCCCAAATTCATGTAGATAGTTTAATATTGTGACACATGGAGAACCCACCTCGGCACCTCTAATCTAGATCACATGATATTGCTATTATAGGAACACATATAACAGTAGAAAAAAGAAAAAAGAAATAAATACACACCTCAAGGGTTCCCTTTTTTCATATATCTTCTGTACACACATTATTTAAGTAAAGAAAAAAAAATTGCCTATATTTCTCTCTACACACCTTTTTCCCCCCAAATTACCATATTCTCTTTCCCTCACCATCTCTCTACGCTCCACTTCTTCCCCTTCACTCTCACCATCACTCTCTCTTTCCCTCCCCGCCGCCTGCTCTCCCTTTTCCTCTTTCTCTCTCCCTCTCCTTGTCTCCCTCTCTCTCCCTATCCCTGCCTGAAGTCACCCCCCCCCCCCCCCCTCTCTCTCCCTCTGACCCTTTCACTGTCCCTTTCCCTTTCCCCCTCCGGCGATGCTGCCAGAGGGGGCGATGCTGGCTAGGGTGGGGGTAGTATGAGTGGGGGTAGTGTGAGTGTAGAGAGAAATTGGAGAAGGTAGGAATTTATGAATGGTGTCATTTTTAGTAATTTCACACATGAGTATATTGGTCTTAAAATAAAGGGGTGTGGAAAAAAAAGTTTTGGATGTGACATTAGTAGCTATCTATATTTGGGCCTCGTGTACATAATATTAGGACAAAAATGCCCTTTCATTTTTCATAACGAAAATCTCAATTCTCTTGCATTAAATAGGACTAAGACTAAAATATGTTGACACGTCGATATAAAAGTTAGAAAAAGTGAGTTTCCTAGAGGGATGGCAATAGTTATGGTTTAAATGGGGATCCGCTCCTGTTAGGGGCGGGTTTGATGGCATGTTGGTAGGTTCGGATCGGATATAGTTTTTCATGCATTAACTTGAATCTGATTCAACCTTAATGGGGGTGTGTGTGTGTTTTGGATGCATGATGCATCAACTTGACCCGACATTCTGGAGAATTTTCCTATATATATATTTGCTTCATATATTATTGAGTGCATTTCATTTCATTTGAGAGTATAGTAGTATAGTGGCAATGTGAATGGAGATTTTCTATTTTTCTTGGTGGTCATGGTTTGAAATCGTATGACATTTATTTTTTAATATTTTTTTTTAAATTATTAAATTAACCCTGGGTCACGTATGACAATCATCAAATCTGTCATGAATCAGACCGGTTATGGTATAGTAAAAATAATAATAAGACTTTGAGGTTTTCGACATAAAATTATTTATAAAGTCTTTTAAAACTACAAAAAGCAAAACCTAATGAGATATTTTTAGAAAATAAAAGAAAGCTTTTGTCCCAACCCTATACAGAATTTAGAGGCTACACTGGTTAATTTCTCTGGTATAATTTTGAGGATTTTACCGAAAAAATCCTCAAATACAGTCATTTATCTCAATGTGTCCTCGCCAAATATGCAGCACCAATTTGGTTCATCAGCACCATTTGCGTTTTTTTTTTTTTTTTTTTTAAGGCTGGGGTAAGTGACCTAGCGTCACTAGTTTTTGACAACAGTGACGCTAGCGTCACTGTTCGGCAATCACTATATCTTCTATCTTTCTTTCTTTTCTCCCTCTCTTTCTCTCCATGGCCAATGTCTCTAATAGAAACATCCCCAAAGCAAAACTTGGGAAATTTAGAAATGTGGAATCTGCCGTGGGAGAAGAAGGGAGTAGTAGTAGCAATAGTAAGGTTAATGGAAGAAGGTGTTTCTCAATGGGGTCTTTTGAGTAAGTTTTGGATGATAGCTCTATGCTGCAAGTAGCCGTAAAACCACCCACAAGAAGGCAGAGCAGTAAAAAGCCCTTTCTGCCATTGACGTCAAGCCACAGGCCTGCAATGTCCGAATGTGGTCATTCGAGCAGAGAAGAAGGGTGTTTTGATGCAGCCAAAATTGCTGCAACCAATTGTGAGATTCATGGAGATTGTGGCATTGGAGCTGAGTACCAAAAGGGACAGCTTCTCTGTTTCAAAGATCCGGCTTCAGAACAAGAAGGAGAAGTCATTAGCTGTGGATTCTTCAAGACGCGCCTTTTCATAGTCTGGAGTCTCGGGCCAATATGCCTTCATTTGCAAGGAGAACACTGCTAAGGCTTGTGGGGAGACAGAACAAGGTGGTTTATTCCTCTTCCACAAACCATGTTTGAATCTTTGAGTTGGTAGGAATCGATGATCTTAAATTCCTGAATCTTGAAGAAATAGTAGAAGAAAAGGAAACCTAGCGAACAGTGACGATAGCTTCACTCAATATTTTTTTGAATGACGCTATCGTCGATAGTAATAAAAAATAAAAATAAAAAGTGGCGGGAAGACACCATTAATGCTGCATATTTGACGAGGACTCATGGGAATAAATGATTATATTTAAGGATTTTTCCGGTAAAATCCTCTACAATTTTTCTAAGAATTGTCAATCACTATTTATAACAATAACATTTTACTCAAAATAAGAGATGTAATCTGACTCAAACCTATCGATTTAAGGAGTACTGAAAATTAGAAAGATTCTATCAGGCAGGCAGCTTCCTTTTCCTACTAATCCTTATTCGATCACTTGTTACCTGACCGTGACCGTTACTCTCCTCGGTATCCAAATCCATATTCTAGTGTTCTATATACACCCCTACCCCTCTTACCAGTTACCAGTTACCACATACCACTTAGCACCCTTTCATCTCTCTCTCTCTCGAAGAAAAAGCAGAAAGAACTCTCTCTCTCTCTCTCTCAAGAAGAAAAAGCAGAAAGAAAGAAGGAAACATGAAGCAACTAATGAGGTGCTTGTGTCGAGTCGCCGACCGCTCTGCCTCTGGATACATCCTTCTTGGCGCCGATTCCTCCTTTCCACGAGGATCCACCAACAAGAAAACACGCCGATCCAACTCGAAGCTAATGAAGGTGGTGCTAGGAAAATTGTGTGGCCCGACTGCCATTGGGCCCACGCCAGATTGAGCCCGGCGGTGTGCCGCGGATGAACTCCCAACAAGTCTTAATCTGGTGAGTCAGATAAGGATCAAACTCTTGGTGGTAGAGTTTGGATCAAGTTCAGATTCTTAGTTGGCAGAATTCCCACGCTGGTCAGGAGATGTGGGATTCCAGGAGGGGTAGAGTCCGTTGTAGTCGTGACTCCTAGGGATTGCTCTATATAAGGGAGATGGGAACCCTTGCTTGATTATCCAGTAGATCTGAGAGCATTCGCAGCGAGTTCGCAGGTCTACCCCACACCGGAACGCACAAGGTTCTCGGCGAGTTCGGTTCCGACACCCATCTGGGACCAGCTAGTTCTTTCAATTGGTATCAGAGCCCAGGCCCAGAGGCCCAACCATCTCCAAAACTCTTCTGAAGATTTCCAATGGCTTCCTACTATCATTCCATCATTGTTAGACCCTTTTGTGACTATCCAAACATGGACTTACTAATTATCCAAGCAAAACCATCAAAACTGATCCATACATAGCCCTTGATCTATTCTCTTCGCATCTCATGTAAAGATTAGATCAAGCTTACTGATCTAACATGATAAGAGATGAGGTAAGGCTCTGACCCGTATTAGATTCTCCTTTTTCTCAAGAAGATGGTGGGATCTCCAAGAGAAAACTACTAGGAACTCTAGGGAGGAACTAGAAAGAGAACTAGAAGAGGGAAGAGGAGAAGAGCTCGTGCAACACTTGCACTAAAGGGGGCTTGGGCGTGAATCCCTAGGTGGATTTATGCATGGGACGTCCACGGCCTCTTCTCCTCTTATTTATAGCTTTTGCAAGCCCAACTTACTAATTTCCATTAGAAGTCTTACTTCCAAAAATTAGTAACTATCTCTTCTTAATTAAAATAAAAGTCTTACTTCCATTAATTAATTAGTAACTTACTATATCATAATTAGAAGTCTCACTTCAAATATGATTAGTAACTTTCCAATTCCTTTCTAATTAAAATAGAAGTCTCACTTCTACTAAAATTAGTAAGTCTACTATTACCACTATTAGAAGTCTCACTTCAAATAGAAATAGTAACTTTCCTTTTAGAGTTCAACTAGAATTAGATACTTTCTAATAAATGGGCTAGCGTGGGGACCACTAGGGATTCCTTAGAAAGCTGGCTCCAACTGGGAATCCCGACCGCACATCTCATGTGTAATCCGGGCCCACAGTTAATTGCAAATAACTCCACTATATAAATGCAATTGAACTCCAGTCTTAGGAATATTACATAGAAGACCCTAAACTTCCACATTACCACAAGTAAACCCCTCTATCAATATCCATGGATCAATTGGACCTGTCTTCCAAACTTGATCCATATCTTATTATCCTTGAGCCCCAATTAATTATAATGATCAATAGGTACCTTTCCAATTAACTCTTAATCGGAATGGGTGCGCACTTACCAATGATAAATCCATTAATTGGCACAAGGGGATATTAGAGATAGATTCCATCTTGACCATTGAATGTTCCCACAGCTCTACTACCACGTGCCCAAATCACCGAGGTGTTGACCTATAGTTGGCCTCACTCATTGGTGACTCAAAGCAAATGAATAGATAGAAACTTTAGTTCATTAATGTCTCAGGATTGAGAGCCTATTGCTAGGGAATTATGAGAGCAGACCTTAAAATAAAGACAGTGTTTATAAGGTGCTTCTCATGGTCCTTCAATACATCCAATGTAACAGCACTATGATCCAGAATCTTCCATTCTGATGATCGAGACAAGTCACACTATCTCATAGTGATCAAAGTACTGCAACCTTGTCAGTATGAGATGTCCAGTCTCATCACTGGTTGTGAAGATATTTAAGTATAAGATTTGTCATACATGTCTCCCGTATGTGGATCTCATCCATACACATGTATTATATCTAATATACTTGTGGACCCCGGTTCATCTCATGAGCCATCATGTCATTCGTATTGGTTATGTGCAAGTATATAATAAATCACCATTCATCTCATGAAAGGAAAGCATGAATATACTGATAAATAAAGAAATTAATCAATTTATTATATCATCTACTGGATTGAGTCCATAAAACTAACAATCTCCCACTTGGGCTCAATGCCAGTTAGAGTTGCATCTCATGCACATCCCGTCTACTAATAGCTCAAAGACTTTGGTAGTCAAAGGCTTCGTAAATGGATCTACTAGATTGTCTACAGAGGCTATCTTGGTAATCGTACATCACCTCTCTGCACAATCTATCTGATCATGTATAACTTCCTCTGTACATACTTTTTGGCTCTTGGTTTATTTGGACTTAGTGACTGCCCTGTTGTCATCACAGTAAACTGTGATTGGCTGTCCTGCCAAAAATACCACTCCAAGTTCCATAAGGAATCTTTTGAGTCAATCTGCTACCTTAGCTACTTCTCAAGCTGCTACAACATAAGCACATACCCAGAAATTGATTTCCTGGAATCCTGATCTGACTAGAAGTCAGTATCTATGTAACCAACTGGTAATCAACTCATCACTGCTATGACTCAACATGTGATCTCTAGTCCTTCTCAAGTATTCGAGAACACATCTTACAACAGTCAATGATAAAAACCTGGGCTAGACTGATATCTGCTGACTAGGCATACTGCGTGACAGATATCCGTTCTAGTACAAAGCATAGCTTATCGTACCAGAACCTTTATCTATGTACACATTATTGGGATAAGCCTATCATCCTATTTTTTCAGTCTCAATGGAAATTGATTCCTAGGATGTACCTGGCTTTTCCAAAGTCCTTTATTATCAAAAAGTCTTAGCCAACCAAACTTTCACTGTTGACAACAGTCCTATGTCACTCCCTAGGAGTAGGATGTCATCGACATATAATATCAGAAAAACTACCCTGCCTCCTTCAGTTTTCATGTACACACATGACTCATCCGGATTTTGACAAAAACCAAATGACTTGATTGCCTCGTCAAAACGGATGTTCCAACTTCGGGATGCCTGCTTCAGTCCATAAATAGACTTCTGCAACTTGCAAACTCTTTGCGCTTGGTTTTTAGCTACAAAACCGTCTGGTTGCATCATATAGATGTCTTCCTCAAGACGGCCGTTGAGAAACGCCGTCTTGACATCCATTTGCCAAATCTCGTAATCAAGATGAGCTGCAATGGATAAGAGTTTCCTGATGGACTTGAGCATGGCTACCGGCGAGAAGGTTTCCTCATAATCGATGCCTTCTTTCTGAGTATAACCTTTCGCAACAAGCCTGGCCTTAAAGGTCTCCACTCTTCCATCCGGTCCTCTCTTTCTCTTGTAGACCCACTTGCACCCAATAGGTTTAATATTGGCAGGCAAGTCCACAAGTGTCCAGACCTGATTAGAGTACATCGACTCCATCTCAGCTTTCATAGCTTCCTGCCAACGTCCCGAGTCTATGTCATTGATTGCTTCATCATAGTTACAGGGATCTTGTTCTTGCTCTTCCGAGATTGCCTCGTAAGACTCTCCCAAAAGCGAGAACCTCACAGGGGTTCTGATAATTCTCCCACTACGACGAGGCACTGGTGTAACTACTGGGTCAGGAGAGGGCTGATTCTCTTGAAGTTCGGTTATATTTGGATTTGGAATTGATTGCTCTTGAATTTCTTCCAAGATAACCTTTTCTAAAGATTTCCGGTCATTCATATAATCTTCCTCCAGAAAAACTGCATTGGTGCTGACAATCACTTTTTGCTCTCTGGGATTATAGAATAACCAACCCTTAGTTCCTTTGGGATATCCTATAAAAGTGCATACTTCCGACCTTGTTTCCAACTTATCCGTCTTAACTTTTAGCACGTGTGCCGGACAACCCCAAATGTGTAAATGTTGTAGACTAGGCTTTCGCCCAGACCACAACTCCCGGGGAGTCATAGGTACAGACTTAGATGGTACATGGTTTAGTATGTACATAGCCGTGTCCAAGGCATGTCCCCAAAAGAATATAGGTAATCCTGAGAAACTTATCATAGACCTGATCATATCTAAAAGAGTTCTGTTCCTTCTTTCTGCTATTCCATTCTGTTGAGGCATACCAGGAGCAGATAACTGGGATAGAATCCCATTCTCTGATAAGTATCCCATAAAGTCAGCAGAAAGATATTCTCCTCCTCGATCTGATCGAAGAGTCTTGATACTTTTACCTAATTGCTTTTCCGCTTCCGCTCGAAACTCTTTGAACTTTTCAAAAGCCTCGGACTTGCGGTGCATAAGGTATATGTATCCATATCTTGAGTAATCATCGGTGAAAGTGATGAAGTACTCATATCCTCCTCTGGCTCTAATGTTTATGGGTCCACACACATCAGTATGAACTAATTCCAATAAATCTTTGGCCCTATTGCCTTTAGATGAAAAAGGTCTTTTGGTCATTTTGCCTTCCAAACAGGACTCGCATACAGGCATTGGTTCTACCACCAATGAAGGCAAGATACCATCTTTCACTAGCCTGTCAATCCTGTTTAGGTTTATATGACCTAGCCTCAGGTGCCAAAGTTTTGTTGGATTAGATGAAGGTGATTTCCTTTTTAATGATGGTCTATTAATAGCATCAGCGTCATGTATCTCATACATTGTGGGAGTTAACAAATAAAAGCCATTGATTACCTTGTCAGAATATATAAGAGTACCGCTCCTCTTTAAGACGATTTAATTACCAAAAGTAACTGAATAACTCTTATTCATCATACTAGAAATTAAAATTCCGTCTTAAAACGGTACATATAATGTATCTGACAAAATCAACTTAATATCTGAAAATAACTAAGTTACTACTCCTACTGACACTGCTTCTGCCTTGGCTTCCGATCCCAGGTTAATACTGATTTCCCCGTCATTAATCCTCCTGGTTACCTGTAACTCCTACAACATATTACTGATGTAATTAGTTGCACCAAAGTCTACAAACCAAGATTCTGAAGCACTAGTTAAAAACTTTCTTCAGAAATAAATGACTCAATCATACCTGGGGTCTTTTCCTTTGACAGAAATTGTGGACAATTCCTCCTCCAATGTCCTGTCATACCACAGTGGAAACACTTTCCCTTTGCTCCCGTACCCTTGACCTTGGCCACACCACTAGTGGAACCATACTCCACCTTAGAACCTTTGATGACTGATTTCTTCTTGCTATCCCGGTCTTTGCCTTTCGGTTTAGACTTAGCAAATGACTTTTCTGTCATGAGGGCAGTTGGTCTTTTCTTTATGATTTCCTCAAACACTACCAGCTGCCGAGACAGCTCAGCTATGGTCATTTCCAATTTACTATAATTGATCTCGAAATGTTTGAATGAGTCTGGTAGTGATTGAATGATCATGTGGATCTGCGTTTCTGTATCAAACGTAGTCCCCAGTACATCTAACTCATTCAATGCCAACTTCATTTGTAACAAATGTTTTTGTACTGGGGTTCCCTCAGCCATCTTTGTCTCCATCAACACTTTTACAGCAGCCTGCCTAGCAGGCCTGACCTGGTCTGCAAACATCTCCTTTAAGTTCGATATAATATCGTATGCTGACTTATAGGATTGATGTTGTTCTTGCAAAACAGTAGACATGGATGCCTGAATAAAACATCTGGCTATCTCATTATTTTTGGTCCACTTGGTGTAAAAGTTTTTCACAATCTGTGGTGCATCAGGCTCAGGCTCAGGAAGGGGGGGTATTAGAAGGACATATTTGCAACTTGAAGATGTTAAGATAATATCCAGGTTCCTTTTCCAGTCCACGTAGTTGGATCCCACCAACTTGTTCTGGTTGAGGATGGTCGCAAGTGGATTGAAAGTATTCGAATTCATGCTGTATAAATTAAAGCACATAACCATATATTCAATTAAAAGAATATGAATGACATTAAGTTTTAGTATTCTACCAAATTTATGTGGGAATCCTCATAACCACTAAATTTAGAATACATCGGAATCCCAATCCCTTAGGGCATGCCTCCTAGGGGAGTGCGTATGTCCTTGGATTGGTGCGGATCAAAGTTCGTCAAAATTGGAATTAAGACTAAGTATCCATGATCCCCATCATTCATTATCATCTAGGTATCTCATACCAAATAATGTATGACTCCCGATTTGCTTTGGTTTCTAAAATACATGAGGCAAATCCTAGGGGATACTACATCATTATTTTAGTTAAGTGTGACCCACCAACTAGCATTGTATGACAACCGTTGTGAGCAGCTCCTCCTAGGGGAGTAAGCCCCCACCCCGTCTCAC
The DNA here is from genome assembly GCA_012931725.1 of Litsea cubeba. Classification (NCBI taxonomy): domain Eukaryota; kingdom Viridiplantae; phylum Streptophyta; class Magnoliopsida; order Laurales; family Lauraceae; genus Litsea; species Litsea cubeba. Next base: position 39,495,907 of record CM022951.1, read on the forward strand.
CAACACTATCCATAGGAGATCCATATCTAGTAACCAGACAAGCAAAAGCCCTCCGAAGGAACGGCCACACTCTTGGTGGCGCGAGGCTAATACTTTCCTTACAATGGACCTATGGTGGAAAACCATGGGGATTTATCAATTTAAATGCCCCGCTCCCACTTAATATTTTAGAATTGAGGATTTCCTTTTAAGGTATTAGGGCCCACATATATAAATATATGAATCATCAAATCATCTCATGATATGATCCAAGATTGGTTCTAAGTCAAGTTATTTTAAGGAAAGTCTTGTTTCTTAAATTAGTGTTACCAATGTGTCCATCTCATGGGACATCAACACTAATTAGAACTCTTTCCAAAAATTAATTTGATTTGACCAATATTAGTAACTTGCTATGTTTGGATCAGATTTGGAAACATTCTAGATAAAGCATTCAACGATAAATAGAAAACGCTAAAATTAGAAACTAGTCCTCTCCTCCACATGGCCCATGCGGAATAGACTTCTTGGACTTCTAGACTTTCCAAAATTTTGGAATTGCTCAAACTCTTCGGGAAACTCCAAAACACCTTTGGCAATCTTCAAACTCTTTTGATTAGGAGTCCAACTTCACTTTCCTTCTTAGTCTCGGACATCGCCAGAATTTACAAATTTAGAAAATTACATAAATTCCTATGTCTCTACGATGAGACTTACATGATAATCTATTAATGGAAATAAAAAAAAGGCACATAGGGAATTTCACCATGCCTTGCCCTGAACCGGGAAACCAAGGAAACCATGATGCCCTTTACAACTTGCCAATAATAAGCATTCAACCATAAAAAAAAAAGTAAAAGACTTATGGGCCATATGGAGAGGACATGATAACCTGCATGTTAGTATCTCATACTAGCAAAGCAACTCACAAAGCCGGGTTACCAAACAATAATGGAAAGACAAGATGCCAAATATTGCCACTACTATGATTCATGCCCCCTACGCAGAGGGGGTCCGGGGGTGTCCCCCGGCGGGGGTCGAGCTGCCAGAGGGCTCGATCGACCGGCCTCAGTGTCTTCGGTCGACCTGCCAGAGGGCTCGGTCGACCTGCCTGACGGAAATCTGCAAGTTGGGTTTTTTAATTTCGTGTCCAACCATCTCCAAAACTCTTCTGAAGATTTCCAATGGCTTCCTACCATCATTCCATCATTGTTAGACCCTTTTGTGACTATCCAAACATGGACTTACTAATTATCCAAGCAAAACCATCAAAACTGATCCATACATAGCCCTTGATCTATTCTCTTCGCATCTCATGTAAAGATTAGATCAAGCTTACTGATCTAACATTCGACGTGGTTGGATGATTGGTGCAGTTATTTGGTAGAAATCGTGCAAGACTTTAATCCGTCATTAACTTTAATATGATGATTGACTATACACCATAGAGGTGTATATAAAATAAGAACCGGGCATGGCAATTAGTCAATCCACCTTAGGATTGAAGGGCTATGGGTTCTTGGGAATAAAATGATAATGACAGATTGGTAAATAAGCACGATGGGTGGCACAAGGATTTAGAAATGGAAGGATTTGATTACGCGGAGATTATCTCTCCGGGCGTAAATTCCTATCCATGTGAATCCTAAGGGCAATGGTTGGTTGTGAGAATCTGTTATTGCACCTGGTGGATGTAAAGGCTAAGTTCCTAAACGGCAAAAAGTAGGAAAAACTTTACATGTAATCTGCGGATTTGGTGGTGCAAAGATCATGAGGATAAATGTGTACAAATTATCTTAACATGAAATTTCACGAGGCCATACGTGAAATTAGTTTATCCCTGGCATATGAGATATGCATTTAGGTCAAAGCAGTGGGAGTAGTTATATATATATTTGTCATTGGATGACATATTGATTGTTGGTGGCGAATTGGAAGCAATCTCCAAGCAACAGTGTTGAAGTCTTGATTCGAGATGGAAAACATGAGTTAAAGCATGATGTACTGGGCATATGCAGCAACCATGTAAGCCGAATCTGGTACGGACTTTGTCATATGGGTCCGAGTAGGACGCTGTGTTAAAACAGTTTGATATGGAGATGTGCAAGCTAATCGACACTCCCATTTGCTTGTGTATGAAATTGTCCAACAATCGGGATCCCATTAGTGAGAAGGACATGCTCATGACCGGAGACAGGCCTTACTCAAGGATAGTGGGAGGTGCATAATGTATGACATCCTCATCGTGCATAAAATGCTGTAATTCCGGATTTATGAGATCGGAAATGGATCGCCGTTGGTCTCATAATCAGATTCCTAAGTTATCCGGTTGTGCCTGATATGGCAAGTAAATAAAGAGGAATCTGGGTACATCAAAAACATTTGCTACACCGTTTTTTGTGGCACGGTTGTTGTCTTGGAACTGCATGGTTGTATGGTTGCCTCTTGGGATGATGACTTGGACGAGAGGGAGTCCATGTCTAGTTATATTTAACCCTTTGGCAAAGGTCTTGATTTTTTTTGATATAAAGAAAACAAACATGATAGCTCTGTTGAGAATAGAAGCTGGGATACAACCTGCGATGCAGTAAACCAAGTGGCCATCAGGTTGGATCTCTTCATGGATATTTGAAGTTGGTAAGAACCGATGAGCCGGTGCAAATGTTATGAGTCCATCATTACATCGGTGAATGGAACCACAATTCCACAATCCCTCAAGATATTAAATTGTTATATCTGTATACCTAAAACGTGGGAGAGAAACTTAAGATTTCAATCTCAAGGATCCCACTGGTGGAATTGACGTGTATCCCTTCATTAAGCTTTTTCATTGGCTAGTGATGTATGCTGGGACTAGAGTATATGTTGATGTACATTGGCACGTTTGATTTACATGGCATTCGTGCCAAGTGGGAGATTGTTAGGAAAATTGTGTGGCCCGACTGCTATTGGGCCCACGCCAGATTGAGCCCGGCGTTGTGCCGCGGATGAACTCCCAACAAGTCTTAATCTGGTGAGTCAGATAAGGATCAAACTCTTGGTGGTAGAGTTTGGATCAAGTTCAGTTAGTTGGCAGAATTCCCACGCTGGTCAGGAGATGTGGGATTCCAGGAGGGGTAGAGTCCGTTGTAGTCGTGACTCCTAGGGATTGCTCTATATAAGGGAGATGGGAACCCTTGCTTGATTATCCAGTAGATCTGAGAGCATTCGCAGCGAGTTCGCAGGTCTACCCCACACCGGAACGCACAAGGTTCTCGGCGAGTTCGGTTCCGACACCCATCTGGGACCAGCTAGTTCTTTCAATTGGTATCATCCCAACCAGTTCATTTATTCTGTCTTTGTTGATGTGTCATATTTTCAATGCCATAAGTGTGCCAAACCACACATTCAACACATACAGAATAATCAAAACCAGAAGATTTACATATTACAGGCATATCAAGCAAGTAAATATCATCTCAGAAATAAAGAAATGCAACAGGTGGGTTGCTCCGGACGAGTCCCAAAAGGCCACCTGCCCGTCTACGTAGGCGAGGAGGAGATGGAGCGGTTCGTGGTGAAAGCAAAGCTACTGAACGACCCCATGTTCTTGGAGCTGCTCAATCAATCCGAAAGAGAATATGGGTACGAGCAACAGGGCGTCCTCCGAATCCCTTGCAGAGTTTCTGTTTTTGAACATGTCTTGGAGACATTGACACATTAATTCTTTCTTATCTCTCCCTCTCTCTCTATCACTATGACGATGTTATGTTCTTCTCTGTAATGTTGATAGCTCGGATTCTTTAAGTTTTACTTTGTTTTGTTAAGAGTTGGTTGTTTGCCTTTAATTGTTGGGGGTAAAGATTCCATGTATCTGTTTGGATGTCAGTAAATTCTTGGAAGAAAGAAGTTGGTAGTAACTCAGAGAGGGTCTTGGCACGTTTGATGACGGAGATTCCTTCTTCATCTTCTTCTTCTTCAAGTGGATGTGGACCTGATCATCGGCTTGCACCTTCAAACGGGTATGGGTTGAGTGATTCTTTTGTCGTTTGATGAGATTGATCCTACTTTGATTTGGGTCGGTTCTTGATTGAGGAAGGAGGAGAACAGGATGGGTATGGGTCCGTTCCCAATCCCATCTCTTCATCATCTTCATGTGAGTGTGGGTTCAATGATGTTGATTGGCTTTCAAATTTCAATTGATGTCAATAAATTCTTTGAAGACGAAGAATTGGTACGAATGTGAGTAGGTGGTTCCGATCAGTATTGACATGATGCAGGGCCGCCAAGGGTCGGTTGGATACCATTTTCAGAAACCAAATTCCAAAATTCTGTACTTGTCTGGGCAGAAAATTTTCTTCTTCTTGTTTTTTTTTTTTTGGATGATTTTGGATTTTTCTTTTGTCTCATCATTCGTTCAAATGTAATTGATTGATTGTTCTTGCTTGTTTTTAGTTTATTTCTGTTTACTGTTTATTTCATTCTCTAAGATGATAACAGAGGGATGTCTGTAGAATGTTGATTCTTTGACGTTTCTGATGATGTGGGGTTTTGATTTCTTGATCATATTGAACAGTTGAGATGGCATCTCCCTATTTCGAACGGCCAGTAGTAGGCATTCGAAAATTTAAAAACTACCGCAGCTCCCCGCCAGCGCAGCTCCCTCGATCTCTTTTTGTTTTTTTTAATGAATGTCTAAAATTGGAAATCTTGATGGGCCCGGTTAGCCAATTAATCAATCTAAGTGGGCGATTTAGTTTGTTGGGTCACTCTGTCCAGTGACCACTAGGATTTAGGGGAGGTAGCCATGGGATGGGATATAACCATGTATTTCGTGGACCAGTTTATGACCGGCCATGACTGTGCTGCTTAGTGGCCGCACCAAAAACACCTATGGGCCATAGACATTTGATATAGTTATGGAATTGATTGAATCCCTTAAAATTTTGAAAAATATATTTTCTAACGTGGTAAAATTGAAGAAACAAAGGTGAAGATTCTTTTTTCTTTTTTTTTTGGCCGGCCTAATAAATGAATGGGTTTGATCTTTCATGCAGGCGCAAGGCTGTGAATGGATTTATGTTTTTACTCAATAACCCAAAGAACCCACTGGAGAAATTAAAATTAGGACTGGAACTATTTTTTTCAACCTTTCGAGAAAATTGGATTAAGATACAGGGCCTTGAATTGCTATTTGTATCTGTAGGTGCAGAAAAATAATGACCCACAATAATCGGGGTGCCTTACAGGACTTACCCAAATGAAGAAGATAACCTACCACCTGGAAGCCTGAAAGGAGAGAGCAAACGGTCAGAGGACCCTGGCCTGAGCGGCGCAAGGCTCTCCGATGCCTAAGTCAGTGAATGAACTGGAACAAAGGAAGGAGAGGGAGAAGAGAGACAGAGTAACGGCTCCTTGGGTTGGATTGTGTGTACCTTGCATGTGAAATGAGGCTCTATTTATAGACGCCTGGACGATATTTTTGGATGATATTTTGGTGTGGGTCCCGTGACTTGATAGGGAAGTCATCATCAGCCTAGAAAATAATAAATGCGGTCCATTCCAGCCCACTTTGCATTTAATGCCAGTCGGATCAGCCCACAACGCATTAAATGCGCATCTTGTTGGGCCAGATCGTGTTGGACGCCTTTGGCGGTAGGGATACCATCGGACCCGCCCTCGGGCCTTGCCCTGATTTGGCTTCAGCCGCTGGATGCCGCCCTGTCAGTGATCTGGTGAAGATTGTGGACGGCTGGATGTCGCATCTGTCTCACTGGCTCGCGCCCCTATTCCTCCATGTGTCTGATAACGTGGGGGGCGAAGGGCGCGAGTGGATATCCTTTCCTGCTTCGGTTTTCGTCCCGGCTCCTTCGGCCGAGGTGGAGCCTTCAGCCGAGGTGGGCACCTGGGGTAGCCGAGCTCGGCGCTAGCGGCCCGGACCTACCTGACTTCGGCTGGGGTCCCTGTCTTGGTAGCCGAGGTAAGTCTGGTGCCACGTGGGCGGCACGCGGATGGCACGTGAGAATGCTTAGTCCCATCTGATGGCTGTGATTAGCGTAATCCTGGAGTTTTGGAAATCTCCCCACACAATTGCCCCCTAGCTTTTGACCTCTTAAGCGTCCTAGCCTTTAGTGGTCGGAAGCTAGAGAACCTGTCCGGAGGTGCGGCGATCATTGCTTGGTGTCGCTTCAACTTTTCTGCGGCAATAAATGCTCTGTGCTGCCCGTTCTGGGAAGCGAACCGACTGCTACACGTGTAGCCCCTTCACTGATTGCGCTGTGTTATTGATGGAACAGGCTCGAATTGCGAAATTCGTCTCTTCAAATTCGAAGGAGGCGCCCAAAGAGGGTTCCCTCTCCATAAATAGGGTCGCCTTCCTTCTTCCTTCTTTCTGATTTCCTTCGCCCCTGCCCCCGATTTCCGCTCTATTCTTCGAGATTTCTCTGGTGAGGACGCCCGTAGGACGCGCCCAGATTCGTTCTTGACTCGCCTTTCTGTTTCTGTAAGTAACTTCGTGCCCCTGTCTGGTTTTTAGGGTTTCTCCACCTCTAGGGTTCCTTTCTGCTGCCTCCTCCTTTTAGACATGGGCACCCCTAGATTTCGATTAGATACAGAAGAGGGCATGGCTAGGTTTGGGGCGGCTTACAACAACCCAGAGGGGGTTCGCTTTAGGCCGGCGGACCCTTCTGACCACGCCACGCGTGGTTGGTCCTGCGGCTGGATGCCATTTCCTCTGATCTCTGTGATCGAAGGCGGGGTCAGGTTTCCTTTGCACCCCCTCCTTAGGGCCTGCCTTAGCATGTGGTCGATTACCCCGTGCCAGTTGATGCCCAATGGCTTCAAAGTCATTATGGGCACGGCGAAACTGAACGAGATTTTGGGGACTGACCTGGGTGTCCATGACATCGAGGATGTATATGACATTTGCAAGGCTGGGGGAGATAATTACTACCTCCGGGTGAAGCAGCGTCGAATAGGCTTCGTCCTGGCCCTGGAGGATTCCAGTAAGAATGCCGAGGAAGACCTCTTCTGTGTGTCCGGGGACTGGGAATTCGGTGCCGGTGAGAGCAGGAGGCTGATGGTCCCTCGTCATCCCGGGGCCGTCCCAAGTAAATACTGCTTCTTTTCCCTGTTTACTTCACTCTGCCACCATATCGCCGAGCTGACATCCTTTGTTGTTTGTGCGCAGAACTGCACGCTAGGCGACGCCGGGCTGCGAGCGAAGGCTGGAGAAAGAACGTCGACGACCACAAGAAGGTCGAGAGATATAAAGGGCACGAGACCAGATCGGCCTGGAAGCTGTTAGGGTACACGCCGAGGTACCGCGGCCATTATAGGAGGATCGGAGCAGCTCCCGAGGACGAGCTGCAACCTGATCGCCCTCCTGTCACCTTGGCGCTGCCTGCCAGGGTTCCTTTAGCCGATCCTGCTGCGAGCCGAGCTGCGTCTGGCGCTGAGGCATCCACGTCTTCCAACTTGGGGTCGCCGAACTTGAGGGAGATAGTAGATTCATCTGACCAGGAGCGAGGAATGGAGGGAGGCTCAAAAGTGCCTGGTACCAAAGATCTGGCCGCCAAGTTCAGGCAGAGATCTTCTTCCTCAACACCTTCGTCCGCCAGCACCCGCTTGGCGTCGGGCTCGGGGGGCGCTGGCGCCACTTCTACTCCTGCCCCTAAACCGAGCGAGGGAGCGCGGCGATGCTCGCCGGATCGCCCGCGGGAGGGGTCCCCACCTCGGAAGAGGTCCAAGGCGGGCGAGAAGGACTCGGGGGCTGAACAGCCCCCGAAGGGCAAGACCCCTACGCGAGCCCCTGGAGGTAAGGCTCCGGCTAAAAAGAGTGCGCCGGTCAGCAAGGCAGCTAGTGGGGCGGCCCGCGAGCTCACAGTCTTGGTGGGGCAAGGGTCCGGATCGGCTTCCGGACCTCGTACTGCCCCGGCGGCATGGCGGCCCAAGATGGAGACGCAGCCCGGGAAGCCCCTAAACGTCGAGGACCGGCTGATGGGGAATAGTGATGTCATTGGAGCCCTCGTAAAAGCCTGCGCCCTGCCGCGTGACATGGAGGTGCATACGCGGTACGACAATGATAGCCTGATGGTCTCGGAGATCCAGGCTAATCTTTTGGTAAGTCTTTTTAACGCCTTTCTCCAAGTGCTTTAGTTCGGCTGCTACTACTTGGCTTACTCTTTCTTGCTGCAGAACGTACAGAGGCTCCTGGCAGTGATGGAAAGGAGCGACCGGAACGTCGCCAAGGTCACCCAGTTGGAGTCTGAGAGGGAGAGGTTGAAGAAAGAGCTGGAAGAGCTAAGGAAAAATAGCGCCGAGACGACCACACAGCTGGAGGCAACCTTGGTCAGTGTTACTGACCTCACGTCGCAGACTCATCAGCTGAAAGGTGATATCTGGACGAGGACCAAGAGGATTGCCGAGCTGGAGTCGGAATTGGCCAGATCGAGGTCTAAATCGGCGGCTGAGGCGACGAGGCTGCGTGGCGAAGTGCTGGCCAAGCGCGCCGAAATTGAGAAGCTGAAGTCGGGGAATGCCGAGCTGAAGAAAGAAAAGGCTTCCCTGCTGTGCGAGGCGCAATCTTCTTTCCAAAGGGGGGTGGACCAGGCCACCGAAGAATACGAGAGGCAGGTGGAGGAAATTACCTCCATCTTGTTCGAGGGAGGGTGCTTGGCCGCACTGAGGCGTGCGGGGGTTCCCGAAGACCACCCGGTCTATCGGAACCTACCGAAGTACTCGGACCCAGTCCCCGAGCCGAGCTCTGCTCCTTTGGGCGAGAGCGCCCCGGTCGACGCCCCCGCAGCTGACCCTGCCTCGGATGCTGCCCCAGCTGCCAGTGATGCCCCGGCCGTACCTCGGGGCGAGGCTTCTCCTGCCCCCACTGCTGGTGAGGTACCGGACAAAGCCTCTACTACCAGCGACGCACCAAGCGAGGCTGTGGTCGCGGCCGATACCGCTGGTCCATCAGTGACGGTGATCGATCTGGTGGAGTCACCGAAGCCGCAGTAGTTTCGCCTCTCTTGCTTTTGCCCTTTGTAACTTTCTCTCTCTATCTTTTATATGTATTGCTTTCAGCACTGTAATATCTTTCGCTTTTAATGAGAACAGAGCTTCTTTACTTCTCTTTATTTTTGAGTTTGGTATTGAATACCTTTCATGTGGTGCGCGACTCTCGAGTTAGAGAGAGTCAAACGATCTTCATAGCCATCTGTGCCGATTCTCCGTATTCTAGAGACCATAAATAGCAGTAAGTGTGGCGATACGGCCGATGAGGGAAATGAGCGAACGGCTCCACGTGGCGCCATCGGGATCGCTGGTCATTATACAGGAAGACGTGCTTCTCACGTAACGTGTGGGAGACCTCGCCTCATAACTTCCCTTGGAGACTGGGCCCTTCTTCTCCCTATAAATAGAAGTGGTAGGCTCGCCATGGGAGAGAGAAAAAAAAAGAACTAGAACAGCTTAATTCACATAGACGTAGGAGCCTGTCCTCTTCTGTTTATCACCTTGGCAGCCATGTCCGGTAGGCCTTTAGGAATATTCGACCCGGGGGGAACCCCCGCGCCAGAAGACGGCTTTCTCCGAGGGGGGAAGTCTGTCGTAGTCTGCGCGCTCTCTGAAGATGATCCTCCTGGACTACGTGCTTTCTGAACGCGGGTCCACGACCAACCCTCCCCGGTCCGGTTGCATGGGAATCTTTGCAGCTGTGGGTTGGTGGCGCCCTCTGCGTTTGGAGGTCTTGTTTTCGTCCCACAGGGTCTTGCGTGGAAACACGCTTCTTGCGGGATATCAAGACCGCCGAGCGGGGGGCAGGATCGAGGCACCGTTGGACCGAGGGGCTCTTCAAATTTTGGTCTCACTGACCATAGGGTGTTGAAGAGCTCAGCGAGGTCAAGGGCCTCCGAGCTGAAGGGGCTCTTGCTTGCACGCTTTGGTCTGACCAACCAAAGTGTATTATAGAGCTCTGTGGATTCAGAGTCCCCCAAAGCCTCCAAATAGTGGACCAGTGAGGATCAGAGTCTTCAAGCTTGCAATCTAAAGGGCGTTGAAGAGCTCAGGGCGCTGGAGACTGGATTGAAGAGTCGGTGAAGATCAGAGCCTCCCAGTCCTTATTTCTTTTTCTGCTTTCAGAGGACTGCGAGCCTCCTTTCTGTACTTTATTTTCTTCTCTGTCACCCTTGTAATGAAGCAATTTACAATGAATAAAAGAGCAAATTTTTGAGATCATACAATTTGTGTACAATGCTTCCTTTTTGCCTTTTTTGAATACATAATTGCGATGTTTGTATCTCTGTATTGCTTTTTTGCACTTTAGTGCTTGCACTGCTCTTTTTCTTTTGAGGAACTGTCGTTGGCCGAAACGGATCAGCATTGCCCGAGATGATCTGCCTTGTGCCGAGATGATCACAGAGACTTGATGATCTCGGCTGCGTGAGCCTGAGATCGGGAACGATCTGGAGAGGTGTATGAACCTGGAATTTTAGGAAGCGACTGGATGTATGAATCCGAAGCCTCTCCCAGGGTTAGGAACCCAAGCTTTAGGAAACGACTGAGTGTATGAACTCGGAGCCTTTTCCAGGGTCAAGGACCCAAACTTTAGGAAACGACTGAGTATACGAACTCGAAGCCTTTTCCAGGGTCAAGGACCCGAGCTTTAGGAGACGACTGAGTGTATGAACTCGAAGCCTTCTCCAGGGTCAAGGACCCGAGCTTTAGGAGACGACTGAGTGTATGAACTCGAAGCCTTCTCCAGGGTCAAGGACCCGAGCTTTAGGAGACGACTGAGTGTATGAACTCGAAGCCTTCTCCAGGGTCAAGGACCCGAGCTTTAGGAGAGGGCTGAGTGTATGAACTCGAAGCCTTCTCCAAGGTCAAGGACCCGGAACTGCCGAACTCAGATAGGGAGAGATGACACAGATGGATGGCAAAAGCTACTTTCATTGATTCTGAAGTTTATGTTACATCTTTAGAAATAGAATTTCTTCAAGTGGGATGCATTCCATGGTCTCGGCAATGGCTTGCCTTCTAAGTCTTCGAGCTTGTAAGAGGAGTCCCGCCAGCGAGACCACCTTGAATGGACTGTGCCAGTTCGGGGCTAATTTTCCTTCATTTGGATCTTTGTCAGCTGGCAGGGTTTTCTTCAGGACCAACTCGCCAACGGAGAAACTTCTTTCTCTGACTTTTTCATTGTAGCCTCTGGCTAGCCGCTGCTGATAGTCAGTCAATCGTAGGGCTGCTGCTTCTCGACGCTCGTCTGCTAAGTCCAACTCCATTGCCAAATTTGTGTCGTTTCGGCCCCGGTCGACCAATTATGTCCTCAGAGTGGGGAGGCCAATTTCCAAGGGAATGACCGCCTCCATCCCGTAAGCCAGAGAGAAAGGGGTCGCCGAGGTGGATCGCCTTGGAGTTGTGTTGTACGCCCACAGCACGCTGGGAAGCTCCTCTGTCCATCGCCCTTTTGCCTTGTCTAACCGCTTCTTGAGGCCATCCAGGATTACCTTGTTATAAATTTCAGCCTGGTCATTGCTTTGTGGATATGCTGGAGTGGAATAATGGTTTTTGATGCCATGCTCTTGGCAGAAGTTCTTGAAGGATTTGGAGTCGAACTGAGTCCCGTTGTCCGAAATCAGGGTCCTGGGGATGCCGAACCTCGTTATAATGTTCTTCCATACGAAGTTTCTGGAGTCCCTATCCGTGATGGAAGACAGCGGCTCAGCTTCTATCCACTTCGTGAAGTAATCCGTTGCAACGATCAGCCATCTTCTGTTTTCCGGAGCTCGGTGAAGAGGTCCCACAATGTCCAGCCCCCATTGAGCGAAGGGCCATGGACTAGAGAGGGGACTTAGGTCTTGCGCTGGCTGATGAAGAGAGTGGGAGAACTTCTAGCACTTCTCGCATTTCCTGGCGTACACTTGTGCATCCTTTTGCATGTAGGGCCACCAGTAGCCTTGGCTTATTGCCCTGTAGGCCAGTGATCGGCCCCCGATGTGATTGCCACATATTCCTTCATGGATCTCATACAGGAAATTGTCCACCTTGCTGGGATGGACGCATTGGAGGTATGGACCCGTAAAGGACTTTCTGTAGAGTCTGCCTTCGGGAGATAACCAGAATCGAGCTGCCTTGAGTCTGATTCGATGGGCTTCAATCTTGTCCTCGGGGAGCTGGTCGTCCTTCAAGTATGAGATGATTGGGTCCATCCAACTCGCGCCGAGGTCTGCGCAAAGGACTTGCCGAGGTGAGTGGAATTCTAAGCTTGACCTTGATATCGATCCGACTTCGACAATTCTTCTCTTTCCTGCTTCGACAGCGGAGGCCAGGTTTGCAAGCGCATTAGCATGCGTGTTGGTGTCTCTGGAGATTTGCTTGACCTCGGCTGTCTTGAAAAGGGAGAGCAGTTTTTGCGCGAGGGCTAAGTAGGCCGCCATACTGTCGTCCCTGGCCTGGTAGTCCCTAGCGAGCTGGCTAGTTACCAGTTGCGAATCGCTGAAGATCGCCAGGTACTGGGTTCCGAGGATTCGGGCGCTATCCAACCCTGCTATCAATGCTTCATACTCGGCTTCATTGTTCGTTGCTTTGAAGTCCAAGGTGAAGGCTTGCTCTATGACCAATCCCTCAGGCGATTGGAGGACTATGCCGGTGCCAGCTCGCTTGGAGGTGGACGAACCATCAACAAAGACCTTCCATGCCGCAGCGGGAGCTTGTTCGACCATGGTAACTTCAGGCTCCTGCCCTACGCCCCCCAGTGCCGTGCCGGGCTGGGTCGGAGCCGAGCTTGGCGAAACGAACTCTACGATGAAGTCAGCCAGAATTTGGGCTTTGATCGCAGTTCGGGGATGGTACTGAATATCATACTGCCCCAATTCGACTGCCCACTTGGAGATTCGTCCTGAAAAGTCAGCTTTTTCAAATATAGAACGGAATGGGTGCTCCGTGATCACCACAATGGTGTGGGACTGGAAATAATGGGAGAGCTTGCGGGAGGCGCTGACGAGCGCCAGCGCGAGTTTCTCCAACAAAAGATATCTGGTCTCGGCGTCGAGCAGGATCTTGCTCGTATAGTAAATTGGTTTTTGTTCCCCCCCGTCCTCTCTGATGAGGACGGAGCTCACAGCATGATCCGAGACCGCAAGGTATAAATATAAAATTTCCCCCTGGGTTGGGGTAGAGAGTAAAGGAGGTGAAGACAAATAGGTTTTGAGTGCTGCCAACGCTTGGTCGCACTCGGGGGTCCATTGAAATTTTAAATTTTTTCTCAGAAGTTGAAAGAATGGCCTGCACTTATCTGATGATCGACTGATGAAGCGATTGAGTGCTGCAGCCATGCCTGTGAGCTTCTGAACTTCCTTGGTAGTAGATGGGCTCTGGATGCCCAGGATTGCAGTGATCTGGTCCGGGTTAGCCTCTATTCCCCTCTGCGTCACCAGGCTTCCGAGAAACTTGCCGGAAGCTACGCTGAACGCGCATTTGGAAGCATTCAACTTGAGCCTGAATGCGCGAAGGATGCTGAAGACTTGGGCCAGGTCCGCCAGGTGGTCGCTGGAGAGCTTGGACTTGACGACCATGTCGTCAATGTAGACTTCCACCGTTTTGCCGAGTTGAGCCTGGAACATTTTTGTCACGAGGTGCTGATATGTTGCCCCCGCGTTCTTCAGCCCGAAAGGCATGACTCTGTAGCAATATGTGCCACAGGGAGTTATGAAAGCGGTTTTCTACTCGTCTGGCTCATACATCGGAATCTGATGGTAGCCTCTATAGGCGTCAAGAAAGCTCATTCGGTCATAGCCGGCGGTGGCGTCGATCATCTGATCAATCTTTGGAAGGGGGAAACTGTCTTTAGGGCAGGCCCTATTGAGATCGGTGAAGTCCACGCACACCCTCCATTTGCCTGTCTTTTTCTTAACCACCACCGTATTGGCCAGCCAGACCGGATACTGGACCTCCCGGATTGCGCCTGCCTCCAGTAACTTGTCGACCTCTTCGACTACCGCGTCTGTCTGTTGGATCCCCGTCCTCCGGGCCTTTTGCACTACTAGCTTGTGGCTAGGGTCCACATTCAGCCTGTGGCACATGACCTCGGGGTCGACCCCAGGCATTTCGCTCGGGGTCCAGGCGAAGACATCCACGTTTTGCACTAGGAACCTTGAGAGCTCGGTTCTCTCTTCATCTGGCAGCTGTGTGCCAATCAGGAAAAAATTATCAGGGTCAGCTGGATCAAGTCTGACTTCGGCTAGGTCCTCAATACTTTTCTTATCTGGATCTCGGCCGATCTCATCTAGGCCCTTTTCAAACTCCGCGAGATTGACGCGCTCTGGCTCCTTCTCTGCTGGGACCACGGCCAGCAAGCATTGCCTGGCCTGCTGCTGATCTCCTTCTACTGTGACCACCTCCATCTTGCCCTCCTTATTCTCGTGCACGAATTTCAGTTTCTGGTGCAGGGAAGAGGGGACTGCTTCTAATTTGTGGAGCCACGTTCTGCCCAGGATGACGTTGTAAGGAGAAGGGGCGTCCACGACTAGGAAGTCGGCCAGCATGGAGGCTCCGCCCACTCGGGTTTCCAGGGTGATTTTACCCTTGGGATAAACTGGTTTGGCGGATAACCCAAGCAGGGGTGCACGGACCTCCGTGAGGTCGGCTTCGGAGAGGTTCATTTTCTTGAAGCACTCATAGTAGAGGACCTCGGAGGAACTGCCGGAGTCAACGAGGATCCTCTTCACAGTGAAGTCCTTCAGCTTCATGGTTAATAGCAGGGGGTCATTGTGAGGGAGCTGGATCCCCTCCAGATCTTTATCTGAAAAAGAGATTGCTGGACGGTCGCGGCGAGGCTTCTTGGGCGCTGGCCCGAGCTCGGCTCTCATCACTTCCTTCCCGTGCGAGGCCCTTCTGGCTTCGGCACGAGCCTGAGGGAGAGGGAGCTGAGGGCGCCAGGTGGATCACGTTGATGATCTTCTCGGAGTCTTCGCTGTCCGGTTCTCTAGCTACTCTTTGATGGGCTCGGCTACCGCCGCCGCTGCTGACATCTCCTGCCTTTACAAACTCCGCGAGGTGGCCTTCCTTGGCGAGCCTCTCCAAGTGAAACCTCAGAGTTCTGCAATCTTCGGTTCTGTGCCCGTTGCCCTTATGGTAGGCACAAAACCTGGACTGGTCACGAGTGGAGGGATCGCCTGCCAAAGGGCGAGGCCATCTGAAAAATGGTTGAGATTTGATTTTGTTCATAACCTGGTGGATCGGCTCCTTGAAAACGATGCTCATAGACTGACGGGCGTCGGAGGGAGGTCTGGCTCTCCTGCCGCCCCCAGACCGGGACGTTGAGGGTCTCGCCGAACTGAAGACCCAGGCCTTCTTCGGCTCTTGCTTCTGGAATGGCTTCTTGCCCCGCTGCTGGGACTGGCTGCTCCTTTCCTTGGGTTCCGGGTCTGCTACCTCGCGGCCTTCCTCTTCCCGAGCTCTGATTTCGTCCTCCTCCCGGGCGATAAAGCTTTTTTTCCAGGACATCAAGGCCGGCGTTGAGGGAGCGGGATCTCCTGCCAAGTCTTTCCGCAGCTCGTGCCCTGGTAACAGGGCATTCTGGAAGGCGAAAGTCGCCACTTCTTCTCTGGTGTCCTCGATCTGGCTGTAAATTGCCCAGAATCGCCGGGCGAACTGGGTGAGGGTCTCGCCCTGCTTCATCTTCAGAGCGAGAATGTCGGCATCGGTTTTGGGGACGACGCTGTAGGCTTGGAACTTCTTCAGGAAAGAGAGTTGGAGTTCCTACCAACTCGAGATAGACTTCTTTGGGAGGGCGCAGAACCACTTCAGGGGGAGGTCGCTCAAACTCGAGGAAAAGATCTTGCAGTTGAGGTGGCCCTCGTTCCCCCAGATGGACATCTTTTGGGAGAAATGACGGAGGTGAGCAGATGGGTCAGACAGTCCGTCATAGGGGATGAACCGCGGGACTGAGAACTTCTTGGGCAAGGGAGTTCTCTCGATATCCCGGGTGAAAGGAGAGGCCCCCAGATCGGTGGGGCCACATATCTCTTGCTGGTCGCGCATCTCCAGGTTGCGCTGGAGAGCTAGTCTGATGCGCTTGTCGAGCCGCTCCTGCTCGTCGTCTTTCTCTGGTGTCATCGCCCTTGGCTTCCGCTTTGCATGGCCTCGACCATGATGGCTATGAGCTCGCCCGTCGCGGCCACGATGGCTACGGGTGTTGCTCGAGCCCTCATCGTAGGCATGGCTGCGTTTTTGATCCAGAAAGGCTCTTAGATCCTCCCGGGATGGCTGGACTACCTTGCTTTGGACAGCTCTCTTCTCGCCTCGGGGCTCTGAGGGCTGCCTTTGAGAGGCATTTTGCACCGCCCTCAGCTGCTGTTGGAGTTGGCGGATTACTCGCTCCTGCTCCTGGAGGAGAGCGTTTTGAGCTGCGATGTCTCCTCCAGCATCAGGGGGTTGCACGTGGCGAGGCTCTTCCACCACCGGAGCTTTGCCTTTGGAAGGGTGACCTCGTCGACGCTCCCCTCGTGGGGGAGGCGGGACTTCATCGTCAGAGCACGAGGTTTCGAGCCCCTCAAGGAAAGGAGATCCGACAAGAGGTCGCGAGGCTCCACGCTCCACGCCTGCTGACGCGCAACTGTCCGCTGCGGGCCGTCCCTGAGGAGGGACGTCTGCGAACGGGTCTGGACGCGTGGAAGTTGCTCTCTGGGACTCTCCGCCTTTCTTAGCTTTCGGAGGCATGGTTTTTGGGAAGATCGGGAAGGTTTGGAAGGTTGGGATAGTGCTTCCCCACAGACGGCGCCAATTGTAGGTGCAGAAAAATAATGACCCACAATAATCGGGGTGCCTTACAGGACTTACCCAAATGAAGAAGATAACCTACCGCCTGGAAGCCTGAAAGGAGAGAGCAAACGGTCAGAGGACCCTGGCCTGAGCGGCGCAAAGCTCTCCGATGCCTAAGTCAGTGAATGAACTGGAACAAAGGAAGGAGAGGGAGAAGAGAGACAGAGTAACGGCTCCTTGGGTTGGATTGTGCATACCTTGCATGTGAAATGAGGCTCTATTTATAGACGCTTGGACGATATTTTTGGATGATATTTTGGTGTGGGTCCCGTGACTTGATAGGGAAGTCATCATCAGCCCACAAAATAATAAATACGGTCCATTCCAGCCCACTTTGCATTTCATGCCAGTCGGATCAGCCCACATCGCATTAAATGCGCATCTTGTTGGGCCAGATCGTGTTGGACGCCTTTGGCGGTAGGGGTACCATCGGACCCGCCCTCGGGCCTTGCCCTGATTTGGCTTCAGCCGCTGGATGCCGCTCTGTCAGTGATCTGGTGAAGATTGTGGATGGCTGGATGTCGCATCTGTCTCACTGGCTCGCGCCCCTATTCCTCCATGTGTCGATAACATGGGGGGCGAAGGGCGCGAGTGGATATTCTTTCCTACTTCAGTTTTCGTCCTGGCTCCTTCGGCCGAGGTGGAGCCTTCAGCCGAGGTGGGCACCTGGGGCAGCCGAGCTCGGCGCTAACGGCCCGGACCTGCCTGACTTCGGCTGGGGCCCCTGTCCTGGTAGCCGAGGTGAGTCTGGTGCCACGTGGGCGGCATGCGGATGGCACGTGAGAATGCTTAGTCCCATCTGATGGCTGTGATTAGCGTAATCCTGGAGCTTTGGAAATCTCCCCACACAGTATCCCAATATAAGCTGAATCCAACCCCTTCCTTTGGGGCCTCAAAATCTTCAGTAGCGTGAATTCTGGCCGACGTACGATTTCTGCAGTGTACTGATAAAAACAATTCCCAAAAAACACCAGATTTGCAAATAGCCGCTAAAATTTTCTCCTATAATTCCATGGAAACACCCTGCCCTAAGATTTAAATCAAAGAGGGAGGAAGGTATTTTAACTTCCCAATCTAAGGTATTATTTGAAGATGATCCTATCTATAGTGAGTGCTATCACTTCTCAACGGTTTGGATCAGAGTCATGGCCGCACATGAATGGTATTGGGGTGTCAGCAAACCATAACGACAATTCAAGGAATAAAAGAAAATGAGAAGGGGAAAAAAAGGAATCCCAGCAGTAATGAAATAAATTTTTTTTAAAAACTACTGAGTTCCATTGAAATGGAAAGCTAAAAGAGAGAGGATAGCTTTCAATGGCCAATGCTTTAAAAATAAATCCACTGTGATGTTCTTTTGACTGTCATGAATTTTCATTTTTCCAACTGCTTGGACATCATCCAAAGGAATTTTTCTTCTTTGTTTCAGAAGTTCCAACATAATCACAATGATTATCATTCAGAAACTGCTAAACAATGAGACTATTGGCATAATCAATATTATAACTTCAAGCGACTCAAATCTCCCATTTGGATCTGGGTTTGTGTACATTGTACTTATATCCTTTTTTTCCCATTCACAAACCCAGATTAGTATTGGGAGAAATGTCATTAAATGAACAGTCGGATCTTTATCTTTTCTCTTTTGAGAACTCTATTTCTTGAATATCTGAACTCATAACTGGGTATATTGACTGTGGCAGTATGCATCCCTTGAAGAGGAACCTTCTCTAATACAATGGTCTTGTTTAAGCTGACAATCTGCATTTTGAAGGTCATTTGTGACTATAGGGGAGGAAATTGTACTAACAGACTCCTCTGATTCTGATCCAACCCACTCTGAGTAAGTAGGTCCATACCCAACCACTGAACTCTGCATGATCTCAGACCCAAGTACATTATCGCCGTATGAAGTCTCTCTATGAACATCTTCTCTTCTTAGAGTCTCCATCAATGTAAACATGGAAAGAGAGCAACTTTGTTGACTGTTGAAATCGTGCAAAACATCTGATCGGCACAGTGGGCAAGTTGAGTGAGTTCAAAACCAAGTATCCACGCAAACAACATGGAAGATGTGAGCGCAGTTAGGGAGCAGTCTCAGCAACTCACCTTTGGGGTCTGTCATTGGATGGAGTGAGGGTAAAACTTACTTTTAGTGGGGGTCATAGGAACCCCCGCTAAAAGTTGTGAAATTTTAGTAGTTAATAAAGACTAAAAACCCATATTAGCAAAAGCAATCGATCATTAAGGACTCTTCCTCAACCTCCTCTCGTGTCTTCTCCCTTTTGCAGCCAGCGGTTGAGATAGGTACTTCCCGGCCCGGCCCTCTCTCGCTCGCCTCCACCTTTTCCCACCTGCCCGGCAGACATCCGGCCGCCCAACCCAGCCCAGCCCTCCGCCTCTGTTAAAGGTTGAATGCCCTGTTATCTTGTTTGCCCTGTAACCCATTGCCCCATGTTGATAGAAATTCTAACATGTAACCTGTAACCTATAGCTTGTAACATGTTATCTTTGGATCAAGAAAAATGGATGGGCTTCCAAGTGATGCAGTGATGGAATATTTTATAGTTATGGTTTCCAACTAATGTAAAAACACCTGCAATCCAGATCATTTGTGACCCATACGCCTGCAACCCATGATTTCTCACGATGTGCTTTCCTATGATTTCCGACGCTTGCAACCCATACGCCTACAATCTCCATTTTATAGTTAAGAATATTCAATTAAACTTGATGCCCTGTAACTTGTAACCCATACGCCTGCAATCCATATCAACTCCCACTAATGTCTCTCTTTTCTCTTATTGATTTCTTTATCTTTATATTACTTTATAGTTACTGCTCTCTTTCTTTGATAGATTTCTTTATGCCCACTTCCTCTCTCTCTCTCTGGGATTAATTTTATGTATTAAATCTTATATTTCTGAAAGTGTTGTGTTTGGATGGTTTTCGAGTTTCTGATCTACCGGATCAAGTGTGTGACTTGTGAATATCTGGGATTTAGGAGTACAAAGATTCGTTGTCTTCCAAATTCTTTAGGAAAACTGCGCAACCTTGAAATTATAATTTATTAGTAGTTTGAGACATTTGCTTTTCTCTAAAGTAAAGATTCATTGCTTTCATGAGCTTATAGAGATGCCTAGAGGAACAAACAATGTCAATACGTTGTATTTGGGTTTGAGTGAAACTCACACTTTTCATACAGATTAATTGAATAATTTATGCCACTCTTGATTGATTTGAAATTATAATCAACACACATCATGTAAAAACGCTTGGTTAACATGAACTACTTAGGTCAAGGGTAGTCTGTTTTTCAAGGGTAGTCTGTACCAAAAACAAAAATAAAAAAGTCAAGGGTAGATCGGTAGCAGGTGACGCCATAGAAGAACCTCATGCCTACTGGAACATAACATCATATTCTTTCATTAAACTACCATTTGGTAAGTATACTTATTTTTTTAATGATAGTTTTTATTGAATAATGATTTTTCAAATGATATATTCTTATTCTTGAATGTTAAATCCTTGTCTACCTTTTCTGTCTATTTGATTTGTAACTCATCCAAATAAATCTTGAGTACTTTAGACTATTTGGCAAAGTTTTTGTAAATATTTGATTCAATCACCTTTAAAACCTATTATCTTTTTTTTAAAAGAAATAAAAAAATTAATACTTTCAAATAGATATGAATGTCTAAATTACCAATCATATACTTTTTAGTTTTTTCTTCTAATAAGCCTCCCAAAAGAAAGTTTTATAACATGAAAAGTTTGTCTCCACTACTTTTGCTTCAATACAAATTTGTCTCATCTTGTATTTACTATATAACAACTTTGCCAATATAACTTTTTAATACAAACAACTTTGCCCTTTCTTCTTTATTGTTCTTTAAATTTTTTAATTTCTTATACAGTACTATTTTCATTCATCACCTCAGATAATCCGAGGGTATTCCTCTGAATTCACTCCATATCTTTGTTGGGTTTTTCTCTTTTAAAATCTGTGAGTAAAAAAAAGAAAATAAAATAAAACCTGAAAATCTTTATAAACGTGAGAGCATGGTTTGAGCTATTGGTTTATGTCTAGCCATCATCATTAATGCCACAATGCCTTGTGTCAGTAATGTTAAGGTCAACTATATGAATTCAATCGTCTATTGTTTTGAGATTTTGGCACAGTGAATGGTTTTATGGTCTGAAGGTTCGGAAGTTGTATTGGGAGGCATACAATTCTTATCCATCTTTTTCTTGACTCGACTTAATTTTGGTGTCCAGCATCTATTGTGACTAGCTAATATAATGTTATGTTATTTTTATCTCCATCTATGAGAGATTTAATTGAAGTTAAATGAAAAAATCATGGTTGACATGAAATTTGAATGCCAGTAAACAAAAATAATTAGAGTAAAAATTATTGGAAACAATATGGAATAAAAATCCAATGGCTTGTGTAACCATGTGCATTTGGTTGATAGGTGACGTCGGCTAAAACAGGATATTGTGATGGATAAAAGTTGGATGCAAATGCCAAGAGTGAGCCCTGAGTGTCTAAATGGTGTTAAGGAATTCCTAAATTTTGCATTTGACCGTACAACGAATGGGGATAAGATCATATGTCCGTGTACAAAATGTTGCAACATGTTCTATAAGAATAAAGAAGATGTGCATGGTGACTTATTATGGAATGGAATAATGAAAAGATATATCCATTGGACGAGTCATGGGGAGGATATATATGCACAAGAAGATATTAGCGATGAGTCCACCGAGGGCGATGATATGCATGGACTGTTACATGATGCATTCAGGATGCCAAACTTGAATGATGGGGATGATAATGCATCTCCCAAAGAAAACACTCCGGATGAGCCTAACAAGGAATCACAAAGATTTTACGAACCGTTGAAGGATGCCAAGAGTGAACTATACTCGGGCTGCACTAAATTTTTGAAACTATCTTCGTTGTACGGTTATTCCACTTAAAGTGTCTTAATGGTTGGAGTAATAAATCATTCGACATGTTACTTGAGCTATTAAAAGAGGTACTTCCTACTGGTAAAATGTTGCCCAAGAATCACTATGAATCAAAAAGGATACTTTGAGATCTTGGCTTGCACTACGGGAAGATAGATGCATGCACAAACGATTGCATGTTATATTGGAAGGATTATGAGAATACGAATCAATGTGTCGTATGTGGTGAATCGAGGTGGAAATCGGTGACAGGCTACTCTATTGAACAAGCGTTAACACCGTCTAAAAAGGACAATAAGTTGGCTGCAAAGATTTTGCGTTATTTCCCATTGAAACCAAGGCTTCAAAGATTATTTATGTCTTCAAAAACAGTTGACCACATGAGATGGCATGCCGAGGGTCGCACAAAGGATGGAGTGTTAAGGCATCCAGCAGACTCTGAGGCGTGGGAAGCTTTGGATGAGGTATACCCATCTTTCAGTTTTGAACTTCGTATGTTAGACTTGGATTAGCGAGCGACGGCTTTAATCCTTTTAATACCATGAGTATTGTTCACAGTACATGGCCTGTCATTCTCATCCCATACAACTTGCCACCATGGATGTGTATGAAGCAAACATATTTCATGTTGTCATTGCTTATTCCTAGCCCTAAGTCCCCTGGGAATGACATTGATGTGTACCTGCAACCACTGGTAGAGGAGTTGAAAGAATTGTGATAGATGGAGTTGAGACATACGATGCCTCTTCAAAAAAAAAATTCCAAATGCATGCGGCAATCTTATGGACTATTAGTGACTTTCCCGCATATGCCAACTTGTCTGGATGGAGCACTAAAGGGGAAAAGGCTTGTCCCTGTTGCAACAAGGAGACCCACTCTGTCAGATTGAAGAATGGACATAAGTTTTGTTACTTGGGGAGTTGTCGATTTCTACCACCTAATCATAGACTCCAACACAATAAAAGATCTTTTAACGACTTTAAGGAATTAAGATGTCCATCAGATGCATTAACCGGTGATGATGTACTCGATCAGTTACGTGATTACGAGCAAATCACATTTGGTAAAGTGGAGAAGGATACTGTAAGAGAGGAAAAAGGATGATTACATATTGCCAAAGAATTAGAAAAAGAAGAGTATTTTCTTCCAATTGCCATATTGGAAAGATCTCCAACTGCGATACAATCTGGATGTTATGCACATTGAAAAGAATGTGTGTGACAATGTGGTTTTGATACTGTTGAATATGGAGGAGAAAACAAAGGAGAACTTGAAAGCTCGTCTTGATTTGAAATTATTGGGCATTAGGGAACGACTTCACCCAAAACAGGTAGGAAATAAACTATTATCACCCCCTACATGCTACTCAATGTCTTTGGGTGAGAAAAGAAAGCTCCTTCAATGCTTGAAGGAGGTGAAGGTTCCAGATAACTATTCATTGAACATCTCACGATGTGTTCGGGTGAAACAGTGCAAGATATTAGGGCTGGAGAGTCATGATTGTCATGTTCTTATACAGCAACTGCTTCCGCTTGCAATACGTGGACTCTTACCTAAGGATGTGTGTTCAATTTTTATTCAATTGTCCAGTTTTTTCAGGCAGTTGTGTTCGAAAGTGTTGAGGGTCTCAGAATTAGAGCTGCTGCAATCTCGGATTGCCCTAAGACTTTGCAAATCAGAAATGAACTTTCCACCTTTTTTTTATATATTATGGAGCACTTGCCTATTCATCTGGCTGATGAAGCCAGATGTGCAGGACCAGTACAATATCATGGATGTATCCAATTGAGAGGTCAGTGTATATATACAATATTAATTTATTCGTTGCATTTGGTATTTTCATTAACATCAACACTTGTATTCTCATAGGTACTTGCACAGACTGACGTCGTATGTGCGTAATAGAAGTCGTCCGAAGGGTTCAATAGCATAGGGTATCTTTCAGAAGAATGCTCAACCTTTTGCTCGAGATACTTGGACGAGGTTGAGACAAATTTCAACCGACCAGTTCGAAATTACGATGGTGGTGATGTTGAATCACATGAAAAGCTTTCCATTTTCGTAAGGACTAGTCATACCTTAGGGAAGGCAACCTCGCGCACACTAAGTACAGATGAGTGGGAATAGGCTCGTCTATACTTGTTGAGCAATTATGATGAAGTCACCCCATATGTTCAGGAAGACTACTCATTCAAATATACTTAAATGGTAAAAAGATAGTAAACTTGATGTTTTTCTCTCATTTAAATTACAATTAAATGATTTATTCTGCATGACACATAAGCAAATGATTAAGGATGCTCATCGTGGGCGCATAAGTGCTAGGGATGCAGACCGCACTCATGATAAGGAGTTTGGTAATTGGTTTGAATAACATGTGAGTGTTAAATATAATATACTCCTTTTTCAATTTAATTTTAGTCATAATTGTGCGTAATTGAAGCGGATGTGCTAAGCTTTCTCCAATCTAAAATAGGTTTCACAGATGTAAGTAAATAGTGAGCAAGTAAATGAAGATCTCCAATCATTAGCTATGGGTCCCCTTCGAGCAGTGAGGTGTTTTAAGGGATGCATTGTAAATGGTTTTAGATTTCACATAAAAGATCGCGAGATGCAAAGGAAGACTCAAAATAGTGGAGTTTTTGTAACTACAGAGACATCCAGCTTTGCAAGCGCCAGAGACCAGAACCCGATGATTGGAAACATCAGCTACTATGGAGTCTTGAATGATGTTATGGAGTTAAAATATATAGGCGGAAATCGAATCATATTATTCAAATGTGATTGGTGGGATGTAACAAATTAATCATGGTGGTAGGGGAATAAAGCAAGATGAATATGGGTTCACCTGTGTGAATATCACACGAACCTTATATACCAATGAACCTTTTATTCTTGCAAGTCAGGCACAACAAGTTTTTTATGTCCAAGATACTATTGACTCCAATTGGCGTGTCGTGATAAAGATACAACCCCTAGATTTTTACGATATGGAGCCAGAAATCGAGCCGTAGTGCCAACAAATTGAGATCAGGATGCACAATGAATTGACAGACACAGTAGACACAGATGGTGATGTTATTAGTTGGAATAGACCTGACATCGAAGGGGTGGTTGTTGATGCAAATTTGGTACTTTCTAATCCAAGCCAAGAATATGATGGAGATGATAACTTTATTGTTGACGGTGATGGAGATGATACCGCTATCGATGATGGTGATCAAGATTGGTAGTAGGTAATGCAATTGAGTTTTGATTTTTTATATCATATGCAAGATGATAACTATTTGTTTCTTATTCCACTTACCAACTCCCTACCTAGAGCTTTTACAGTTTTGTAGATATTCCTTTCATTAACCCTTTGCTAATTCCACCAGCTTTTCTGACTGCTAAAATCACCTCTTGCTACTATAATTTAATTTTTTTTGGCTATCTTATAATTCTCATCAGATTTAGTCTCTGATAAAAAAAGAAATTGCGGTTTGAATTCTCTACAAAGGCGTTTAAGTTCCTGTATTGTAGCTTTTGTTGGGCACCTCTGCAATTCCAAAGAATGCCATTATAATTGATGAGTCAGGCCCAAGTGGCCTAGAATATGATGAGCCAGATCCAAGTCCACCAAGGAAGCCCAGGTCCAGATCCACGGAGTGACCAAGTCAAGGCAGGCAGCCACGTTGCTTCGGAAGCAATCCCGCTCCTACCAGGTCCTGCGGAGAAATATCGCACCTGCCTCGTACAGCGCGATGGCAGTTCCACACCTGCCTCCTCCAGCGCGAGGGTAGTTCGAGGGCTCCGAGGACGAACGTTGCTGAAGAGTCGTCCCCATCTGTTAGGGGAGGACTATAAATCAAGGAGCCCCACCAGCACTTGAAGGAGGATGGATCTCTCTCTATTCACTTCGACGCTTGTATTCCTCTAGTTTGTAATAATCATTGAGGAAGTAAAACACCACAGGCAATCTCTGCCTTTATGAAGTGGACGTAGGTCATCTTGACCGAACCACTATAATCTTTTCTCTCTCTTCTTGCATTTACTATATTTATTACTTGACCGGTGGTGTCCGAAACCCTATTTTGGCATCATCACTGTTTAAAAACAGGCAGCCTATCTCCAGCTTAGCGGCTCTCTCGCGGGTCGCCAAAAAAGCTTGGCCTCTGCACTGTTTTTAAACAGGCAGCCTACATCCGGCTTAGCGGCTCTCTCACGGGTCGCCAAAAAAGTTTGGCCTCTGCACTGTTTTTAAACAGGCAGCCTATCTCCAGCTTAGCGGCTCTCTCACGGGTCGCCAAAAAAGCTTGGCCTCTGCACTGTTTTTAAACAGGCAGCCTATCTCCAGCTTAGCGGCTCTCTCGCGGGTCGCCAAAAAAGCTTGGCCTCTGCACTGTTTTTAAACAGGCAGCCTATCTCCAGCTTAGCGGCTCTCTCGCGGGTCGCCAAAAAGCTTGGCCTCTGCACTGTTGTTAAACAGGCAGCCTATCTTCAACTTAGCGGCTCTCTCGCGGGTCGCCCAAAAAGCTTGGCCTCTGCACTGTTCTTAAACAGGCAGTCTATATATCCAGCTTAGCGGCCCTCTCGCGGGTTGCAAAAAACGCTTCGTCTCTGCACTGCTCTCAAGCAGGCAAGAAGTCTGCCTCTCTTTCCAGATTGAATGTCAACAATCGGGCCTCAACCGCTCCTGGATACTAAAGATCCTCCTGGCACCCCAGCTCCCTGCTGGCGCCCAGCACCCTAGCACCTTGGCGCCCAGCACTCTAGCACCCTGGCGCCCAGCTCCCTGGCACCTTTGCTCCTGGCGCCCAGACTGCCTGTCGACCGCCCAGGCCTCTTCCGGGCGCCCAGCCTCCTGCTGCCTGCTTCGTCTGTTGGCGCAACCACCTCCTCTCCGCCTGCACAGCAAACTGCAGATCGGCCGCTTGGTACCTCGTCCTCTGCTCCAACTTTGGGTCTGGGGCATTCTTTTTAGCAAGTTTTAGGCTCATCTCCTTCTTCTCAAAATGCCCCCCTTTCAAAGCTTCTTTGTGCGCAGGGCATTGGGGGCAAATGATGAGTCAGGCCCAAGTGGCCTAGAATATGATGAGCCAGATCCAAGTCCACCAAGGAAGCCCAGGTCCAGATCCACGGAGTGACCAAGTCAAGGCAGGCAGCCACGTTGCTTCGGAAGCAATCCCGCTCCTACCAGGTCCTGCGGAGAAATATCGCACCTGCCTCGTACAGCGCGATGGCAGTTCCACACCTGCCTCCTCCAGCGCGAGGGTAGTTCGAGGGCTCCGAGGACGAACGTTGCTGAAGAGTCGTCCCCATCTGTTAGGGGAGGACTATAAATCAAGGAGCCCCACCATCACTTGAAGGAGGATGGATCTCTCTCTATTCACTTCGACGCTTGTATTCCTCTAGTTTGTAATAATCATTGAGGAAGTAAAACACCACAGGCAATCTCTGCCTTTATGAAGTGGACGTAGGTCATCTTGACCGAACCACTATAATCTCTTCTCTCTCTTCTTGCATTTACTACATTTATTACTTGACCGGTGGTGTCCGAAACCCTATTTTGGCATCATCAATAATTTTCCATGTGTTTCTCAGAGATGAGTTTTGAAGTGGAAGCCCTTAGATTCTCCAGATTGGTTAGTCGAGGATTATTTTTTGTTTCAGAAGAATAGTGATAATCATGCAAAATTAGAAGGGAGTTTAGGGCTGCTTACCTTTAGTTTTTTATTTTGCTCCTATTGAGCATCGTAATAAGCTGGATGCCCCATACCCTTGCTAAGAGTCTGAGAATTTGGTGAGCTGAAAGGCCTTTGGTCATCTCTATGTGGATCACTTTCAGGTTGATGATGGACAGACACTACTTGCCTGTGGATTCATATGAGATTTTGGTGAGTTGTTGTCTTGTTCACTAATCGTTTGGATCTCGTCATTTCTCTTATTATTTAAAATAAGCATTCTGGTTCGAGATGGATCCATCGTCAAATATGGCCCACTGGGTTTTGAGCCCAGAATAAGACCCAACCCATTGGGTGTAGACTTGAACTCATAGGACGAGTTGGGTCCAGTGCTGTCTTAGGTCCAAACTACCCAACTTCTACAGTGATTTCACGCATCCCAATTTGTCTGCGTTCAACATTGTACCATCCACATCCCTGTCTTGCAAAGGTGGACCCTAATATGTAGATAAGTAGGTCCACCTAGATGCCACATAGAAATAAGCCGGCCCATTAATAAGGTGCACTACAAGATTGGGCAATTGCCCTTGGACAGACATGTACGGATATCGATGGACACCTGATGACCTGGTTAGTGATGGATCCGACCCGATAAATCCAGGAATGGACCCTTTTTGGGTCAAAATGATAATTGCATTTTTTGGTTGTGGTCTATAGTTTGGGCCTTGTTAATATGGGCCTGATCCAGGTCCATTTAGGCCAACACTTGAATTCCCATGAACGGTTGGATGGTCCAGTCGGACTAATCATAAGGTGAGCCCTACTAGGCTGTGCACTTGTAGCAAATGCCTTACTAAAATATCTTTACTTGTGGAATTGAAGTGCCTTTTAATATTTTTCATATATTTTTACATATTTTGATTATTTTACTGCTATTGGCATTCTTTCTATATTCTTATCGAAAAACACATTAAAGTTTAAAATTCCCCCAATGTCTTTGAACATCCACATTATTATTGGGCCTTATCACATCTAACTGAAGTGGGTATTATGAGCTCTGCTTCTTGATTTTCTAATATTATTTTTAAATGTAAAATCACTGACAATGAGATGTGATAATGGGGTCAACTTGCTCTTTTATTTTGATAGGCTAAAATAGGTTGCGGGATTCCCGGTTGACTGACTTAGATGACCAATTAAAGAGCGAGGAAAGATTGGCAGGACACATCCTTGTAACTTCAAGTTAAAGAAATTACCAAAGATATAAATGAAATTTGGAAAAACATGTGAAGTATCCAAAAGTACTTTTGACATGTTGAATGAGATGTGGGAGCTATAAGAGTCACAATACACGCTATCAAAAAGTATATGATTGGTTACACCAGAGATAGAAAACAAGTGAAACTTGCAATGCTTCATATATTGCACATATATATTTAAAGTACAAGGGTTGCAGGGTAACTCAAGTTCTTCCCCACTTGTATTTACAATCTTAGATGCCACATAATCCTACCTTAATTCCTTCACACTATTGGTATATGCTCTAACATGATTATATCTTAATCACTTAGGACAAGAACAGTCGTAAAATGTATTCAAGATTCCCCTTGAATCCGCCGTATACATTAGACAATTCTTTTACATGTGTAGAGAGAGAGAGAGAGAGAGAGAGAGAGAGAGAGAGAGAGAGAGAGAGAGAGAGAGAGAGAGAGATTCTAAGTTTTTTGGGGTAGTCCATTAACTTGTCCCTCGACGATTGGTCAATGGAGAAGACATGCACTTTGAAGCCAACAATTTTTGACTTGATTAAGGGCTAATTAAATGACAGCAACTATAAACTAAAGATGGCAGGTGATGATGGGTGCGATTGAAAATAAGTGATGACAGGATCAATTTCAACATCTAGTTTTCCATCGTGGGGGGGACATGCCGCTAGTGACCCAAATGTGCTATTTGTTTGACTTTGCTGATCATCGCCCCCTGGGGCCCACAACCCGAGTTCATTTTCTAAGTATGATATCCACAGTTTGCTATCAACTTCTTTTGGTTCTTCTTCTGATGTGTGTTGGTGAAGTCCTTGATCACCCATTGGCCCCACAGTAGTGGATGGGAAAAAACACAAGTCGTCATCTAACATGCCCCAAAAGTCTAAGTTTAAATGGAGAGAGGTTGTAGCAATTTCCAAATTAGATTGGTCATGCTTCATCTCCTGATGTTCAATGTCAAGAACATCGACAAGCCTCCCTGTTTCTAATGGTGGTACTGTTTGTTCTGCTGGTCCTTTTCCATCAGTTGGAATTGAATATGAACCGTAAGAGTTGGAGGAGGAGGATGAAGATGAGGTGCTTAATGATTGTTTAGGCCCATCTATCAAAAGATTAGGCCCTTTTGACATTGATCGATAGTCTGTGTCCCATTTGTCTTTCAATTCATTGTCATTAGTCTCTTGCAACTGACAAGGACCATCTTCTAGCATGTCCCAAATGTCGGGTTCTATAGCGATTTCGATCCTTTCCTCCATGAGGACCATCTCACACTCTTTGGAGTTGATCGCTGTGTTCACTTGCTCTTCATGTCCTATCCCTTCGCCTTGATCGCAATACGATATAGATGAATTAGAAGAAGAGGAGCTTGATGATTCTTTAGATTTATGTTCTGTGGGATTGGATTCCTTGGATACCAATCGCTTCTTCAAGTGCGTGTTCCACACATTCTTAATTTCGTTGTCAGTTCTCCCTGGCAGACGAGATGCAATTTTCGACCACCTACATTGGATTATATTATAAGTTAAACCCAATTAGAGAATCATAAAAAAAGTGTTAGCAAAAGGGATACTTAAGACTCTAGGCGCATTGAACTAACTTTACATGCCAGGTTTAAGAAACATCTTACTTGTTCCCTAGCAAATCATGTAGCTTGATTATGGTTTCCTCTTCCTCTGGGGTGAAGTTTCCACGCTTGACATCCGGTCGAAGATAATTAATCCATCTCAATCGGCAACTCTTTCCACATCGCAACAACCCTGAGAAAATGAAAGTCTATTGTTAGAGTATGCTTTGCATCTAGCTTGCAATTGGGGGAGTGTATCATTTGGTCATAAATAACTGTTTCTGCTTAAGTTGGAACTTTAAGCAATGTTTGTCGTTCTTAAGAAAACTAGGACGGTTTAGTCATTTCACCATAAAAGTATTTACTTCTCATATTAATAATTAAATTGTGTATTAGAATCCAAGTGCAGTCATATTCAAACTACTTACCAAAGTATGAAATATGCCTATTTGAAGATTCCAAGAGACTCTCAATACCCACAGTAATGGCACATGTGGGCGCATGTTAACTGAAATCAATCAAATCGAAAATCTATGTACATGGCTTCTACCATGTTCATTTATAGACCCCTAATCAAGCTTGCTCCTTCCAACTGTTTGATCCTAATTTTGAAACCCCCTTTTGAACATTTGGATTTGTGGCTCCAAATCTTGTCTTGTACATGCTCATCCATGGCCCTTGAGAATGTGTAACATTGAGGTCATGATACACAATATATATATATGAGAGAGAGAGAGAGAGAGAGAGAGAGAGAGAGAGAGAGAGAGAGAGAGAGAGAGAGAGAGAGAGAGAACCTGCTTGTTTAGGGAGAGCCCTCCAATTTCCATGTCCATGCTTGTGGATATATGCCAT
Organism: Litsea cubeba; assembly: GCA_012931725.1. Lineage (NCBI taxonomy): Eukaryota > Viridiplantae > Streptophyta > Magnoliopsida > Laurales > Lauraceae > Litsea > Litsea cubeba. The sequence goes on from CM022951.1 coordinate 39,527,001, forward strand.
AAGCCTCATGTCTTCAGCAGGGGTCCATGGACCTTTCTTCAACCCAACTTTCTCACAGCATGGAGCGCGTCCTCGTCCCATCTCCTGGCGTCGAGATCCTCACAGGTTAGTTGTCGATCGCTGTTCGATTCTGAAGAACATAGGTGCTCTCAACCTTCGGATCCAACTTGCCGAGCTTTATATAGAGAGGGAGGGGCTATGTAAGTTAAAAACTCACCAACAAGAACAATACCACTGTTCTCTTACCAAACAAGTCATTTAATTAAAGACATTAAGAAAGACCATCCACAACAATCTACCAATTAATTGCTTGACTTAAACATTTTACCAAGACACTTACTGTTTACCAAGAACAGCAACCCACACCCCACAGCTTCTCACTAACTCCATGCCCAATTGCCCTCACGCCAAGAACTTTCAACACAAGCAACCCAAACTATCGATTTCCACAAGTGGGAGGGGCCAGGATGGTAGGCCCACATGACCCTCCTGTCAAGATCTAGGGTTTTTTTTCTAACAGATGAAATTGGAATTTGACAAGGTAATTGGTTGATTGATTTACACTGTTGCATTCCTACCAGACTTCTCAATCACCCCCGTTTTTCCTCCTTTGACAGAAGATTCACGTAGGCCCATGCGGCCATGACATGTCAAACTTCACGACGTAACTCTCATTCCAATACAAGGATTTTTAGGTCACCAGCCCAAAACCATATGTTGAAACAAGAAACCCTAGTTTAATGCAGTCCCCTCTTCCCATGTAGTTGCATGATTAAGTCATGCATATGAGGGGCCCAAACTTATTGTTATTGGAACACAAGTGTTAGGGTTAGGGTAACAACATAAGTGTCTGTTTTTACCACATGGGGTACCTAACTTTTGACTTGTTTCTTAGGTTAGAAGTAGTTTCACTTGCCTTGGAAGACTTTTGAGGACGACACAAGTCTACTATTTTGAAAAAAATTTGGGCGTATGTACCTACTCGAAGACCATGTGGGTATAATTTTTATTATTATTATAGGATTTATACCTGTAAGACATTGACATTCTAGCTGCCCTGCGTCTCTTGCATTATTACAGATTAAAATATATAACAATAACGGGATTATATATATATATATATACACATACAAGCCACATATATACACACCCATGATATATATGAAAAATATTTTATTACAGTTTGGCTACAAATGAGTTTAAGAACGGTGTAGCCTTCCGCGGTCCACCTATCCCCCTGTGCGGTCCACCTATCCCCCAGATCTGTGATCAATTTAAACTCTTCACATTTATTATCAACTTGACATGCCACAAACCAAACGAAGAAAATAAATAAATAGAAGGCACACATGCAGATTTGACACTCATCCAACCATCATTTATTGCAAATATGATTCTAAAATTATGTCTTTTAGAATCATTACACTCGACCGCCGTAGATCTGGGGTGAGACTGTAATCTAATGGGTTGATTTTTGCAAACCCTTAGGTCATGTTTAGCAACTAAATTTTTAGGGAAAAGATTTTCAGTTTCCATAAAGTTGTGGTAAATCTATGTTTAGTACATGTAAATTTTTGAGAATTTGGACAAATCAAAATCTTCATTTGTTAGGATTTTTAGATCGACCACCCCCATAAGATTTGAAGATTCTCACTTAAATGAATTTACACAATTAACTTTATTTTTTTGTTATATGATCGTTATACAATAATATTAATGTGTAATCTTCAACTATATAAATCCTCAGCGATGAATCCTTATTCCAGTAGTAATAAAGAATCATCGAATCTATGGATTCCTCACCTGTTACGAAACATACTCTCAAATATCATTAAAGTCCTTCCATGGCACACCTCTTACATAATTGGCATGGCCTCCGTGGGCCACACAAAATTCCAGCCGGTTTTTACCAGCATGCGAAACTCTATGTATTAGTTAGAATATATAAAGCAAATCCAACGACATGAATATATGGCGTCAAGACCAGCTCACTCGTATGTCAAGTGGGAAAAAAGTAGGTGTAAAATCTCAGGGATGCATGCACCGAGGCGGCATAAGTTTCGTACTCGTACAGGAAGATGACCACGGGCTCACGTGAGGCTCACACCAGCTCAACACATATCCACAAACTCACGATACTTTTATTGATATTTATCGTACGCTCGTGATAAGGCGATCAACGTTTCCTTGGGGGCCACCTGAGGGCATACATGGGACAGTGGGGAGGCAGGATTTTCATCCAGCAGGCAGTGGGGAATCCAGAAAATATATTTGGGGGGCTTGAGATTATCGTGATTAAAATTTTAAAATTCAACTCTTGGCTTGATTATATCCAACATATCCAACATAATATAATTAAAAAATTCAATTAAAATTTACAAAAATTCAAACTTGAGATTTCATTCAAACTTTCACAATTGATATCTTCGAGTTTTCATATCCTGAAAACCTTGCATGATATTATCATTGTCGATCTTTTCAAAAAAAATTCTCTATGTATGTAACTAAGATATCGCTCAACCATGCATCACCCATTCGATTGCGTAACCGAGTCTCTATTATATTTTGGGTGGGCTTTGTATATTTTTTTTTGGGTGGACTTGGTCACATATAGATTAGTATATGGTAATTAAAAAATTAAATAATCAAGCCCACCCATTCATATGCATGCATCCGCCACTGCCAGCAGGGCAAGTAATAGTTGACTAGCCAAATTTCTTTTTTAGGAGATCGATAATATTTTAATATTTATTTTTTATTATTTAAAAAATATTCATATTTTTTAATTATATCTAAAGAAATAAGATATTATTTGGAAATACCTAAGTACTTTTAAAGAAGTGATTTCTCAAAAACTTAAGGATAGTTAAACTACAAAGTAATATGGTTCGCCATAATAAATCCAAACCGTTCAAAATAATCCTTTACTCATTTAGGACTAAGAATTGTATCTCATTCGAGATAAAGTAGGACCCATGCCATATTGATCACTTGTAAACAGTTAATTAATTGATTGGTTAGTCATAATCGTTTAATTTGCTACAACGCCTATGTGAATGATTGAAAATCCATTGATTGATTATTTCTAATCTTTTGATGGGCTATGATGCTTGCATTATCGATCGTAGATGATTGAGAGCATATCATCAAGTTGTAATATCCATGCTACACATAATAAATGTAGTCCCCTTAAGCGTTGTCCCCAACTTTTCCTCCAATAGGAATTAGCCCCACCATAAGATTAAGCACATGATAGTTTTAATCATATGTGATAAGGAGGACCCACACGTTAATGAAGACAAGCAGTCAGAGTTTTTTAAAAGAAACAAGACTCTTTCCCATATCAATCATGCCAATCACAGATTTGTGTGAGTTGGATGAATGAAGCAAAACAAGAAACCCAAGATATGTAGAGACCGTGTGGGAGCTGGCCTGGGAAGTCATTGGTTACATGTGCATTAGCTCTTGTATCGACATACAGATTTGGATCCTGGACGTCTGAAGTAGAGAGGGAAGTTAATGCTTGAGATAGATCTTTGGTATTGCTGGCCTTGCTGCTATTCAAAAGCCTGTCTCTGATGAAGACAAGGTAATATACTTATGTAAAGGACTTTGGAAGAAGTACAGTGTCCTTGTGACCTCTATGCTGGCAAAACCTCCCTTTCCTACATACACCCAGTTTGTGACTGCATTACAAAATTTTGAGCTCCACCTTCAAAGCATAGAACCAGAGCCAAAGTCTGTTGATCCAAATATGGCGTTTGTCTCCCAACGGCAGCAAGGTGGTGGCCGTGGGAGAGGTGGCAACAGAGGATGTGGTGGTTACAATAACCAATATTCGTCTTGTGGTCGTGGCTTCACTGCTGTCGGCCAAAACCAGGGGTCCCGTCCTCCCCAGCAAAATAACAATACTGGATAGCAACAATTTCTAAACCAAATAGGTAATGCTAAGCCTTATTTTTCTGGAAATTCCAAGAAAAAGTTTCAGAATAAAAATCCAGGATATCAAGGAAGTGGGGTACCAGATCCATGTCAAATATGTGGCCGACGTAATCACACAGCCATGAAGTGTTTTCACAGAAGGGATTATTCCTACCAGGCACCTGAAGATCTATCTCAAGCATTAACTTCCATCTCTACTTCAGACGTCCAGGATCCAAATCTGTATGTTGATACAGGAGCTAATGCACATGTAACCAATGACTTCCCATGCCAGCTCTCACACGGTCTCTACAAATCTTGGGTTTCTTGTTTTGCTTCATTCATCCAACTCACACAAATCTGTGATTGGCATGATTGATATGGGAAAGAGTCTTCTTTCTTTTAAAAAACTCTGACCGCTTGTCTCATTAACATGTGGGTCCTCCTTATCAATATGCTCAATCAGGTGGGACCAACTCCTATTTAAGTAAAATCTGAAGAAGTTTTTAACAGTTCGGATTTCTGTTAAGATTATCTCGCTAGCCTTGATTTAATAACCACCCAATTTAGTGGTCCTTTAATAACCATGGATTTCTTTGTGATTCGATGGTAGATGAGGCTTTGAAATTCAATCTAGAGAAGCAGCCAAGATGGCCAAATATATTTACAATGAAAAGTTTCTCCAAATTGTCATGGGGTATAAATATTTGGGAGAGAAAGGGGGATGAAAAGATGTTGTTGGTTGATTGCAACTTGAAACCTCCCCTAAAAATTTAAAAACCAATTTACTTACTCTTTTCAATATAAAGTAAAAGACAAAAGTATCCTCAACCACCATTTAAATTCTCTTATTGTGTAAAAAAAAAAAGGGGGCGCATTCGGCGACAGGTCCCTAAACGTTTCACTTTATGGCCTTACATCCATAATCTTTTTTCATAGTGTGCTAAGTCTTTTTTTCCAAATTTGAAGACCTAAAATGTCTAATTTACCATTTTTTAAAATCATATCACACTAATCATGGGGTATGCCATTAATAATGGTCAACTACCATTTAATTGGCCACGATTGATGAAATCCCATTAATCAAATTTTCAAATAAATTCTAAAAAAACACAAAAGAAATTCAAAAAATGAAAATAAATTCAAAAGAATGCAAATAAATTTCAAAAGAATGCAGAGAAATTTAAAAAGTTGTGAATAAATTTCAAAAGATCCAAATAAATTTCAAAAAATGTAAATAAATCTCAAAAGATGCAAATCAATTTCAAAAGATCCGAAATTCTTTCAAAAGATCCAAATAATTTTTAAAAAATGTAAATAAATTTCAAAAGAAGCAAATAAATTTCAAAAGACGTAAATAAAATAAAAAAATATAAATAAATTTAAAAAATCGTAAATACATTTGCCAAAACTAAGATAAATCAATTCTCCAAATTTCATAAATTTTTTCCAAAAACTCAAGTATTTTTGTCAAAACTCAGTTAAGTTTATTTCAAAAAATGCAAATAAATTTCAAATGACACAAATAAAATCCAAAAACTCAAATATATAAAAAATGGAAATAAATTTGCCAAAACACATATAGATTTGTTAGAAACTCAGCTACATTTTTCAAAAACTCAGATAAATTAGCCAAAAACTCTGATAGATTTGTCCAGAACTCAGATAAATTTTTTTCAGAATTCAGATAAATTTTTCAAAACTCAAATGAATTTCACAAAAAATCAAAAACTCAGATAAATTTGACAGAAACTCATATAAATTTTCCAAAAACTCGGGTAAATTTTTAAAAAAAAACTAAGATAAAATTTCCAAAAATACAGATAGATTTGTCAAAAACTCAAATTAATTTTACAAAAACTCGGTTAAATTTGTCAAAAACTTTGCTAAAATTGACCGTGTTGCTGATGTCGGAAGAAACAGAGCGCGAATTGGAGTCTGGATGCCCCTGAAAATCGAAAAACAATTCTGATCATTGAATCAGGTCAACTCAGATGGTTGACTATTCTGTTGGCGTGAGGATAACGTCAGTCTGGCAACACTTCTTCGATTAATAAATCCGAGAGCTCTGCTCTCTCTTCCGGTCTTCTTTCTCGGTGAATATATATCTTGGGTCACAGCATAGATCAGGCCACTCTGGTATCAAAAAGTCTTTTTCCCTGTGTAACCTGCGAACAAAGACGAGAGTTCGTCTCTTCTCCGATGACGGGCATCACCTGCTGCGGGCAATGGACGACAAATGTACCCCTGTCTCCTATCTAGACGAAGCAAACTCCGGCGATGGGAGCAAGAGTCTCCTCCTTCGGATTGATCTGAAACAACAATCGGAAGACCAAAAAGGACTTCGGTCTTCTTCCCCTCTTCGCTTCTCCTTCTCCGACGATGAGCGCAAGAGTCTCCTCCTTCAGATCGATCTGCAACAGCAACCAGAAGACAAGAAATGATTCTGGTCTTCTTCCCCTCTCCGCTTCTCCTTCTCAGACAACGGTCGCATGAGTCTTCTCTTCCGGTTTTCTTTCTCGGCGAAGATGTATCTCCGGTCATAGCAACTCCAATTATGCATCCAGCAACACTTTTATTTTCTCACCAAAATGTGTGATTTGGACAAATTTTAAAATTTGAGGGGGAAAGGAAGATTTGAAATTTTAAATTTTAAAATTTTATGCCTAATCAGTTGAAAGGGCAAATCAGTCATGAAAATGTCTAATGTGGACCTCTCTCCAAAATATGTTCAGCTATATGAACTACAGGCCTTAAAGAAAAGATGGTTGGACTAGAGGCCTTACAAGACTGTTTTGAGGGACCTTTCGCTAATTTACTAAAAAAAAATAGATGAGTGGGGGCAAAGTTGTAACAGACCATAAAATTGTTTAAACTACTCTCATGTATTCAAAGTGCCATCATAACCCTCCCTCCACCCCTACATGGGGATGAGAAGCGGGGTATCTAAAGATCTTTCGCCCCCTCCCTACTTGTATGGTGATGGAGGCTTGAATCATCATAGCAACCACTTGATCAACAGTCAACAAACTTTCACCTTCCAAAATGAGTGTACAGTCAATCCAACGATCCAATCATTCTGATGAGTGCCAAACCCTGGATAGTTGATCGTTAGGAGGGCTTTTGTTTTATGGTTCAGTCGGATGGATCACCAAGTGGGCCCCAATAGGTATTAGGTATGTGCTGCTCACCTAAGGTTTTTTCTTTATCTTTATATTATCATTGTTTAGAAATATTATCATGGTAAAAATCAAACATATGTATTTTTTAGTTTATTTTTAATATTTGAGATTTATCATGAGAGTTCTAATCCAGTGCGCCCCTAGTTGTGGGGCCCACTTAGGGATGGGACTAATGGGATCGAAAGATCTCTCCTCACTCACCAGCATATGTATGGTGAACCAGGCTCAGATGATCACATGGGCCCTTGAGCAGGGACCCTAAGTTTTCACCGTCCAAATCGAGTACACCGCTAATCTAATTGTCCAGTCCATTTGGTTGGGTGCTAAACCTATGTAATCAATGTAATTTACGGGGAAGGGGAAGGGGGGCGTCCTTGTGTGTGATCCACTCAGATGGGCCAACAACCCCCCCCCCCCCCCCCCCCCCCCCCCTACACTCAGCGTGCACTAGATAATCTATATTTATCATGATATTATTAATAGTTGAAATACATGATATATTTTAAAGGTTGTTTGCCTTTTACACATGTGATAGGAAAATGAGAAATACATATGCAAATGTTATACATATGAGACACATTACGATATTTGTCCAAATCATGATTTTTACATGAATAAATTAGTACATTGAGTGATTTTAGATCTATTTAGAATTTTTTAGACTTACTTATATTTTTCAGAAATTTCATGAAAAACAAAGATATGAAAGTAAACATCCTAAAGAATATTGAATTGTTGAATTGTTAAAATTAGGAACTAGGGGCCCACAGAAGTGTTGAAATCAGATCTCTCTCTTGAGACCTTTTCCCAAATTACTCAAGATCTATGCAAATTTAAGATAATTAGATTCAATGTCTTGAGGCCTATTACTTCGATAAATAAAATGGATGGTTTGGATTACAAATATAGGGCCCATAAGAATGAGAAAAAATAAATGTGGTTAATTCATAGTGCCCATAAAAATGCAATCACTTTATAAGAGCCTATACTTTTTGTAAGAGGGGGGTCAAACACTTTCACAGCTATATAGGTGTGTAAAACAACATATTTACATACAATTTTCACACTTCATTTATGCTACACATGTCCAAATGAGCGCAAGCAAACTAAATAATGCATATGTAAATAAAAGAATATATATTGATATGGACATGTATTTTCTATTTTATTTATTCTTTTTATTTTTAATATTTTAAAATTACTTATATAGATATATATATATAAATGCACTTAAATTGTATCCTAACTAAAATTCAAATGTGAAACTATCATGATATATATATATATATATAGGAGAATGTTCATGTGCATCCTTCCCTCACCATAGGGTGAGCGACACCCCCCTTTTTGGAAATGAAAAGTGCAAAATGTACCTTTTGAAAAGTACATTTTGCACTTTTCATTTCCAAAAAGGGGGGTGTCCCTCACCATATGGTGAGGGAAAGATGCATGTGAACATCCCCCATTCACATATATATATATATATATCATCACCCGCCATTATTATCCCTTCGATAATTTCTTCCAATATTGTCTCATATAAAGATGCATTTGATTTAAAATCACTACTTGTCACGGAAGATGTTTGATTTTACTCTTTTTTTTTTTTTTGGAAAGGCCTACTACACCAAAAACGAAAAATTGGAACGGATTATCGTTCCTAATTCGTGTGTTCCTAATCCATTCATCCGTTCCTAAACCGCTAATCCGTTCCAAAAATAGGAAATTGGAGCGGATGAACGGATTAGGAACACACGGATTAGGAACGGTAATCTGTTCCAATTTCGCGTTTTTGGTGTTGTGAGGTAAGAACCCACCCAGATACAAACACCCAAAGCACCTAAGCTGCTTACCACCAATGGCAGGATAGGGATTCGTCCACATGCGAGTGCTCCTCAATCAGAAGATCCACTCCAAGGGGCTACAAAACAGATGGGCGAGGTACACTTTAGCTAGCTCCTTTCTTATCTTTCGGTTTACTTGTTATTTATTTGAGAATACTTGGATTTCCTGTGTGATCGATCTCTTTAAACGTTGGATCTCCCTGTTGATCAAAAGTCTAAAAAAGATTTTTATAAAGGCCTTATGGTCCCTCTTATTCAAATTGATCATAACGAAAATAATAAAGTTAATATTGCTTGGACTAATAATATTATTCATACTAATCATGCTATATGTGGCATGTTGTTAAGGTGCCTACTGTCCTAGAAATTAAAGAGGGCTATGTATTAGCCATCTAATAAAAATAATTTTTTGGCCAACACACTCATAGTTGATCTTATTGGCACCTTGGCATCACACGCATGCCCAGGGATCAATCCGAGGGGCTTCAAGTTGATAATATCACTCCTGGGCAAACCTAGCAAACAAAATAAATAATTAAATAAGTAAAAATAGTTTTTGTGAGTTTTAATTGGTCCAAGCAAGGGGGGGTTCTATTGGCACCACAAAAATGTCTCTCCACACCGCAAAGAAAAAAATTCATTTCCTAAACTACCCCTCCTCCCTTTCATTCTTCCTCTTCCTCTCCCTCTCCCTCCACCCTCTTCCTCTCCCCCACCCCACCCAATCTCCGGCGGGGAGGGATCCCCGGCCAGTAGCCCGCGGCAGCAGCTCCTGTCGGCCAGCCGGCGGCCTCCCTCCTCCCTCCCCCCTCCTCTATTTTCTCTCCCTTCCTCTTCTTCTCTCTCCTTCCATCCCCCCTCCCTCCTCCCTCCCCTCTTCCTCTCCCTCCCCTCCTAGTCGCCGACGGGGAGGGAGATCGGGCGGTAGGGCTGCACCAGGCGGAAACCCTGTTGCCCGATCTCCCTCCCCGTCGGCGGCTGGGAGGGGGAGGGAGAGGAAGAGGTGGGGGGGGGAGGGAAAGAGAATAAGAGGAAGGGAGAGAGGGAGAGAAAATAGAGGAAGGGGGAGGGAGGAAAGAAAAGGGAGAGGGGGAGAAAATAGGAGGGGGAGGGAGGGAGGAAGAAAGAGGGAGAGAGAGAGAAATAGAGGAGGGGGGAGGGAGGCCGCCGGCTCGCCGGCCGGGGATCCCTCCCCGCCGGTGACTGGTGGGGTGGGGTGGGGGAGAGGAAGAGGGTGGGGGTGGAGGGAGAGGAAGAAGGAAAGGGAAGAGGGGGAGGGATAGTTTAGGAAATAAAAAAAATTAAATGCGGTGTGGAGAGACACTTTTATGGTGCCAATAGAACTCACCTCCAAGCAAAGATAAGGATTGCAAACTATTAACTAACTTTACTATTTCAAAGCATTGAATCTAAAGGCTAAAGATGATTGATAAGGATTTAATTTTGGACCCCTGAGCACCAGTGCTCACCTTATGCTGAGCATTAGTTCTCATGGAGCCCACCTGGGGGTGGGACCGAGCGATATCGAAAGATTTTGCCCTCCCACCTACATGTGTATGGTGATGGAGAATTATTCTAACCACTTGATCGACGGCCTATAAGTTTTCACCATTCAAAAGAGTACATAGCCGATCCGGTCCAGTCTATTCAGATGGGCCGCTTGGATGGGTCATAAGGTCCACATGGATGGATCAAAAGGTGGGCCCCACTAGGTGTTTACACACACGGTGCTCACAATAACATGAGCATCGATGCTTGGTGGATGTTTCTCTGCTAACTTTTAGTATACGGCCACCTAGCTAGGTTTCTCCTTATTCAATTAGCATAATTGCATAGAATGAGAACATGCCCAAACAAGTCCTCCTCCTTTTCGCATATAGGGCATTTATCATCCATTGAATTACTCTTTGATTTAATAATGGCTCTTACCGGAATAGCATTTTTTAAACACTTCCATCCAAACATCAGAGCTCTTTAAGAAATAGGGAGTCTCTAGAGAGCTTTTCAATTAACCAACAGATTGGGGTTAACTTCATTTCCATAGAAGATTAGTCTATAAGCCGACGTAGTAAGCTTTCCATTCTTCAAATTAAATAGTGCCAAACCCTTTCATCCTTACCAAAGAATTTAGGGATATAAGACTTTCCAATGTTCTCAACATTGATAAGGTTGTTGAAAATGCTCTTGAGAACATTCATATTCCAATTCTTACTGCATTTCATAAATCTTTAACCTCGGGTTATTCATAGTTGAGAGGGGCTTTCTCAAGCCATTGTTACAGGGGATCCAATTATATTTCCAAATAGAACTGCTTTCTCCGTTACCGATCATCCATTCTACCTTTTCATTGATAAAATTAACTCCCTCCACTAACCCCTTCCAAAACCATAAATCGCCTCTCTTGTATCTGGCCTCCCAAAGGCTACTTCTTGGGCAATATTTAGCCCTCAAATTTTTTGTGCAAAGGAGTTCTTCGTTACTCATACATCGCCAACAAGTTTTGGCTAAGGGAGTTAGATTATTACTTTTGGTGTCTCTAATAGGTTACACAACTCAGCCCATTTGATTAATAGCATGAACTTTACTTTTTCCTTCATTATCACCCCACCAAAAGGCCCTTAGCATTTTATCAATAGAATCTGAGGCTTTGGTAGGAAGGTGGAGAACCGACATGTTATATACAAGGATGGCCTAGGCGACAGACTTAATAAGGATATTTCGACCAGCATGAGATAACAAAGGGATTTCCCATGAGTTTATTCTACTTTTACTTTTGTCTATAAGAGATTCAGAGTTCATATTTTTATTTTTCCTTAAGGACAATGGATTTTCGAGGTATGTTTTACCCTTATCCATAATTTTCATGACACGGATTTAGGCAATGCTTTTGCATCTCTTTTAGCAACCCCCCTTACGAAAATAAACAGCTGATTTACGGTAATTTATAATTAAGTTGGCCTGAGATCTCGTAATGGTCGTCCATTAGATTCTTAATTTTCCTAGCTTTTGTTGGGCTAGAATTACAAAAAGTAAAGCTATCATTACAAAAAGTAAAACTATTGTCTACAAAGAAAAGATGTGAAATACTTGGTGGACCTCTAGCGACCCTAATACCTTGGTATGAGTTGGTGAAGCCTAATCTAGATATTATTTTATTTACAGGTGTTTATTTGTAGTTTGTCGATTTTATCTAGATAGATCAGGCTTCACCAACCCATCACTTGGATGGTTCCCATATCTTCTGCTTTAGTGAGCATGCGGGATAAGACTTCTGCCCCAAAATAAAAAGTAAAGAGATAGGAGGTCTCCTTGTCTTGAAACCAAAGTCATTTAAAGTCATAAGTAAAAAGTCCAATTCCATACGGTCATAAGTTTTTGCCATCTCAAGCTTAAGACCCATCATTTTACGTTTTTTCTTATTTTTTAAAGAATGCATGATTTCGTGGGCAATAATGTAATTATCTGTTATCAATCTTCCTTTTAGAAAAACAGTACTTTGGAGGGACTAATGATATTGGGATGGATACCTTTAGCCAATTAGCAATAACCTTAGATGTTATTTTATACACAACATTAATTGCAAAGGCTTATAAGTCTATTGTCACTCACAAAAGAAGCTTAATTTTTCTTCGGTACCATACTATAAAGAACAAAAACAACCCACCATCAAAACAAAACAAAATATGAATGCTCCTAGCCCACAAGATGTGTAGACCAGATTGACCCCATTTAGCAAGGCAATGAGCTACAGAATTAAAAACTCCAGGGATGTGGATAGCCTCAGCCAAATCAAAGAAAGTACCTGTGGCTCGGATGTCATTGATGGTCGGATGGAGTTGCCGGTCAAAATCTCCACAACCTTCATGGGCATCCATACACAAAATGATTCTAGGATGTCGACGTCCTTCGATAGGGTTTGATGCAAAGAGTGCGACCTCGCTTCAGCCACTTTATTGGAGGCGGCCTTGGGACCTTTAGTGGCACTTGCAACCACAACAGGGTCATGTAAAACAGGGTCATGTAAAACAGGGCTAAGCCAAAAGTTGACTGGCCACTGGGCAGGGGCCATCCCACACAGGCGGCCGGCTGGGGTCCTAAAATTTGGCCCAAAATGGGGCTCCCAAGCAAGGGCGGCGCTACTTGGTTAGTAGTGGGTCAATTGACCCCACTGAGATGTGAAATAATATTAAAAAATTTTTATCCCACTCAATTTAAAATTTTGACCCCACTGACAGTGGGCCACTGTAGCACTTGGTTAATTTTGGAAAAAAAAAATCAATGTTCAGATGATAAATGTGTTACAATCAATACCCCAATTCTCCTTAAAATCAATACCCCAATTCTCCAAAATATGTTATTCCCATAAATAAAACCCTAATTACTTCCCTTTATCTCAGCCATTCAACCCTTGGAAAGAATAAAAGAAGCAGCAGCAGAAAAGGAAGAAAATCTTTCTTGCTGAACCATAAAAAATAAAAATAAAAAAAAAGAAAGAAAGAAAGAAAGAACGAGGAAGAAGTCCAGCCGGCCGGAAGAATAATAAAAAAATTGTAAGAGTGGGTACGTAAGGAGTAGTTTAGACTTTATTTTCGATCAAATAATTTATCATTTATCGGTGGGTATACCGGTAGGGCCACACTTTAGGAACTCGTCTAGGGCCCTCGAAAACTCAGGGCCGCCCCTGCCATTGGGGGAATTGAAGAGTATTGCATCACTAAATAGAAGAACACTCAGGCTCAAGTCTCCACAGTTAATTGTTGCTTTCTAATTGAGGGACTTGTGCAGTGGGGGCCCCAGGAATTCGAGTCAGTGGGGTCAACAAAGGTCTTATCCTCCACAAATCAAATAAATTGATTTTCTCCTTTATCAACATTTGTCATCTACTTTCAATAATATTATGGTTTTCTCCTTCTAATATGAGGAGAATACCGTAATTAGATGTTAAGTTCGGGTAAATGAAGAGTTACCGACAGAATGTCTAAAAAAGAAAATTTTCTTTAAAAAATAAAAGTTGGGCCATTAGGTTTTTTTTTTTTTGTTTTGTTTAGGTAGACGATGGCCCATTATAACTTAGGCATTGAGTGAGGTCAAAAGCTTCCCATAAGTTCAATTCATTAAAAAATATTTTTTTTAAAATACTTTTCCAGATCTCAGTGGGGTCAATTGACACCACTGGATTTCTATGTAGTGCCGACCATGATTGTAATGCTAGATTTAGCATGCATGAATATCAATATATTTCATTATCATATGAAAAACAAAATACATTTCAAATTTACACGATATAAAATATAGTTCATACGCTTGAGAATGGTTGTATTATTCAACTTGGAAAACGATGCGTAGATGTTTGGTTGCAAATTAAAGAAGTAGTCTAACTATTTGAAATAGAGTTCTGAAAAAATGAGTGAAAAATGGAAATTCATGTAGATAGAAAATGGGTTAAAGGAGTTAAGGGTTCTTCTAAACCTTTTTTTATATATATATAGTAAATATTGGTAATATATTTTCTTTCATTGCAAAAAGAAAGCATATCAAACTAAAGGTGGAAATAATAACTGCAGCCTTAGAAATATGATTTACATGAAAAACCTTATATGAAATTAGTGGAATGAAATTGAACCAGCTGACTCGTTCCCGACTCACCAAGTGAAATAGATAACTCTATCAAGCAATGAATATCCAGAATGTCCACGGTGACTTGACTCCTTATCTTGACGGGTGGATTGGGACCGAACACGCGGTTTTCTACTTTTATTGAAAGTTGAAACTAGCAATTTCGATTCGTTCACCTGAAATAAGCAAGTCTAGGTTCAAAATAATTCTGATCCCAGCACCTCTAGAATTCATGGGGCCACATAAAAATAAATAAATAAATAAATAGAAAACGTAAACGTACAGGTAATCAATTCATCTTAAAGTTTTTGTGTATTTCCGTCTACTTTGACGTTTATGCCATTCCCTTGATTTTACTCCCAGAGACATGTCTGTGCAGCCATATTATGCATTGGCACTCTTTCATGTAAGTCCTAACTCTAGGGCTTGCATCATAAAAGGGATTTGGTCAAAGATTGGCCCACGTGGGCTCCATAGGTTCAGACTGCACATGAACTCTTCTCGGAGAAGAATATCTTCCCTTTTAAAAGGCTAGTTTGGCACTTTACTAATATAGTAAAAGTCAAGTAAAGCCTCCATTTCAGACAAGATGTTACATCAAAAGCACTTTAATTCAAAACTCCCTCCATCTTTTAAAAAAAAAAGGTCAAAAAGCAACTACCTTTATCCACTAAAATATAAAAAAATTTCATTTTCCCATACAAAAAGCTAAAAAGATTCGATAACAAACAAATAAAAATAAAATATCATCATAACCCACTTATATTTTATTCTTTCTTCAAAATCAACTTTACTTCACTTGACTCTATTAGTAGAGTTACCAAACTGGTGGTCAGATTTTTCCACCCCTAATAGGAGGATATACTTTGAATTTTTTAAAATCTATATTGAGTTCATGAGCCATATTCCAGGGGCAGCTCCAGGAATTCGAATCAGTGGGGTCAACAAAATGAAAGTCCGGGATCCTCACCCTAGAGGGGGGTGAATAGGGTGAGCTATTACTTAGTAACCAATTTTAACTTCTTTAAAACAACTAGTCACTTGTTATGATAAGAAGACTAATTACGAAAGCTAACTAACACAATCACCACAAAGCATGCACCATCACATAATGATTTATAGTGGTTCGGCCTCAATGCCTACATCCACTACTGGCTTGTGATCCTACACCCCACTGGATTTTCACTATCTATGCTTTTAAATAGGCTAAGCAATAATCTTTAACAATGTGCTTTTCTAGGCTAAGCAATAACCTTTACAAAATACTTTTCTAAGGCTAAGCAATAACCTCTACACTATGCTAAAGCTAAGCAATAACCTTTACACAAAGAGTTTTTCTCTCAAAGTAGTGTCTACACAAACACTAGAAGAAATACAATTAAAGCTCAATTTACATTGCCTCTTAATTAGGTGGATTTGAAAGTGAAAACCAAACTCACACAACACTTTATGAAATGCAAAGACAAATGCACATGGTGTGTGTGTGAAAAACTTCAACCAAGTTTAAAAAGTAAGGCCAATCAATATATGCTTAAAGCAATTAAAAGTTTAAGGCACATAAGAAGTTTTGATTTGAAGTGAAATGCAAGTCACATGTAAAAATACTAACTTGTTGATGATATGAAAATCAAAGGCTCACAAGTTATATGAAACTAATTAAGACTAAACATGTGATTAATGTGCAATGTTGTTTTCAAATTAAACAAACTAGTTTAACTATGGTTCAAATGAGATTGAAAACAACAAATAAGAATTCAACCAAGTAAATGGATCATGCTATAAAATAACTCAAAGATTTTGGTAAAGCATGTTTTATGAAACTTTAAAACAAACCTGGTTTGAATCAAGGTGAAGAATCCAATCCAACTTAAATTAAAGATTAAATGAAGTAATGGATTCAACATATCATAGTTATCATGCTAAAATTCATTTGCCAATAGTTTAAACATAGCATATAACATATGATTAAGAAAAGTATAGCTTACCTAGATATTTAACTTCATTGATCCAAGCTTTAGCTTTACAAATGACCCCTTGGTCTTTCTTAGTTCATTCCCCTTTTCCTTGTCTCCAAACTCCTCAAGAGTGGCTTAGAAGTTGCTAACTTTCTCAAAGGAACGAATCCCTTTTTATACTCAAAAATTGAGTTTCAGCGTGTTCCTGGTCGACCTCATACAAGGCGCGGTCGACCTGGTACAAACGGTCAGAAATATGACCGTTGGAGAGCCAACGGCTCTCTGCCCGGTCGACCTACAGGGTGCTCGGTCGACCAAGCACACTGCGGGTCGACCCGGGCCTAGGGACCATTTTTCCCAAAAATGCATATTTAAAGATGATTTCTTGAGGGGACTTATGGGCCATTAAATCAAGCTTAAAGATTTTTTTTTAAAATCAATCTAAGAGAGTTTTAAAAACATGAAACATAAAATGCCAAAGATGATTTGAAACCTTTTAAAACCATTGGCTAGCTTGAATAAAAACTTCGTTTAAAAAATAAATGCATCCAATGTTTAAATCCAAAACATGCATGAACCATAAGTTTCAAAAGTCTTAAAAACTATGCATGTGAAAATCAAGATTTCAAGTATTTCAAAAACGATGCATTTGTGAAAATTCAAATGATATTAAAATGAATAATGCATCCATCAAATTGCTAAACAAAAAATCCCTAACACAAAAGACATATCTTCCGAATAAATTTATTTTCTCCTTTATCAACATCTGTCATCTACTTTCGATAATTCGACAAACATAATATAAATTTCTCAAATAATCTATTTTTGAAAATCCGACAAAGATGATATTACATTTTCAAATAAAGATACATAGAAATTTTAATACATTATTACTAATAGTTCTTAATCCAAAAAGTAAATTCAAATACATAAACTCCTACAGCTGCCATCGACCGGTTTCATTTGTTGAAATCGTTGCATAATAGCTTCATTATCAACACTAGAGAAATGAGAGAGCAAGGACTAGGGAGAGACCGAGAGAGAATGGAGTCCGGAGAGGGAGACACTGTAGACAATGCATCTGCTTCTTCTGCCCGGGCGGGACTTCTTCCTTTTTTTTATGATTCACCAATAGGAATCTTCTTCCTTTTCTGCTGCTTCTTCTTTCCAATGGCTGAGATAAAAACTAGGAGTACTTAGAGTTTTATTTGTGGGAATAACTTATTTTGGGGGTATTGATTGTAACACACTTATCATCTAAAAATGGATTTTATTTTTCAAAATTAACCAAGTGCTACAGTGGGGTCAAACTTTTAAATTGAGTGGGATAAAAAAGTAATATTGTTTCATATCTCAGTGGGGTCAATTGACCCCACTGAGAACCCAGTAGCGCCGCCCCTGGACTTGTGTAAGGCATCTATGTCCTCATCTGTTGCCTGTTGGTTAGGGAGCTGTATAGCATGGGAGGTTGCGGTGCATGTGTCGGGCATTGAGTATTTATCAAAGCAAAACCGTATTTAATAATGACATAAATTAACTAGAGTTTTGTTATTCTATATAAAACAAATTTAAAGAAATAGTTTTTTTAATAGTACACCTAAAAGGGCTGGGATCCAAAAGAGCCCACACACATATAGACATACGAAAAAAGTGACATACTCAGGGAGTGGCGCCTGCAGGAATTCGAGTCGCTGGGTCAATAAAAGACTTATTTTCCGCAAATCGAATAAAATTCTTTTCCTCTAGTTTATCAACATCTGTCATCTACTTTCAATAATTCGACAAATATAATATAAAATTCTCAAATAATCTATTTCCAAAAATCCGACAAAGATAATATTGAATTCTAAAAAAATATATATATATAAATCTTAATATATCGTTACTAATAGTTCTTAATTGAAAAAGAAAATCCAAATACATAAACTCGTACAACTGCCCTCAACAGGTCTTCATGTGTTGAAATCATTGCATAATAGCTTCATTATCAACACTAGCAACCACATCATTTTCAATATATGTGACCAAACAGTCATTCGTCTATTGATCATACATTCGGTTATGCAACCAGTTATTTACGTACTTCATTGCAGAAAAAACTCTTTCTACCGTTGCAATCACTACTGGTAAAATCAACACCAATTTTAAAAGCAAATAAACCCATTGGTAAACGATATCCTTCTTTGTCTCCACTAATTTTCTAGCAACGTCACAAATTCTTTTAAGTTCTAAAAACTCGTTGCTAGAGCGCATATCAGCAATGTGAGCCCATTAATTTTTATTTTATTTTGGTAGACAGTTGTCCCATTAACTTAGGCCGTGGGTATTTTATGGTGACTTTTGTTCACTACCACAGCAACAAAGACAATGTGTAAGGTTAGCTAATGTGGGTTGAAACTTTTAAATTGAGTAGGGTCAAAAGCTTCTCATAAGTTCAATTCATGACATAAGGATTTTTATTTTAAAATATTCTCTCAAATCTAATTGACCCCATTGTGATCAATGTGGCGCCGCCGATGCCGAAGGATCAATATTTTCGAATAAGATATAAGGTTGTCAACCAACCTAGCAAATTCTCCGGTCAAGAACTAGTTAAAAAGATTGATTTCAACCGTTAATATTTAAACTAGATCTCATGTAAAGGGTTTCAAACACAAACACGTAAAAACAAGGGGCATTCGGCGACAGGTCCCTGAACATGTCAGTTTATTGCCTTATGTCCACAATATTTTTTCATAGTGTGATAGGTCATTTTTTCAAATTTGAAGACCTAAAATTTCTAATTTACCCTTTCTTCAAAATCATATCCCACGATTAGTGGGATATACCATTAATAATGATCAACTACCATTTAATTGGCCAATTAAAATTTCAAAATATCCAAATAAATGTCAAAAAATGTAAATAAATTTAAAAAGACCCAAATAAATTTCAAAAGAAGAAAATAAATTTAAAAATACGTAAAAAAAATTAAAAAATTCAAATAAATTAGAAAAATACAAATAAATTCGAAAGAAAGCAAATCAATTTCATAAAATGAAATAATTTCAAAAAATAACAAATAAATTTCATAAAGAACGCAGAGAAATTTAAAAGACGCGAATAAATTTCAAAAAATATAAATAAATTTTAAAAGTTGAAAATCAATTTAAAAAGACGCAAATAAATTTCAAAAGATCCAAATAGATTTCAAAAAATATAAATAAATTCCAAAAGATGAAAATCAATTTCAAAAAATCTAAATAAATTTCAAAAAATGTAAATAATTTTAAAAAGACGCAAATAAATTTAAAAAGACGTAAATAAAATTAAAAAACAAATAAATTTAAAAAAAAATACAAATATATTTGCCAAAACTAAGATAAACCAATTTTATAAATTTCAGAAAAATTAGCCATAAACTCAAATAAATTTTCAAAAAACTCAGTTAGATTTGTCCAGAACTCAGATAAATTTGTTACATAACTCAGATAAATTAACCAAAAACTCAGATAGATTTGTTCATAACTCGGAGAAATTTATTTCAGAACTCAGTTAAATTTGCGCAAAACTCAGATAAATTTGACAGAAATTGAAAAAACTCAGATAAATTTGTTAAAAAGTCAGATAAACTTGACAAAAACTTAGATAAATTTCACAAAAACTCATAAATTTCATAAAAAAATCATATAGATTTGTCAAAAACGATATAACAACCTTACTAAACCAAACCAAACCAAACCAAACCAAGCCTTTTCCCACTAGGTGGGGTCGGCTATATGGATTTGACGACGCCAATCAAATCTGTTTAGGGCCATGTCCTCCGTTAGATCCATGTAGGCAAGATCATGTTTAATAGTTTCTTTCCAACTTCTCTTGGGTCTCCCTCTCCCTCTCCTACTCTTGGCAAACTCCATGCTTTCACACCTTTTAACAGGTGCCTCTGTTGGACACCTTCTAACATGGCCGAACTATCTCAGTCGATTTTCTCTCATTTTATCTCCAATCGGTACTATTCCTACTATGCCCCTAATCTCCTCATTCCTAATCATATCTCTCCTTGTGATCCCGCACATCCATCTTAGCATTCTCATCTCCGCAACTTCCATCTTCTTGACATGATTATGCTTTACTGCCCAACACTCTGATCCATATAACAACGCTGGCCGTACCGCCACCTTATAATACTTTCCTTTAACCTTGAGGGGGACTTTCCGATCACACAAGACCCCCGAAGCACTCCTCCATTTGGTCCACCCGGCTTGAATCCTGTGACTTACATCAGTATCAATCCCTCCATCCTGTTGCACCATAGATCCAAGGTACCTAAAGTTTTCTTTTTCTACTATCTTTTGTGTGCCCAAACTTACTTCTATGTTACCAGGTGTCCTACTTTGACTAAACTTGCATTCCATATATTCCGTTTTGCATCGACTTAGCCTAAACCCTTTTGTCTCTAATGTTTTCCACCACAATTCAAGTTTAGCATTCACTCCTTCTCTCGTCTCATCCACTAAAACAATGTCATCTGCAAATAACATACACCACGGCACCTCATCCTGGATATGTCTTGTAATCTCATCCATAACTAGGGCAAACAAGTACGGGCTTAACGCTGAGCCTTGGTGTAGACCAATCGTGATAGGAAACTCCTTAGTTTCGCCGCCAGTCGTCCTTATAGATGTCACGACTCTATCATACATATCCTTTATCGCCTCAATATAAGCGACACAAACTCTTTTCTTTTCCAGAACTTTCCAAAGAATCTCCCTAGGAACCCGGTCATAAGCCTTCTCCAAGTCAATGAACACCATATGTAAATCTCTCTTACCTTCTCTATACTGTTCCATTAACCTCCTCAGGAGAAAGATAGCCTCCATGGTTGATCTCCCAGGCATGAAACCAAATTGATTCTCTGAAATATTTGTTGCTCTTCTTAGTCTTCTCTCAATAACTCTCTCCCATAATTTCATCGTATGGCTCATCAATTTAATCCCGCGGTAGTTCGCACAGTTCTGAATATCTCCTTTGTTCTTGTATATGGGTATAAGAATACTTTTCCTCCATGCATTAGGCATCTTCTTGCTCTTTAGCACTACATTAAAAAGCTTTGTCAACCAACTAATACCATCCTCCCCCAAGCACCTCCATACCTCAATAGGGATACCATCTGGCCCAACCGCTTTCCCATTCTTCATTCTTTTCAATACTTCTTTAACTTCTTCCCTACTGATTCTCCTATAGAACATATGGTTCGCTTCTTCTCTAGAAATGGTAAGCTGCCCCAATTGTATGTCACTACTACTGCTTTCGTTAAATAACTTGTAGAAGTAGCTCTTCCAACGCTCCTTTATCTCCTCCTCCTTTACTAATACCTTTTCATCCTCATCCTTAATGCATTTAACTTGGTTTAAGTCCTTGGTCCGCCGATCTCTAGTTTTAGCAAGCTTGAATATCTCTCTTTCGCCTTCCTTAGTGTCAAGTCGCCTATATAGCTCCTCAAATGCCTTTGCCTTGGCCTCACTAACTGCCTTTTTGGTTTCTCTTTTTGCTTCTTTATACCTCTCCAAGTTCGCTTCAATTCGATCCTTTTGCCACGTTTTAAAGCACTCTCTTTTAACTCTTATCTTGTCTTGGACGGCTTCGCTCCACCACCATGCCTCTTTCTGTACCGGAGCACCCCCTTTAGATTCTCCTAAGACTTCTTTCCCTACCCTCCGAATACACTCTGCTACCTTATCCCACATATTATTTGCACTCTCATCTGTCGCCCAAACGTCTTCCTCTAGTACTCTTTCCCTTAAAGCTAGTTGCTTATCACCTTTCAAGTTCCACCATTTAGTCCTTGAGCATCTATACAACTTCTTTTTTCTAGTCCACCTTTGTAACTGCACATCTATGATCAACAACCTATGTTGGGAAGTCAAGCTCTCCCCCGATATAACCTTACAATCTTTACAAGCTAAACGGTCTCTTTTCCTAGTTAAGAAGAAGTCAATTTGTGTCCTCGATGAGCCACTCTTATAAGTCACCAAATGCTCCTCTCTCTTTCTAAAAAATGTGTTAGTTACCATGAGATCATAAGCCACTGAAAACTCCAAGATATCCTTCCCTTCTTCATTTCTATTACCGTACCCATGTCCCCCGTGTACTCCTATGTATCCATCTACGTCACGTCCTACATGACCATTCAAATCACCTCCTATGAAGACCATCTCTCCTTGGGGTATCTCTAGTAGCACTCCTTCCAAGTCTTCCCAAAACTTCTCCTTATGTCCATCTCCTAAGCCCACCTGGGGGGCATAAGCACTAATTACGTTCACTATCTCTTTTCCTAATACTAACTTAATTGCAATAATCCTATCTCCATAGCGCTTTACATTCACTACATCTTCCTTTAAGTCCTTGTTTACCACTATGCCGACCCCATTCCTCGATCTA
Source organism: Litsea cubeba (assembly GCA_012931725.1). Classification (NCBI taxonomy): domain Eukaryota; kingdom Viridiplantae; phylum Streptophyta; class Magnoliopsida; order Laurales; family Lauraceae; genus Litsea; species Litsea cubeba. The sequence goes on from CM022951.1 coordinate 39,549,939, forward strand.
TTAAGTCCCGTATACCATAACTTATACCCGGTCCTCTCAATCTCTTTTGCTTTGTGTCCCACCCATCTTGTCTCTTGCAAGCAAGCAATTGCGATTCGTCTCCTTTCCATTGTATCCACCACTTCCATAAGTTTCCCAGTTAGGCTCCCAATGTTCCAAGTGCCCAATCTCAGCCTTCTATTTTGGACTAGCTTCCTTACCCCCCACACTCGTCCAATAAAGTGTGAGGACCCTTGCCTATTTAGCACTGCACCCGGGCGCCGATGCAGCGGTCCTTGCTCATTTATCACTGTACCCGGACCATACAGCGCGTCGCTAAGTAGGGGACGCCCCAACGAAATTTCATTAGGTATCATTGTATCAAATCCATAAAAAAATCCGACTGAGTATTGTGCTGGCTGTCGGCTACCTAACGCACAACCCTCCTCCTTTGTCCGGGCTTGGGACCGGCTATGTCAAGGATACCCCAACATAGGCGGAGTTGATATAACAGCCTTACTACCTTTCTAAATTTCAAAAATTTTTGCCATAAACTCAAATAAATTTGCCAAAAAATCAGTTAGATTTGTCCAGAACTCAGATAAATTAGCCAAAAAGTTAGATAGATTTGTCCAGAACTCGGAGAAATTTCTTTTAGAACTCAGATAAATTTGAGCAAAACTCAGATAAATTTGACAAAAAATGAAAAAACTCAGATAAATTTGTTAAAAACTCAGAAAAACTTAACAATAACTTAGATAAATTTCACAAAAGCTCATATAAACTTCATAAAAACTCATATAGATTTGTCAAAAATGATATAACAGCCCTACTGCCTTCCTTCTCTAGTGATGGCGCAGCACTGTCGACGTCAGCATGTTACTGTCTGGGCTTTCTACTTCACAGGTCGGGCGGAACTGACCCAGACCCGGAACTGAACCCAAAGAACCTGGGTTGTCTTCCTCTCCTCTCCACGTTCTGGTTCCGCATTCCAAACTCGTCCCGAAAAAAAAAAAAAACACGCCACAAACAGTAGCAAACCCTAACCATAGTTAAAACCAAACTAAACCCCCCGCCACCACGCTCGCAGAAAAGTCTCTGTCTTCTCTCCCGCACGCCATATATTTCCTTTCCCCCATTTCCCTCTTCATACATCTCTCCATTTTGCAGACTTTCCTCCTCCAACGAATCCTAACCGTTGGATCGCCCAACCGATCTTCTCTCCGATGGAAGAAGAGAAAGGAGAAGGCATGCCAGATCCGCCGCTGGCGACGGAAGAAGAGAAGTCTGGCGGCGGAGGACTGTCTATGGAGGTGGTGCAGGAGCTGATCGAGGCCATCAATCAGATCTCTGCAATCTCCGATTTCTGGTTCGCCTTCAAGAAGTAATTCTGCAACCTGGCGAGGCGGCTGAAGCTTCTATCTCCGATGTTCGAGGAGTTCAAAGAGAGCAAGGAGCCGATCGCGGAGGAGACTTTGAGATCTCTGGTGTCTTTAAAGGAGGCTTTGGTCAAAGCCAAGGAGGTGCTTCGGTTCGGGAGCGAAGGGAGCAAGATCTGCCTAGTAAGTCCCTCTCACCATGATTTTATTGAATGATGCGATCGAAGGTATGAGAGAGATGGAAATAGGGTAGAAGAAACCGATTTTAATGGAATTTATTTCTCCTGTAAAGACTAAAACTCATGAGAAGATGAACTAGATGAGTTCTGCCCAGTTATGGAGAGACAATAGTTGCAACAAAAACAAAGCAATTGATTTGAAAGAGCAGAAAGAGAAGGAGTCCGAAGGATACTCATTTCTAAGATGTAAATACAGTAATGGGGTTTAGACGAAATATGGGTTTAAGAAGAAGAGGGATAATAAAAGATTTGAAATTTAAAATTTCAAAATTTTATGCCTAAAACAGTTAAAATGATAAATTAGTCATGCCAATTATATGTAGGGACCTCTCGCCGAAATATGTCCAGCAACATGGATTACAAGCTTTAATAAGTTTTTGCTTGGACTGGAGGCTGAAAACATTGACTTATAGGAACCTTTCGCTAATTTTGCCTATAAACAACACCATCGGATTTCCAAAGCCTGATTTTGTAACTTTAAAACTCGCTTGAAGTAGGTGGCTTTCTCTCTCTCTCCATCAAGTTATATTTTTGATATTTTGTAAATTCCATTTTAAGATGATTTTTTAATAGTAATTTTTTTATTCTTTCTTTAATCCTTTTCTAAAAGTGGGAAATTTTCAAATAAGTCCTTAAGTTTTTGCCTTATTTCAAAAAAGGATACAAGTTTTAAAACTTTTCAAGTTAGTCCCTAAGTTTTCCATGAAGTTTTCAATTAAGGACATTCATCCATTTAAAGCTATTTTTCGGCAACTTTTTTCTTCAATTTTTTGAACTACCCAAATTATCCTTCAATGAAATAAAACCCCTTTTCACCTCCTCTATATTTTCTTCCCTTTTTTCACTAGCAGCCTATAGTGATCGAGAAAAACTAACATTTTCACAGAGATTAGCTAAATATAGTGGCTGCCAGAATCATGTCATGGCTTTAAATGAAAGTACTTTGGGTACTTTTAAAAAATTGAAAGAAAATGCCATAAAAATGCTTTTAAATGACCATATAGCCTTAATTGAAGTTTTATTGAAATACTTAGAGACTAATTTGAAAAGTTTTGAAACTTGTGTTCTTTTTGAAATAAGACAAAAACCCAAAACTTTATTTGAAAATTTTCCTTTAAAAGTTGATTGATTTCTTTATCGAAACAAAAGAGTTGATTGATTTGATGACTAGAATAAAAACTAATTAGAGTTCTTTAAGAAATGATGCATTGACAAGAGATTCCGAGGACTACCATATAGGCATATACTCATTCTTTACATAACACCATGCCTGTGGGTCCATGCCTGTGGGTGGGAGTGGCAACCAGCTAAGCACGCTTTCCACGAAATAGGGAAGAGAGATTCCATCCTCAATTTTCACGGGGTTGGTATTTGTAACATCCAAAATGACATATGTGAACTTTTATTTCAAATGCAATATATTGTTGTGTATATTGAGAAGTGGGCTCCACGCAATAAAGAAGTATAAAATATTATTTATGGTGACTGAAGCCTCAAGATTTTGGTAGAAATAACTGGCTAATTGAAAAAATTTAATATGGTATTAGAGCTAGCTGCTGTTGTGAGTTCGAATCCCATGGAGAACGCCTCGAAACAAAAAATTTTTTTTTGTACGTAACCAAAAGTACATTAACCAAAATTCAATATGGTGTTAGCTGTGGATGTTTAGCCAACCGGTAACAAGCTCAAATCTCAAGAGGAATGACTCGGTGCTAAAAAAAGCATGTCGCCAAAAGTCCGCCAACTAGATTCCACCTGAGGGGAGTATTGAGGAGTGGGTTCCACCCAAAAAAGAGTATTAAAAATAATTTATGCTGCCTTTACTACTGCCTCGAGGTTTTGGTAGTAATAGTTAGGTTAGGAAACTTAAAAGTGTATATTAGAATTCTTTAAAGAATCCACTTTTCAAAATGCCCTTTAATGAGTTTTCAATATGGGGTTCACCTTTATTTGATCTAATTTTTCCACACATTGTCCTCCTAATTGCATGTCGTGGCCGGTCCTGTGGCAAGTGAGACACACGATTTAAACTTAGGGCTATTTGTTTGCATCTGAATACATAGTGTATTTAAAAATAAAGATTAAAAATATATTTTTTAAATAAAAATCAAATAATATTTTTTTAGGAAAATAAAATATAAAAAATAATGTTATTTGATACTCATTTGTTAAAATTCACACATTTGATCTTTATTTTTTAACCACCCTATCTAGCAGTTCCTTAGAATCAGGATCATTGGATCAACTTGAGATCACATATTGCCTTATTAATGTCTAACCCTTCTTCTTTTGTTACCCTACCTCCGTCTGGGAGCCCGGCATATACGAAAGCATCACACCAATTTTTGTCTCGATATATTATGGAATGCCTTCCGAGATGAACACTGAATTTTTAAAGTGAAGAGCCAACAACCATTTTGAGATTTTGTAACTATTCAATCATAGTCAGCCGGGCCCACCTCTGAAATGGAAAGTGGACCCCACTCCAGATCAGCTTTTGGAGATGGACTCCACAACTGAAGACCATGCGATCAGAGAAGAATAGTGTTAAAGTTGACTCACATTTTCAAATGAGATAGACCCTGCTCCATCCAGAATCGGACCTAACCTGCCTAATAAACTTGTCCACCCTACACGTGGACTTATGATCGACAAATCTGGACCGTCCATCAAATGAATCCTACTATAGATTGGCTATGCTTGGATGATTACTCTAAAAGATGCTGTTAGCCCGTTTTACTTGTGGGCTTTTGGATAATGGTACAGATTTATAAGGAAAAATAGTTTACTTGAATAGTTGAGTTGCCAGGTTTATTATTTCAGTATGATTTCTGTTCATGGCCCCACACACATAAGGTCCCACCAGATTGACAGTCCTGATTAAGGCGACATGGCCTCTTCCGTTCACCTGACGGTGAACTTGAAAGAGTTTCCAGTGAAAAGAATCCCATGATTTTGAAATGGAGAGAGATGACAAGTGTAGGGTAAGTGGTAGCAGGGTAAGTGCCTGAATAAGAGATTTAAGGGACTTACCCTTACCCTGGTACCACTTGCCGGAGCCCAAGTGGTACCAGGGTAAGTCCGTTAAATCTCTTATTTAAGAGGTTGTGGGATCGACTCCTAGGGAGGCTCCTGGGGCTGGAAAAATCCACCCTGGACAAATGCATGATTAAGGAGCCACGTCTTCCGAAATGTACACAATAGGCCCGGGGCCCTCGGCTCCAGCCTATACCCCTGTGGGGGTGTTAATGAATCATTTGTATAATTGGTTGCCTATAAACTATATTTATTTCTGTGTTAGTTACGGTCCAAATCTTAAAAACCCTTCGTCATCAAGATATGCAAAAATTGCAATGATACAGTCTTTCATCATTCATTGAATATTCATTTTGCAGTTTTTATACTTGTGGATTCCATTCTGAGTATATTTTATCTTGTTCTGCGCCGACCACTTTATCGAAACCAGAGGAACAGAATATAAAAGAAGGCCAATTTGACCAACTTGGTGGTCAACCCAAGTGGAAAGAGCGCAGAAAGGATAGGTGCCATTCACTTGGGAGCGTAAATGGATAAGAGAGTCCGCAAAAATGGGAAGATAAGCCAACACGAGTTAGAAGGAGAGCACTTCTTTCCAAAGGTGGAGTGAAAACTCGGTTCGGATGGCACCCTTAACCATAGGTCGTAGTATGTCAACTACGGACTTCCAACGGAGGATTTTTGCGAGCCCCACATCCTAAATAATCAAGTCCTGATTAATTATGGGCTTATGAAACGAACCGTATGTTAACCGAATATGATGCATTTCAAAGCTGTTCGGTTCGAGTTCCCATAATAACTCTCAAGTTACAGGTGTGCTCCCATAAGATGAGGGACTTGTGAAGGGGTGTGGGTTAGGTAATGAGTTATATTTATTTGATTTCAAGGTAGACAGCCTTTCATTCTACAATAAAATAAAATAAATTAAAATCATTTCTAGCACTCTACTCGGGGTCTGACCCAGGTCCATAAATGCCATAGGCCCATAATGCAGTTCAATTAAAAACTATAGATAGATTCTTCTTACAGATGCCATAATGCAGTTTGAGTGCAAACGAACCAATACACGCAATGCAGCTGATGTCATGCAACTCAAGTCTTAATCAATGATGCAAATTAACGTCATTATGAAGATAATACTGGTGGGGGATAATACCTTGTTAATCTCAAATTTTATATTTTTATTTGGATTTTCTTAGAAAAACAATCAGGTTAAAATATAAATTTAAACTAAAAGTATAAAAATACTACATAAATTATTTGAATATGTATAAAAAAAAACATTGTATATATTACTTGTGTAATGCACCAATAATCTTACATGGGCCTATATTTTCTTTTCCTAATGAAGCAAGTACTTATGGGTCGGGTCATCTGAACCATTCATCATAGTTAAAACACATCAAATGAGAATATAGAGATAGCCCGGTGTTTAGCATGTACGTTCTCACTCAACCACTCAGAAATAAATGCGTGTGCAAGCGGTCCTCTCTAATATGCATGCATAAGGTGGTTTTGTCTCCAGTTTACGCTAGGGTTCACTCTAGCATCAGTCGGGCCTCACAAGTCACAAGTATCCAACCACCTTGGTTGGTAACTAAAAAGTAAAAAAGAAATTGTCAATATATAATAGTTAAAAGTCTTCATAAAATGCTTACAATTATGAAGCTCTTGATCAGCTCAACAATTGATATATCGAGTTCATCTAAGGTCTGTTAAATTTTGTGCAAGCACACGGCTGCTCATCTTTCGTTTGATTTTTAGGTAAGAGTCAAACTAATATGTTGATTATGATATGTGAAAGTTGTTGATTTTTGGAGATCCAATTTTAATTTGACCCTCCTAATTTCGGTTTTTACTTTGTGTGGAGCTTGCACAATTTGGAGCCCACTGTTAACCAAGGATTACAAATTAAAATATATACATGGTAAAGATCAAAACTTTTGAAAAGGTATTTTACTTACAATAACTATACTTAATTTATAAATTATTGGTATAAAGATTCATTAAAAAATGTCAAAATTAATTGTAGACAAGGCAGACCACCGTGGACAAATGGGAGAAGAAGGATCTAATTCATATTATGCCTATTAAAAGGACTTATCGACGATATCATTTATATATATATATAGGGACATGCTCCTATGAGAGATGCTCTCACCTTACTATGAGAGATAAGGTGGGGGCCCTCACATCCATATCCAATGCCAACAACTTAAATATGAGGAGCCCCACCTTATCTCTCATAGTAAGGTGAGAGATGCTCTCATAGGAGCATCTCCCATATATATATATATATATTTCATATTAGACCCTATTAACATATATTTAAGGTTGTTTCTATATAGTACTTATATTTATATTATATATATAAGATTTTCTCTTTGAAAGGAAATCTCGTTAAAAGTGCTCACTTTCCATGTGGTCCACTTGGATCCATGGCAACCAAATGGAGGCACGTCCATGAAAAGAAATAAGAGATAATAAACACCGGTTTAAGTTTTGAAAAAAAATTTATTGTTAGTTTTTTTAGTATTGGCTGCTCATGGGTTGGACAAAACTTTGGGTCCATTGAGTTGTAATTTTTATTTTTAGATATGGACTGCAAATAAGCTTCACACTAGAGATTGAATGATGAAATAAGAAGTCGGAAAGAATTAGAAACATGCTGAAGGAAGGAAAAAAGAAGTTGGGAAGAATTAGAAGTTCTATTTCTAATTTCTTACAGACTGCCGGTTTTAGTCTTAATCAACTTAGGCATCCTTAAACATGTCTCTAAGCCTATTTATAGGACTTTATGGCTACCGTCAAGGGAAAAATCCTCTCTCTCATTATTCTGAGTTGGAGGACCTAATTCAGAGAATTCTTCTCTAGAGATTCAATTGAAGAGTTGTAATGCAAGAGTTCATCTAGAGAGCTGGTTATTCTACATCCCTTGTAGAAGATCATCTTCTTTCCGTAAAAGATATAAGGAGTCAAGCCGGTTTGAATCTGTTGCAATCAACGGTGTTAAGTCGTTGAGGCGTGAAGCTACACAAGAGGTAACTGCAGTCCTTAGGTAGTGATTATCTACGAAGGGATCTGTAAGTGTCTTGTAATTGCGAGATTCATAGTGCTTGATTGTTGATCCGGTTTGGATCCGTGGTTTTCCACCCGATTTGGAGTTTCCATATTATATTTGTTGTCCCTTGTGGTGTGTGTGCTTTTGCTATTTATTTCCGCTGCACATTATATTGTGTTTGCTTACTTTGGGCTATTGAGTTGACCAATCTAGAGATCATCCAAAAACCTTCAAATGGTATCAGAGCGGGTTGCACTAAGTTATTATGTTTGATCCTTTGAGATTTCTAGAATGATAATCAATCAAAATGAGACATCAACAACAAAGCCTCCCTTATTTGATGATGAGGAGTCAGATGAACAAAATGATTAGGAGGAGAAGTATCTCATTGCATATAATGATTGTGTGAAGATGACTAAGTATAGTAACAAGGTCACAATCAAACTAAAAGCTTTTCAAGAAGAAAACTAAAATGTGTCAAGCACTGCACGCACATCCACTTGTCATTATTGTGGAATGAAAGGACACATTTGTAACCATTGTAAGAAGCTGCAAAGTCTCAAAGACCAAGCAATAGTGGAAGAATTTCTCTCCACCCAAGACGATTACAATTTGGGTAAGAAAATATGATTTGTCTAAGGAAGGTACTCACTTTGTGCTAAAAATTCAAACTATACAAGTGTGGGTGGCCATACAAAAAGCTCTGATCAAGAAAATCAAGCTCCCACCCCCAGTGCTACTACGAAGATATAATTTAGTGGGAGTTGCTATTATGGAGAAGCTATTGATCATAATTGACAAGTATGTTGCATGTTGATATCATTGGCTTTGTCACTTATGGACCAAAAGTGGGAGAGTTTGAAGATGAGGTTGTCACGCCCTGAGCCCGAGACTGCACTCATCTCTCAAGGCGCGACAAATGTTCGCTTGGGGATTCGAGTCAAACTAATTGACCCTTGGTCCCCACGAACGGAATTCATCCACAGGATATCACGTGTGAGGTTGAAATCCCCAGAAACTGTATTTCCACCTGTATAATTTTGTCAAATTGGTATCCAATTGTAATCCAAACATTGTCACATGCATCAAGATAGAGAGCATAAGGTTCGTGAGCATAGATTAAAAATTCAAGTTTCAAAACTAAAGATAGAGAGAGAGAGAGAAGCAGGTTAAGTTAAAGTTTACAATCCAAAAGCTAAACAAGTTCAAGACTATAACAAAAGATGTGGCAATTCCAAGCCACGGTCCATGGTCATATTGCGTCCGACTCAGCGAGTAGATGTCCAGAAGATATTATCAGAAGTCCATTCAGCTACAAGACGGGGAGATTCTTCCTCCTCGTTGATCTCTGGGGCGGTGGCATCGAGGTACTCACCTGTAACACGACGTGTACCACCATTAGACTAAGCTAAGTAAGATAAATAGATATAAATCATATAACCTGTGTCAAATGAATAGTCAGACAGATATAAATCACATGAGGTAAAAGTGTGTACACTAGGCAAATCTAAGCGTGAGACATACGAATCAAAACTTGACAGACATACACCATAACAATACTAAATGGCACATCCACATTAGCTATATTCTCTCAAATTAACCATGTAAACATGATTGTAAAGAGAAAGCAAAAAATAGAACAAAACAGGACAGGGTGGTGCCACTAGGAGACAGAGGGCCCAAACTCTCCATCGTAGACCTAGGGTGCCGGTTAACCCTCAGAATATAATCCCATCTGCAGAGGGCCAGAAATATAACTAAACCCACACTTAGCCGGGTCCAACTTAGATAGGGTTGAAGCCAAGTGGTGCCGACTCATTGAACAAAATATACAAATTAGCAGAACATGTATAGAACAAATACAGAACAGATCATATCATGGTACATAATCAGAACTTATCAAGTATAACTAACAGAAGCAGAAACATACATAATATAAACAGGTGCATAAGCAAGGTATACATAACTAAACAGAAGTATGATCAAGTCATACTAGAATACTGGAAACGGAATGCAATGCATGCATATAGATCATATACGGAATCAAGATATAGATCAAGCCAAGCCTACGGTCTTGGGAACACTCATGGTCTTCACCGTACAACTCGGTGCAGTACTAAGGATTCCAGTGTCAATGGCATATAAAGAACTCTTGGCGTTACTAAATTTGGGCACCGAATCCCTTAGTATAACACATTTGGTTCGAATTATCAATTTCGAAGAACAAAAGGTCCCTTGTGGGTGCACGGCTGCTCAAACCGCATCCACATAGTTCACAAGTCCATTTGGTCATGATAAAAGGTTCAAGGTATCCATCCTTAAGGTCCAACTATCAGGCCAATTAATCTAAACAGGCTACAGTTCAATATTTGGCTCGCGGTACTCTCCGGTTGCCATAGATTATATAAAAATCCAATGTCCACTCATGTCCCGAATTTCAAATCAAATGTTGGTAGGGACCATTGGATTATACTCTTCAAGAGCTTTCCAACGATATGTGAACCTCCAAAAATGGATGTACAGTTAAAAAGATATGGTCGTTGGAAGTTAATACAAAATCCCATGTATCAAGTGCGCTCGAGCGGACAGAAGTGCACTCGAGCGGACAGAATCCAAAGAGCCTGGCGTTTGAGCGAACAAACGTGGGCTCAAGCAAACCCCATCCAGAGAGCCCTGCGCTCGAGCGGACTGTCTAGACTTCTGGGTCCAGAATCTGAACTCCTTTGCTTGCTTCCAAACCAGCCATGACCTACTTCCAGGCTTCAAATCACATTTGGTGGATGTATTGAGCATCCAAACATGTTCATAAAAATCACCATTCAACCCCATTACATCAACAAGAAAACCAACCAAAAATTCATTTTTGAGCAAGGAAATGAGTATCTAACATGATTAAACATATTAAAAGGATCAATAAAGAAGCATGCATACAATCATATAAGTTTAACTTGCCTTGGTGCTAAAATTTGAATCCTACACCAAATCAATCTCTCCTAGCAAGTCCAAGCCTTCCAAACACAAAACCCCCAAAAATGCACCTCTAGAAACAACCTAAAATGAAGAAATGAAATGGAATGACGGAGAAGAAGATGCATGCACGAATTGTAACATTCTAAGACTAAAAGAAATCAAGAGGGACTGATTAAGAGAGAAGAAGCTTACTAAAGAGCAAGAAGATAGAAATATGGATGAGTGCTTGACCTTAGAAGATGAAATCCTTGATGAAGAAGATGGTGGAGATGAAATCCACTCACATGCAAGGAATCCCTTGGTTGATTGCTGGAAGTGAGGAAGAAGATAGGTAGTAGAGGAGAGGAGACTCAGCTGGAAATGAAAGAAGAAGAGGAGAAGAATGGCCGGGCTGGGTTTTGAATCAATTTCTTCCTGCAGTTGCATGCAAGTCCAATTAAGGACTGGAAATTTCAAGAAGGGGCTTGGGCCGGAAATATGGGCTGAAAATGGGACCAGATGGATCCAAATTTAATGGGTCAAAACATAAAAATCAAAGCCCATGCTATGCTTTATGGTATGCACTAAAAACTCAAATTTCTAAATACACACATAAAACCCAAGACACTCCAAAAGTCATAGTCTACCTAGTAAATGGTCAAACCCAACTAATTCTACCTAATCAAGCCCAAATACATTCAAAACATCCATTAAGCTACTAATCTAAGTTAATTAACCCTAAAATGAAATTAAGGCGGGTCGGGGTGTTACAGAGAACATGGGGGAGAACGAAAGATTCATAGAAGGAGCCGGAGACAAACAGATCTACAAGTGCTTTCTATTGCTGATTGGTGATTTTTTTTAATTCAATGCATATTTTGTTTTGTTTTTGGTAGATCAATTTGTATTGTCCTATGAAGTCCTTTCCATGAATTGCCAAAGGGGGGGATTGTTAGGTTTTTTAATGTTGGCTAATTCATGGGTTGGACAAAACTCTGGGTCCATTGAGCTGTAATTTTTACTTTTAGAATTGGACTGCGATGAGGCTTCACACTGGAGATTGAAGGGAGGAATATAAAGAAGTCAAGAAGAATTAGAAGTATGGTGAAGGAAAAAAAAAAGAAGTCGGGAAGAATTAGAAGTTCTATTTCTATTTTCTTACAAACTACCTGTTTTAGTCCTAATCAACTTAGGCAACCTTAAGCATGTCCCTAAGCCTATCTATAGGACTCTATGGCTACTGTAAAGGGGAAAATCCTCTCTCTCATTGTTCTGAGTTGGAGGACCTAATTGAGAGAATTCTTCTCTAGAGATTCAATTGATGAGTTGTGATGCAAGAGTTCATCTAGAGAGCTGGTTATTCTACATCCCTTGTTGAAGATCATCTAGGAGTGAAGCCGGTTTGGATTTGTTACAATCAACGGTGTTAAGTCGTTGGGGCGTAAAGCTACACAAGAGGTAACTACAGTCCTTAGGTAGTGATTATTTGCGGAGGGATCTGTAAGTGTCTTGTAATTGCGAGATTCAAAGTGGTTGATTGTTGATCCGATTTCGATCCGTGGTTTTTCACCCGATTTGGGGTTTCCACGTTATATTTGGTGTCCCTTGTAGTGTGAGTACTTTTGCTATTTATTTCTGCTGCACATTATATTATTTTTGCACACTTTGGGCTGTTGAGCTGACCAATCTAGAGATCATCCAAAAACCTTCAATTATCTATTCTCTAAATCCGGGAGTTTTCCATCATGCAATTACTTAGGATGTGGTGGTGGAAGCGTATGGCAATTCTACCAAAATAGTGAGATTTTAGTGGATAGAGATGAATTGATATTAGAGAGATTCCAATCTTTCTAATAGCGAGAGGATTGGAGAAAACAGGGAAAATGTTAACAAAGAAATGGATTTTCTGCTCGCAATAGATGTCAACATCTAACGATATAGCGAGATAACGCAAACATTCGGCGAAATCACGGATAAGTGCAAAAAAGTTATAAAAAAATGGAGAAAGGCCCTTTTACGTTAATATGAAAGGGTTAGTTCCTCCGTCACTATATGCTAGTATAAGGGTTTTTTCCTATATAAGTCTCTTTAAATATTATGTATTTCTAGTTTTGTTCACAAAGAACTTATTAAATGTGCAAGTTACCCTTTATAAGTCCAAAATGCCTATATTTAAAGAGATTTATTTGTTTATTTGTGTTTTATTTTCTTTCTCATAGGCCATTGCTTGTACTTATAAATTTTCATGAGTGTACATTTGGGGTCCACTCTTTCTATTGCTTTCCCTATCCTTTTAACACTTCTTTGAGCCTGGGCCATTGTCTAAACCTTTATAAATTGTTGTTCCACCTTGTGTTGCATGAGAGCCAAATTCCACTCCAACATGAGCTTGGCTCACGATCAAGTTGGTCACCTAAACTTGAATAATTAATTGCTTTTGTTTAGATGTAATTAATCTCATGGTTGGCGTACTTCTTATTCGAGTAAAATCAGGTCCAAAGCCAATAGAAGGCTGGAAAGTGACTTTGAGCAATTTGGATTTTGTAAGTTAGGCCCTCCAAATGGATTTATAACTTTGACAAAGGATCTGAAGTTAAAAAGGAAGAATTATATTTCCTACACTAGTTAAGTGGGACCATAAATTCCAACAAATCTAGGTCAAACAACATTGGATTAGGAAACCATATTCAACGATCAGTGTCAATGAATTCGAAGTATGAATAGCAGAAACCTAAAAAGAGGAAAATCAAATGAACCTACTTTAACAGATTAAGAAAATAAGAGAAGCCTTTGTCAAAGTCACTGCTTCCCTCATCATCATCATCATCTAACACATTTATCAAGTAGTTGAGTTGTAAGATTTTACTTTTCTACTTAGCTCTGTTTAAAATCCCTAACCTCCACAATAATGTCTTTTATCACTTAATCCATTTGGAGTATTTGTTTGTCTTACCCTCTTAAAGTCCCCTCAGAAACTATGACAAGTAATAGATATCTCCAAGCAATATAGATTGTTAGATTATATGTCCTCAATCCAGTGGATGATGCGAACAATTTTATTTATTATCTTAATTGATATATATTTTCATACTTTTATTCATGAGATGAATGAGAGAGTAGTAATGGTTACACATAAGTGATACAAAATGACATGTTTGTAAGTTCATGAGATGAACAAGAGCCCTTAAGTCTATTAAATGTGATCAATGTGTGTGGATGGGATTCTCATGTAGGAGACATAGGTCACAACTCTTATTCTTGTAGTGTTTCACAACTAGTGATGAGACTGAGCATCTCATCTGAAACGGTTAAAGCATTGCAATTACTATGAGATAGTGTGGTTTGTCTTGACCATCAGAGTGGAGGACTCTTAATTGTTGTGCTAGTACATTGGATGTATTGAACGACGATGAGTAGCGCCTTATACAAAACAGTGTCTCTAATTAAAGAACGCTCTCATAATTTTCAAGGAATAAACTCTCAATCCCGAGAGAGTAATGGACTCAAGTTTCTACTATGCATTTACTTTAACTTACCAATGAGTGAGACCAGCAGTAGGTCAACAGTAAGGGCCAAGAGCAGAGAGTCTGTAAACTGCAGAAGTCCATTTATGGACCGAATCAGATGTCTCGGGGTTTGAACATCCATTTCAACCAGGCAATCAAATCATTTAGTTTTAGTCAAAATATGGATGAGTCATGCGTGTACATGAAGGGTGAAGGAGGTATGGTAGTTTTTCTATTGTTATATGTCGACGACATTCTTCTCATTGGGAATGATATAGGAATGTTGTCGACGGTTAAAGTTTGGTTGGCCCAGATGTTGGAATTGGGAGAAACCAAATACATATTGGGATCAAGCTTTTTCGAGACCGAAAAAATAGGAGGTTGGGCTTATCTCAAGCTGCTTACAGAGATAAGGTGCTAGTACAGTTTGCTGTGCATAACTCCAAAAAGGTTATTACACCTTTCAGACATGGAGTGTACCTTTCTAGAGATCATTGTTCTAAGATACATGAGGAAAAGGAGCAGATGAAGGCGGCACCAAATGCTTCGGCTGTTGCTGGTCTCATATATTTTATGCTTTGTACTAGCTGGATATCTGTCATGTAGTGGGCCTAGTCAATAGATATCAATCAAACCCATGTCATGATCATTGGACTGTTGTATTCTGAAATACTTGAGGAATACTAGAGACTGGATGTTGATTTACGGCAGCAATGAGTTGAGCCCAGTCAAGTACACAGATTCTGACTTCATTTCAGATAAAGGTTTGTGAAAGTCTACCTTCTGGTATGTGGTTATGCTTGGTGAAGGAGCCATTAGCTAGAGGAGTGCCAAACAAGATTGTACTGTTGGTTCCACCTCGGAAGCTGAGTATATAGTGGCTTGTGAAGCAATTAAGGAAGCAGTATGGCTCAAGAGGTTCTTTTTTTAAATTGAGATGGTACCATGTGCTACAACCGTTTACAGTCTTTTGTGACAGTAGTGGAGCAGTCATTCATTCCAAGGAACCAAGAAGCCATAAAAACCAAAAACACATCGAGAGGAAGTATCGTCTATTCAAAGAGATTGTGCAGAGAGGTGGTACTGTCGTCACCAAAATTGTATCTATGGATAATCTTGCAGATCCTTTTAATAAGGCTTTGACTACCAAACTCTTTGAGCGGCATGTGGATGGGATGAGTGTAAGACCTAATCCTGACTAGAATTGAGTCCAAGTGGAAGATTGTTAGAATATATGTCTTCAATCTAGTGGATGATGTGAACAATTTAATTTATTATATTAATTAATATATATATTTCATGCTTTTATTCATGTGATGAATGAGAGTTTAGTAATGGTTGCACATAATTGATACAAGATGACATGGTTATTCATGAGATTAATAAGAGCCCTTAAGTATATTAAACGTGACCCATGTATGTTGATGAGATTCACATCCAGAAGACATAGGTCACAAATCTTATTCTTGTACTGTTTCACAACCAGTGATGAGACTGAGCATCTCATTTGAAAAGGGTGTAGCACTGTAATTACTATGAAATAATGTGGTTTTTCTCGACCATCAGAGTGGAAGACTCTGGATTGTTCTACTAGTACATTGGATGTTGATGAGAATGTAAAATGTTATATTTTTCTCCCTTAATGTTTAGTCCTTTATACTCATTTGATGCCTAAATGTACTCATTATTCTTATATTTTGATTTAGGATGCAAATGGAGGTGTTAATTGCTAAACGAAGCTAATTAGGCGATTTTAGACAATTTTCGCACCACTTCACAAGCTGGGATAACTCTCTCATCCGAGCTCCAATTGAGATGATTCAAGATGATGTGGAACGTCAAAAGCATGCATGAACATGATTAAGGCCATCTTTGTTATAAGCTACATAAGCCAAATAGCTTACCTTACAATTAATTTTTCCTTTGTTGAGCCCCTTTGAGCTTTATATCTTTCATTTATTGTAAACCCACGTTACAAGCTCTGAACCTGAAAAAAAAGACTTTACCTAAGCCATAGAGCTAGTGGAGCATTGTTCATCATAATGATAGGTGTGCAAGAAATAAGTGTGGGGGTGTCGGAATTTGCTGTATGACTATGACTGGTGTAATGGACTATGTGTTCATTATCAATTTATGAGTTCCATTGTTGTTAAAAAAAATAAAAAAAATAAAAAGAAAAAAATTCAAAAAAAAATATAGTTTATGAAGTGAAGGAGGAAATTGCTGTCCATGTTCATGAATCCTCCTAAAATTCCAAGAAAGGGTATGTTCATATGTGATACATACAAAGGTGGAAGTTGTTGCGAAGAATCGTTCCTTGCTGCAAATGAAAAGTGTTCCCTTTGAACGATCTCTTTTTCAATACAAGAGTTTTACATGGTTTAAATGCGTTGAAGCCAAATTAAAGAAGCTGCTGAATGGAGTGATTGGTTTTACGTCTTATATATTCAAGCTTGAAGTTGGCTCATTTTTGCTCCACTAGTTTTGATGGCTTTTAAGCTACATTCCCAAATATTTCCCACCTTGATCCTAAACCCCGTTACAACCCTTGAAAAGTCCTTATGATTCGTGTTATGCATGTGATCCCAGTGGTGGAGAATGAGAAGATATGCAAGCCTATGGTAGATCATTTCTATTGGAATAACTTTAAGCGAAACACCTACCCTTCAAACACATGAGAGTCGAGTGTTTATTTCCGTGAGGGTCTACGTATTTAGTTTACTCCATCGTCAAGTGAAAATGCTTACTAAGAATATTTGCTCATGATATGTTATGAGTTTTGAAGAGTTTGGTTATTCTTTGTTAATGGCATTCAACCTCAGTATTTAAAAAAAAAATAAGTGAATTTGAGTTTTGCCTGAGGACGAGCAAAAGTTAAGTGTGGGGGAATTTGATGAGAATGTAAAACGTTATATTTTTCTCCCTTAATGTTTAGTCCTTTATACTCATTTGGTGCCTAAATGTACTCATTATTCTTATATTTTGATTTAGGATGCAAATGGAGGTGTTAATTGCTAAACGAAGCTAATTGGGCGATTTTAGATAATTTTCGCATCACTTCACAAGCTGGGCATAACTCTCTCATCCGAGCTCCAATTGGGATGATTCAAGATGCTATGGAACGTCAAAAGAAGGAGACCATGTTTGATGCTGAATGAATGGAGCTGATTCAGAACCGGGTCTTGTTTAGAGGAAATCAAGCAGAAGGGTATTATGGTAATTTTGAAGAAATCGAGAGTTTCTCGGAACATACCCAATATTGGGCTCATTTTGTGCAGAACTGAAATTGGTGCAGCTTTACTTCTGGGGTTGAGTCGAACAGAAACCGGAATAGGAAGATATCATCAAAGAGAAGATTGTAATAAGTTTAAATATTGTATTTAATTTTTCTCTCTCCTGTTTCCACGTTAACTAATTCTACCCATGTATATCTTTAGCAACAATTCTCCCTCACGTCACTCTCCTTCTCTGATTCAGTCTTTCTAATTTTTCACTTTCTAATTCTCATCCACTGCCCTATTCCAACCCTACCTCTCCACTCTAAATAAAGCGATCCGCACATCTTCTCCTGGGACGAATTCTCTCCCTCTCTCTCTTTTTCTCTCCCTCTCTCTCCCTTCTTTTTCCATTTATTTTGCAATTATGGCCCTGCGTGGTTAAAGCTTTGTAATTGGTCAAAGGAGACTGAAGCCTCGGAATAAATACTGTGAGATCTAATTTATTTTCATTGATCAATTTATGTTTTGAATATGGGTTGTTCTTGTGTGCTTAATTTGTTATCATGATTGTTTCGTTTAATTGCTGGGATGCATAATAGTTTATTTTTCATTACAATCTACTGCTAAATTAGAAATCAAATCCGTAATTGTTTGATCCCTCTAATTTGCGAAGCAACTGGTATTTAATAATTTACTGCATCAGTAATTGTAAGATATTAGGAAGAACACCTGCCTAAATTAAATGCAACCGCGTGTGCTTGTGTTGTTTAGATTCATCGATCTCCCTTATTCTTCATGCTGTTACTAAATTAAATCTTTAGCGCTTGTCTTGGGTTGTTTAGTAATTATGGTTAATTAGAGCGCGTGTTTTCTAATTAACTGATTAAGGAGATAGGCAGTTAATTCCAACGATGAATATTTAAAGTGTAAATTGATTTATATTTACATTAATGATCAGTTCTGAATTTCCGATGGTGGATGTTAACTTTGACTAATGCTTGCTCATTTGATTGAATTCGTTAATTTATTGCTCTTTATCTGTTTTTTTTTCTAGTATAATCAAAATCCCCCCATCTTTGATCACATAGCATAAAACTTGGTTAGACACTCTCCGAGGGAACGATCCTTACTCGTACTACTACATTTATTATTTTTGAAGTAAATGTTTTATTATTATTGGGTGCCGACGACAGCACACTAGATGTACTGTAGGACCATGAGTTTAGCCTTATACAAAATATTGTCTCTAATTAAAGAACGCCCTCATAATTCTCAAGCAACAAGCTCGCAATCCTGAGAGAGTAATGGACTCAAGTTTATGCAATGCATTTACTTTAACTTACCAATAAGTGAGGCCAACTGTAGGTCAACACCTCGTTATCTTAGGTAGGAGGTAGTGGGACTGTGAGAACATATATTCTCAAGATGGAGTCCGTCCTCATAATAGAAATACCCCATTGTGCTGATTAACGAGATTTATCATCAGTAAGTGCGCACCTGTTCTAATTAAGAGTTAATCTGATGATATCGATGATCAGTGTGATTAATTGGGCCACAAGGTAATAAGAGGTGGATCCACATTGGTTAGACAGTTTATTTCCAATAGATCCATGCATATAATTGATGGAGGGGCATGCTTGTAGTAATTGGAGAGTTTAGGGCCTTCTTGTAAAATTCCTACGAATGGAGTGCAATTGCATTTATATAGTGGAGTTATTTGCAATTAACTGTGGGTCAAGAACTTGCATGAGATGTGAGATCCAGATGCTTCAGTTAGAGCCAGTTCTAAGGAGTCCCTAGTGGTCCCCATGCTAGCCCAAAGTGAGAGAGTTATAATAAAACAGAACTCATAAGAGAAAACGAAGTAGAACTAGGACTCATAAGAGAACCAAGGCTCTTGGACTATTTAAATCCAAGAGGGTCAGGACATCCAAAGTAGCTATTGGAAGTCCAGGTCTTCTCTCTCTCCTCCTCTCTCTTTTCACCTCTAGTTCCTCTAGTTGAGTGTCTTGGGATTTCTTCTCAATTGAGATCCCGCCATTCTCTTTGAGAAGGTCTCGTCTATTGGGTCACAGTGTGGAAGAATGCGAGGTTTGGGAGATCGTGTCTATGAAAGAGTTTTGCAAAAGTAAAGATCAAAGTCTCGATTTGAGCACAATAGAGCTCCTCAGGTATAGATCTGTACTAAGTTATTTTTGTAGATCTAGATGATGCTTGTTCATATTTGTTTTGCTTTAGATAGATCTCAAATCTTAATACACCAAAATTAGGGTTTAAGATCTCGGGATTGATTTGTGGCCCTTTTGGGTGTCTGATCCCTGCATTAAGAGGATCAAAGTTTTGAGATCCTGTCTGGAGGGCCCACCACTTCTAACAATAGATATGATATGGTCAAACAGTGACCGTTGATTGTGGTGTTAAAAAATTGGATATCCAGAACCAACTCTTAGTGGAGTAGAATTTGGGGCATTGAATAAACGGTTAAGGCATTTAGTTTTGAGTTGGTTAAATTTTCAATTAGTGAACCCCACTGTTCACTTCCACCGCTTCAAGTCGTGAGGAATTCTTCAAGTCCGACAAAGCCCCAAAATACGAACTTGGAACCCTAAGGGCATGTTTCCTTAAAATATTTCTGACAGGAATTTGGACTGTCTAGGAATTTCTAAATTCCAATCAGAAATTCATGTTAACATACTGGAATTTCTAGCATTTGAGGCAAGTAGTATTTTGAAATACCAAAAAGGTAGAATTCCCAAATGCTGGCCTTTACTCTAGCATTCATAAATCCAGTCATTTGGGAGACTTGGTTGCAACTACTGGCACTCCGAGAGACTTTCTTGCAATTCTGGCTCTCCTCGACGGTACACTGTCATCTTCTCCTCTATGCAACCGCACAAAAATTAGGTCTGATCATCTTATTCGTCTGCAGTCCTTTCACCCATCTTCTCTCTCTCTCTCTCTCTCTCTCTCTCTCTCTCTCTTTTCATCTTGTTGTATGCTTTTGTTTCTAGAGTGTTTTGATGGAGATTGGGAAGAAAAAAGGTTTTTGAGGGTTTCGATGGAATGGAAAATCACCAACCCTTCTCTTCTTTCTCTCACTCATACAATCAAAGGTCACAAATTTTAGGTTTTTCTTTGCATCGAGAGAGTGAGAAGGAGAGAAAGCAAAGACATCCTTTTTCTTTTGCATTTGTGGAATTCAGGTTGAATGAAATTATCAGGCAAGAATTCTGGCACGAAAGAAATAGAGAATTTAGGAATGCCAGAATTCGGCAGCATTTCAAAATTCCAGCATCTAAAATCCTGCTAATTCCAATAGACATGAATTTCTGTAAATAAACAGGCACTAAGTTCCACTTTCTATAACTAGACCATGCATAATATGGGGACCATCATGCACATACTAGCTCAAGTAAAGATTGTTTCTCTTATCAAATTGGCTAGATAATATCAACTTATACAGACATATGGAAAAAAAGAACATGCATGCATTGCCCCATAACTGATGGGCTTACCTGACCACAAGAGAAGGAAGACAGGTGAGGTCCATCATTTGAAGCCCATTCTATATCAACTTTTAACACAAGTTCGATAAACCCTAACTTGCATCCAGTACAGATCAACTCGACCCAGCCCATATGATCTGCATACAATAGAGATCAATCTATTTAACCCGACCCAACCCATTGCATTTGGAAATGTTTGTTTATGTATCAGATGCTGAAACTTGAAGGGGATCTAGTTCCCTAATGTGGGTTTCTTCAAAAATCTTTTTTTTCTTTCTTTTTTTGGTACCCAACCTAGGGGGCTGGCACTTTAGCCCTCGGGGGCGAGAAGAGGTCGAGTGGCGGAAGGTGGCTACCCATGTTCGAACCCTGGGTAGCCAGATCAGAACTGACACCTCTTACCACTCGGATAAGAGGCCATTCTTTACAAAATGCTTTGAATATGGTTTTTTTTTTTTACCAAATCAGAAAGTCCTAAATCACAAAAAGAAAAAAAATCTTCTTTTTACAAAAAATTCAAAAAAGTTACTCTCTCACATCACTAAATGACCAAAAACCCTTTATTTTAACAAAGAATTAAAACACTACCTATCTGGTGGCACTAAATGACAAAAGGCTATAACTCGGAAAAGATGTGTTTTTTTCATCATTTAGCACTTTTTCATTTTGTCCCTTCTTTTTTCTTTCTATCTTGAATATTTGATCATTCACTTAACAACACTATATATGTAAATTACCCAAATAGCTATGAGTTGCTTGGTGGCATTTCTTACTTTCATAAATTCTACTTGCTTTTGTAAATGCTACTTGCTTCAGTAAGCAATGTTTGTTGTGCCCTTGTTACCATTTGAGAGTTTGGTTAATTTCACAATTCCAGGTTTTGGTGTCTTTTATTTTCTCCATGGATCAATTCTTACTTTCCTAAATGAGATATTCTACGGATTGAAAAATTCATACTTTCCTAAATGAGATTTTCCACGGATTGAAAATGTAAGCTTTTCAAGAAAAAGTAGAGACATGGAGAAAAATAATAGGAAGGCAGTTGAGTATTCTAAAACCAAAATCCTTGCTTTCATACAAAAAGTAAGAAATCCAACTCTAAAATTTGAGCAACCGGCCAGAAAAATAAGTTTTATCTACTCTCTTATTAAATCCAAGAGCATAGAGGATCATCAGAGGGTGTAAGCTAAACCGACGAACCCATATAGATTTTATTGTATTTAACCCGACATCCCCATATCTAGTGCGGGTTGGTTTTGATGAGTCAAATCAGGTCAGATACGGTTGGGTATAAAGCTTTGCCTGTTGGAAATAGGTGAGCGTCTAGGATAAGTTTCAAAAAATTTTGACCAACTTGATGCAGTGATAAATTATCCAGAAGGCTACAGAACCCAATCCAAGATCCATGTCCTCAATCTCAGCCATCATGATTAGTAAATCAATCTATCTAGAAGATAAAAACAGCAACTAATAAGCTACAAATAAATCTACGACATACAAGGAAGTATATTATACCTTTGGAGCTCGGTTGTGCTCTAATGGAGAAGTTGCGTCTTTCTTTAATGATGAAACTCTTTCACATATCAAATTAAGATCTCCAAGACCTCTTGATCTCCCATGCTATGACTCGTATCAAATTCTCCTTTTCTCAAGAAGATGGTGGGATCTCCAAAAGAAAACTACTAGGAAACTCAAAGGAGAATCTAGAAGGAGACTAGAAGAGGGAGGAGAAGAAAGAGTGTGTGCAACTCTTGCACAAGGGTGTGGGACGTCCAACACTTGGACCTAAATCCCCTTGGGCGTGAATCCCTAGGATGGGAATGGCATCAGGCGCCCAACACTCCTCTCCTCCTTTTATATCACTTAAGCAACCTCCTCATGCTAATTAAAATAGAAGTCTTACTTCTCTATCAATTAGTAAGTCTCTTCTATTACTAATTAAAATAGAAGTCTTACTTCCACAATAATTAGTAACTTATTACATCATAATTAGAAGTCTCACTTCAAATATGATTAGTATCTTTATAATTCCGTTTTAATTAAAGTCGAGGTCCAACACTTGGACCTAAATCCCCTTGGGCGTGAATCCCTAGGATGGGAATGGCATCAGGCGCCCAACACTCCTCTCCTCCTTTTATATCACTTAAGCAACCTCCTCATGCTAATTAAAATAGAAGTCTTACTTCTCTATCAATTAGTAAGTCTCTTCTATTACTAATTAAAATAGAAGTATTACTTCCATAATAATTAGTAACTTATTATATCATAATTAGAAGTCTCACTTCAAATATGATTAGTATCTTTATAATTCCGTTTTAATTAAAGTAGAAGTCTCACTTCTACTAACATTAGTAAGTTTACTATTACCACTATTAGAAGTCTCACTTCAAATAGAAATAGTAACTATCCTTTTAGAGTTCAACTAGAATTAGTATCTTTCTAATAACTTGGGCTAGCGTGGGGACCACTATGGATTCCTTAGAAAGCTGGATCCAAATGGGACTCGCGACCCCACATCTCATGTGCAATCTGGGCCCACAGTTAATTGTAAATAACTCCACTATATAAATGCAACTGAACCGAGTCTTAGGAATAGAAGACCCTAAACTTCCACATTACCACAAGTCGGTCCCTCCATCAATATCCATTGATCAATTGGACTTGTCTTCAAAACTTAGATCCATATCTTATTATCCTTGAGCCCCAATTAATTATAATGATCATAGGTACTTTTCCAATTAACTCTTAATCGGAATGGGTGCGTACTTAGCAATGATAAATCCATTAATTGGCATAAAGGGATATTAGAGATAGATTTCATCTTGACCATTGAATGTTCCCACAGTCCCTACTACCATGTACCCAAATCACCAAGGTTTTGACCTACAGTTGGCCTCACTCATTGGTGACTCAAAGCAAATGAATAGATAGAAACTTGAGTTCATTAATGTCTCAGGATTGAGAGCTTACTGCTAGGGAATTATGAGAGCAGACCTTAAAGTAAAGACAGTGTTCATAAAGTGCTTCTCATAGTCCTTCAATACATCTAATGTACCAGCACTCTGAACCAGAATCTTACATTCTGATGATCGAGACAAATCACACTATCTCATAGTGATCAAAGTGCTACAACCTTGTCAGTATGAGATGTCCAGTCTCATCACTGGTTGTGAAGATATCCAAGTATAAGATTTGTTATACATGTCTCATGTATGTGGATCTCATCCATATACATGTATTATATCTAGTATACTTATGGACTCTGGTTCATCTCATGAACCATCATGTCATTCGTATTGGTTATATGCAAGTATATAATAAAACACCATTCTTCTCATGAAAGGTAAGCATGAATATATTGATAAATAAAGAAATTAATCTATTTATTATATCATCTACTGGATTGAGTTCATAGAACTAACAATCTCCCACTTGGGCTCAATGCCAGTTAGAGTTGCATCTGATCCACAACCCGTCTACATACGGCTCAAAGACTTTGGTAGTCAAATGCTTAGTAGAGGGATCTCCCAAATTGTCTGCAGAGGCTATCTTGGTGATTGTAACATCACTTCTCTGCACAATCTGTCTGGCCATGTATAACATCCTCTGTACATGCTATTTGGCTCATGGGTTCCTTGGACTTAGCGACTGCCCTGCTGTTATCACAGTAAACTGTGAGCGGTTGTCATGCCAAAAGTATCACTCTAAGTTCCATAATGAATCTTTTGAGCCAAGCTGCTTCCGAGAAGCGGCTACAGCATAAACACATACCCAGAAGTTGATTTCCTGGAATCCTGATCTGACTAGAAGTCAGTATCTATGTAACCAACTGGAATCAACTCATCACTACTGTAAATCAACATGTGATCTCTAGTCCTTCTCAAGTATTTGAGAACACATCTTACAGTAGTCTAATGATAAGGACCTAGGTTAGACTGATATTTGCTGACTAGGCCTACTGCGTGATAGATATCTGGTCTAGTACATAGCATAGCTAACCGTACTAGCACCTTATCTATGAACGCATCATGGGATAAGCCTATCATCCTATTTTTCCGATCTCTATTGAAATTGATCCCTAGGATAACGCTGGCTTCTCCCAAGTCCTTCATATCAAAGGTCTTAGCCAACCAAAACTTTTATTGTTGACGACATCCCTGTCACTCCCTAGGAGGAGGACGTCATCGACATACTATACTAGAAAAATATCCTGCCTTCTTGACTTTTCATGTACACACATGACTCTCTAGATTCTGACAAAAATCAAATAACTTGATTGCCTTGTCAAAAATGGATGTTCCTGTTCCGGGATACCTGCTTGAATCCATAAATGGACTGCTGCACCTTGCAAACTCTTTGCTCTTAGTTTAGCTATAAAACCATCTGAATGGATCATATAGATGTCTTCCTCAACATTACCATCGAGAAACGCCGTATTGACTTCCATTTTCCAAATCTCGTAATCGAGAAGTACCGCAATGGATAAGAGTATCCGAATGGAACTCTTCCATCTGGTCCTCTTTTTCTCTTGTAGACTCACTTGCACCCAATAAGTTAATATTGGCAGGCAAGTCCACAAGTATCCAGACCTGATTGGAGTACATAGACTCTAACTCAGCTTTTATAGCATCTTACCAACGTCCCGAATCTATGTCATAAACTGCATCATCATAGTTATAGGGATCTTGTTCCGGTTTTTCCGGAATTGCCTCGTAAGACTTTCCCAAAACCGAGAACCTGTCAGGGGACCTAACAATACTCCCACTACGACAAGGCACTGGTGTAACTACTGGGTCAGGTATATGTGAATTTTCTTAAAGTTCGGTTTATTATTGGATTTGGAATTGATCTCTCTTGAATTTCTTCCAAGATAACATTTTCTAGAGATTTTTGGTTAATTATATAATCTTCCACCAGAAAACCGCATCGGTCCTGACAAGCACTTTCTGCTTCTGGGATTATAGAATAACCAATCTTTAGTTCCTGTTGGGATATTCTATAAACGTGTACACTTCCGACTTCGATTCCACTAATCTGTCTTAACCTCCAATACGTGTGCCAGACAACCCTTAAAACGTTGTAGATTAGGCTTTCGCCCTGTCCATAACTCCCGGGGAGTCTCAGGTATAGACTTAGATGGAATGAGGTTTAGTATATACATTGAAGTATCCATATTCCAAAAAATAGGTAATCCTGAGAAAATCAACACATAACTAATCATCTCTCAAAGAGACTGGTTCCTTCTTTCTGCTACTCCGTTCTGCTGACCCGGAGCAGACAACTGGGATTGAATCCCATTCTCTGATAAGTATCCCATAAAATCAGCAGAAAGATAATCTCCTCCTCGATCTCATTGAAGAGTATTTATAATTTTACCTAAATGCTTTTCCGCTTCCGCTTGAAACTCTTTGAACTATTCAAAAGTCTCAGACTTGCGGTGCATAAGGTATATGTATACATATCTTGAGTAATCATTGGTGAAAGTCATGAAGTACTCATAACTTTCTCTCGTTCTAATGTTTATGGGTCCATACATATCAGTATACACTAACTCCAATAAATCTTTGGCCCTACTGCCCTTAAATGAAGAGGATATCTTCGTCATTTTACCTTCCAGACAGGACTCGCAGACAGGCATTGATTCTACCACCAATGAAGGCAAGATACCATCTTTCACTAGCCTGTTAATCCTGTTTAGGTTTATATGACGTAGCCTCAGGTGCCAAAGGTTTGTTGGATTAGATGAAGGTGGCTACCTCTTTAATAATGGTCTATTATTAATATCAGTGTCATGTATCTCATACATTATGGGAGTTAAACAAATAAAGGCCATTGATTACCTTGTCAGACTATATAAGAGTATCGTTCCTCTTTAAGACAATTTCATTATCAAAAGTAATAGAATAACTCTTATTCATCATACTAGAAATTAAAATTCCATCTTAAAACGGTACATATAATGTATCTGACAAAATCAACTTAATATCTGAAAGCAACTAAATTACTACTCCCACTGACACTGCTTCTGCCTTGGCTTTCGATCCCAGGTTAACAATGATTTCTCCGCCACTAATCCTCCTGGTTACCTGTAACTCCTGCTACGTATTACATATGTGATTAGTTGTACCGGAGTCTACACACCAGGATCCTGAAGTACCAGTTGTAAAACTAACTTCAAAACCAAGTGACTCAATCATACCTGAGGTCCTTTCCTTTGACAGAAAATCTGGACAATTCCTCTTCCAATGTCCTGTCATACCATAGTGGTAACACTTTCCCTTTGTTCCCGTACCCTTAGCCTTGTCCACACCACTAGTAGAACCATTCTCTACCTTAGGACCCTTGATGACTGATTTCTTCTTGTTATCCCAGTCTTTGCCTTTTGGCTTAGACCTAGCAAATGACTTTTCTGACATGAGGGCATTTTCCTTTTTTTTTTTATGATTTCCTCAGCCACTACCAGCTGGCGTGACAGCTCAGCTAAAGTCATTTCCAATTTATTATAATTGATCTCAAAATGGTTGAATGAATCCGGTAGTGACTGAAGGATCATGTCGATCTGCGATTCTGTATAAATCGTAGCACCCAGTACATCTAACTCATCCAATGCTAACATAGTTTTCAATATATGGGCTTATACTGGGGTTCCCTCAGTCATCTTAGTCTTTATCAGCACTTTCATAGTAGCCTGCCTGGCAGGCCTAATCTGGTCTGCAAACATCTCTTTTAAGTTTGATATAATATCGTATGTTGACTTATAGGATTGATGTTGATCTTGCAAAACACTAGACATGGATGCTTGTATAAAACATCTGGCAATCTCATTGTCTTTGGTCCACTTGGTGTAAAGGTCTTTCCCGTCTTGTGGTGCAGTAGGGTCAGGCTCAGGAAGGGAGAGTATGGTAAGGACATTGTTGACACCAAAAATGTCAATTTGCCTCTTCAAGATCCAAAGAGCTACATGAAGTCGCAACCTGCCATAAATAGGCAATGCTACTTCCAAAAAATCAAATCTTGTCAGAATCAAACAAAAACTGCAAGATCCTTCAAGACA
Organism: Litsea cubeba; assembly: GCA_012931725.1. NCBI lineage: Eukaryota > Viridiplantae > Streptophyta > Magnoliopsida > Laurales > Lauraceae > Litsea > Litsea cubeba. The sequence continues at coordinate 39,577,866 of CM022951.1, forward strand.
GCCAAAAGAGGAGTACACAAGAAGTTTCGAGCCATTTCAAAATCATTTGGCCTAACTTCGCTTCTCCGGCAGCCGAAAAGGAGCTCCCGGCGGCGAAAGCATCGGAGACACCAAATCTTCGATCAGAGCCGATGGATGGTCTCAAAATACTTCCAAAAGGCTCTACGTCAAGTTCCGAGTCAAACCGACAACGTTTGACCCTACATCGACCCTCGAACAGCTAAATCAAGCCTCTCGGCGGCGAGAACCACCGAGGCCATTACTCATCAGATAAAGCACATGGACGGCTTTAAAATGCTTATAAAGGGCTACACGTTAGATTTCAGGTCATTTCGACAACATTTGACCATAGTTTGACGCTCGGAAGCCAAATCAGGCCTCTCGGCGGCAAAGCTCTCCGGGACCATGGTTTCCGAGACAGAGCCTATGGATCATCTTAAAATGACTCCAATAGGTTCCCTGTCAAATTTTAAGTCAATCAGACATCGGTTGACCGCACATCAAACCGCGACATCTTCATCGCGACAAAAGCGAGTCTACTGGTGATAGGACCCCAAACGGCTTCAAAACTCAAACAAAAGCCTATGTTGGTCTTATTTATTGCTCAAGAGGCTTCACACCAAATCTCAGGTCATTCCGACATCGTTTGACCTAGTTTCAGCTTCTGACGGAAAATCGGCAGCTCTGCGCGACAAAGTCTTCGGCTTTCTCAGGAAATTGGAAACTTTGCAAAATAAAATGCAAGGATTCTCATCAGGTTTCCTACAGGGAAATTAGGCCAATAAATGGTCAAAATGTCAAGGAAAAATACAGAAAAGAAAAAAGAATCGAAAAACAGCAAAAACGGACACAAAACGGGACAAAAAAGGGGAAAACCCCCCCAGGAGGGTCGCCAGGAAGGCCCCGGAAACCCCGGTTTTCGTCGTTTTTTCGCGATTCGAAGCTCCCAGCCTCTGGTATTTTCCAAAATTCATACTTTTGAGACACCAAATCCTCTGACATCCGTCCAAAACATCGAAGGCAAGCCCCCCCCCCCCCCCCCAAGATCCTTGCCTTCTCCTTCTGCCGCCAATGGCTTAGACATGGCTTTTTCAAGCCCGTCTACTCGGCTTTTTATTGGACATAGGACCTTCTTTTGATCTTTGTTCTCTAAAAACCTGAGGTTATAGCCAAGCCAAGCGAATCAATAGCATCCTCTGTTCTCATCTGCATGGATGATGGCGAAGCCCACATATGGCTTGCGACCGTCAATCTAAACGGGTCCCCCACAATCTCCTGAGAAGTTAGATCCTCCTTTTCTTGCTTTTCATTGTAGTTTGTATTTTTTCAAAAGAGACAAAAATCACAACTCTTGTCTTTCATTATTGATAAGGATTGTAGATCGGCTATAAACGCCAAAATCGGCTATAAACGCCAAAAATCGGCTATAAACGCCAAAATCGGCTATAAATGCCAAAAAAATCGCCTTTCACGGCAAACCAAGAAAATGTCTCTTTTCTTAAATATATGTGCAATGGAAAACTTGAAAGAAGTTGATTTCCTTTTTACTTGCGAAGGTTGATCTCCGGATCACCACTTGTAATTCCAAGTAAAATAGAAAATCTGGCACACCCACACAAAAAAAGAAATGTTAATGCACGCCCTTGCCCCCCAGTTATGAAAGGGTCGGACCCAACGGACTCCCACGTCCGCCGACCTCGGTAGAACCGAGCAGGAGCGCGGTCCATCAGACATATCTGCATCCTGAAGCAGTCAGGATAATATCCAGGTTCCTTTTTCAGTCTATATAGTTGGATCCCATCAACTTATTTTGGTTGAGGTTGGTCGCAAGTGGATTGAAAGTATTCGAATTCATGCCGAATTAAAACTGTAGCACATAACCATACATTCAATTAAAGAATATAAATGACATTAGGGCTTAGTATTCTACCAAATTCATGTGTGAATCCTCATAACCACTAAATTTAAAATACATCGGAATCTCAATCCCTTAGGGCATGCCTCCTAGGGGAGTGCTTGGTGCGGATCAAAGTTCGTCAAAATTGGAATCAAGACTAATTATCCATGATCCCCATCATTCATTATCATCTAGGTATCTCATACCAAATAATGTATGACTCCCTACTAGCTTTGGTTTCTAAAATACATGAGGCAAATCCTAGGGGGTACTACATCATTATTTTAGTTAACTGTGACCCACCAACTAGTATTGCATGACAACCGTTGTGAGCGGCTCCTCCTAGGGGAGTAAGCCCCCACCCCGTCTCACCAACACTATCCATAAGAGATCCATATCTAGTAACCAGACAAGTAAAAGCCCTCCGAAGGAACGACCACACTTTTGGTGGCGCGAGGTTAATACTTTCCTTACAATTGACCTATGGTGGAAAACCATGGGGATTTCTCAATTTAAATGCCCCGCTCCCACTTAATATTTTAGAACTGAGGATTTTCCATATAAGGTATTAGACTATTAGGGCCCAGATATATAAATATATGAACATCAAATCATCTCATGATATGATCAAATATTTGGTTCCAAGTCAAGTTATTTTAAGGAAAGTTCAGTTTCTTAAATTAGTTTTACCAACATGTCTATCTCATGGATCATCAACACTAATTAAAACTCTTTCCAAAAATTAATTTGATTTGACCAATCTTAGTATGTTGCTATGTCTGAATCAGATTTGGAAACATTCTAAATCAAGCATTCATCCATAAATAGAAAATGCTAAAATTAGAAACTAGTCCTCTCCTCCACATGGCCTAAGCGGAATAGACTTCTTGGACTTCTAGACTTTCCAAAACTTTGGAATTCCTCAAACTCTTTGGGAAACTCCAAAATCCTTTTGGTAATCTTCAAACTCTTTGATTAGGAGTCCAACTTTACTTTCCTTCTTCGTCTCGGACATCGCCAGAATTTATAAATTTAGAAAATTACATAAATTCTTATGTCTCTACGATGAGACTTACATGATAATCTAAATATAGAAATAAAAGGGCTATAGGGAAATTCACCATGCCTTGCCCTTTCACGGAAAAACAAGGAAACCATAATGCCCTTTACAAATTGCCAAAAATAAATCATCAACCATAAAAGAATGTAATAAAACTTGTGGGCCACATGGAGAGGACAAGATAACCTGCATGTTAGCATCTCATACAAACATACAAAACACACAAATAGGCTGCCAAACAATGCTGGAAAGAAAAAGACAACAAAAAAGATTAGAAATTTGAAAAACTGAAAATCTGGATGGCTGTTGCAGTGTCCTCGGTCGACCGAACTGACGAACACAGATTTTTGGGTTTTTGTAATTCTCGTCAAACACCTCCAAAACACTTCTGAAGGTTCCCAATGGCTTCCTACCATCCTTCCATCATTATTAAACCATTTGTGACTATCCAAACATGGATCTACTAATAAACAAATCAAATCCAACAAAACTGATCCATACATAGCCCTCACTCTATCCTCTTCGCATCACATGCAAATATTAGACAAGCTTACTGATCTAACATGATTAGAGATGAGGTAAGGCTCTGATACCAATTGTTGGAAATAGGTGGGCCTCTAGGATAGGCTTTAAAAACTTTTGACCAACTTGATGCAGTGATCAATTATCCAGAAGGCTACAAAACCCAATCCAAGATCCATGTCCTCAATTTCAGCCATCATAATCAGTAAATCAATCTATCTAGAAGATAGAAACAGCAACTAATAAGCTGCAAATAAATCTACAACATACAAGGAAGTAGATTATACCTTTGGAACTCGGTTGTGCTCTAATGGAGAAATTACATCTTTTTTTAATGATGAAACTCTTTCACATATCAAATTAAGATCTCCAAGACCTCTTGATCTCCCACGCTATGACTCGTATCAGATTCTCCTTTTCTCAAGAAGATGGTGGGATCTCCAAGAGAAAACTAATAGGAAACTCAAAGGAGAAACTAGAAGGAGAACTAGAAGAGGGAGGAGAAGAAAGAGTGTGTGCAACTCTTGCACAAGGGTGGGGCGTCCAACACTTGGACCTAAATCCCCTTAGGCGTGAATCCCTAGGATGGGAATGGAATCAGGCGCCCAACACTCCTCTCCTCCTTTTATATCACTTAAGCAGCCTCCTCATACTAATTGAAATAGAAGTCTTACTTCCACAATAATTAGTAACTTACTATATCATAATTAGAAGTCTCACTTCATATATAATTAGTATCTTTCTAATTCTTTTCTAATTAAAATAGAAGTCTCACTTCTACTAAAATTAGCAAGTTTACTATTACCACTATTAGAAGTCTCACTTCAAATAGAAATAGTAACTTTCCTTTTAGAGTTCAACTAGAATTAGTATCTTTCTAATAACTTGGGCTAGCGTGGGGACTACTAGGGATTCCTTAGAAAGCTGGCTCCATATGGGACTCGCGACCCCACATCTCATGTGCAATCCGGACCCACAGTTAATTACAAATAACTCCACTATATAAATGCAACTGAACTCCAGTCTTAGAAATATTACATAGAAGACTCTAAACTTCTACATTACCACAAGTAGGCCCCTTCATCAATATTCATGGATCAATTGGACCTGTCTTCAAAACTTAGATCCATATCTTATTATCCTTGAGCTCCAATTAATTATAATGATCATAGGTACCTTTCCAATTAACTCTTAATCGGAATGGGTGCGTACTTACCAATGATAAATCTATTAATTGGCACAAGAGGATATTAGAGATAGATTTCATCTTGACCATTGAATGTTCCCACAGTCCTATACCATGTACCCAAATCACCGAGGTGTTGAACTACAGTTGGCCTCACTCATTGGTGACTCAAAGCAAATGAATAGATAGAAACTTGAGTTCATTAATATCTCAAGATTGAGAGCTTACTGCAAGGGAATTATGAGAGCAGACCTTAAAGTAAAGACAGTGTTCATAAGGTGCTTCTCATAGTCCTTCAATACATCTAATGTACCAGCACTCTGAACCAGAATCTTACATTCTGATGATCGAGACAAATCACACTATCTCATAATGATCAAAGTGCTGCAACCTTGTCAGTATGAGATGTCCAGTCTCATCACTGGTTGTGAAGATATTCAAGTATAAGATTTGTTATACATGTCTCCTGTATGTGGGTCTCATCCATACACATGTATTATATCTAGTATACTTTTGGACTCCGGTTCATCGCATGAACCATCATGTCATTCGTATTGATTATGTGCAAGTATATAATAAAACATCATTCATCTCATGAAAGGTAAGCATGAATATATTGATAAATAAAGAAATTAATCAATTTATTATATCATCTACTGGATTTAGTCCATAAAACTAACATTGCCACCCCTAGATGAATTAGTCTTTTCCATGATTAGAGGTGGGCCAAACATCAGTACACTTAGTACAATTTTAGTTTTGATTTAAAGTCTAATTAGAGGTGGACCAAATATAACTCTATCCATATAATTCTAGCTTCAATTTAAAAGCCCCCCCCCCCCCCCCCCCCCCCCCCCCCCAAAAAAAAAAAAAAAAATAATAATAAAATAAAATAAAATAAAATGGGCATCATTAAGTTGTCCACATTATTTTTCCAATCCATAATAAAAAAAAGTAACTCGTGCATGACTTTTTTTTTTTCTTTTAAAAGAAAGTACACAAAAAAAGTGTCATTTTAGTATGGGAAACAGGACGGAAGAAGACGTCATCCATGACATGGTATGTGGAGTAGATAGATAATCCTCCAATTTCTAGCCTTCGATTGGAACTTCAGCATTTTTCAATACCAAGGAAGACTTGAAACCACTATTATCAATCCAAGATTGGTTGAATGGATACTGGATAGTTTGCATTGATGATTGGACATTTTCCTCTTCTTCATTTTAATAAATGGTTTCCATCTAATCAAATGGTAGAAGTTCAAAATGGATGAATAGAGACCTCCTCTTTCCTTAACAAATTACTTTGACATGATCATATGACAAACCAATGTCATCTAATTTCTTTCACTGTAAGATCAAGTACCCACCACATATTCTAAAGCATAATTAAGTGACATCAGTTACATCATAAGTCTACAGTGCAGATATCTCTACCTACTTTTTTTCTTCTAAAGCATAGTTAAGTGCCAAAAAGACAGTGTGAACAAGAAGAGAAAAATGCAAACAAATGGGTACACAAACAATGAAAAGGAGGGCCAATAAAAAAAAATTTAAAAGTAGGGGGGAACTGATGCTTGCATTGGTCTTGCTATTAATGAATAGAGAGCGACAACTAGCGGGGAGTCTGATCTCTATTGGTTGAGGTAAAACCATAGTATGCTACTGTTTTTTGTCTATTTTTATGAAAGCGACAAGAGAAATTCTTTGAAGAAAAGTGCCATAGGTGATGATGATTGGCGCGGGAAAAACAACCTCAGGGATGCAGAAAGAAGAGTCAAGAGTGGTGTGAATCCAATCCGGAATTCCGAATCCTCTCTAATGTGTGCCATACAAAATTCTGTGCTGGCACCTAATAAGAATATATGAGTGGTAGGAAGGTTTAGAAAGGCAGCTGGGATGAGAAGGGTCAGGTTTAACTAGTGATTTGCACCAATCCGCTCATATGCATCTTTTCCTCCCTCATCATAGGGTGAGGGACACTTCTCTTTTTGAAAATTTTTAAGTACCAAATGTATTTTTCAAATACATAGGGTGAGGTACAAAACGCACTTTTCATGTGCAAAAAGGGGAGTGTCCCTCACTCTATGGTGAGGGAAAGATGCATATGAACATTCCTCATATATATATATATATATATCACTATCCGAGTCAAGTCGGGGTAGGTTTGAATTTGGCTACCCAACCTGCGTCGTTTTCTAATAAGCTTTCAAGAAAACCTTGCATAGTGAAATAGTAAACTAAATCTCAAAGAGACGGGGGGCTGTGGGTTTATGATATTTTATAATAGCTTTCAGTATTAAATCCAATTCCATCCGCACATGTGTCAAGACAGATTTGATATCATAAATTAAATGAGAAAATTTTCAAAACAGGGCTCAAGTTTTTTCCAGATTTCAAATCAGGACAATAAAAAACTGACATTTCAAATTAGGACTTAAGTTTTTCATTTCCATTTCAAATCGGGGCATCCGGCGATAATATGGATTTTCTAGGGACAATATGAGTTTTCCGGCGACTTTTCTCATGTTATCACATCTTCTTCTTCACTCCCTATATCCTCACCTCAGTTAGGCATCGTTCTCTCGTTTTTCAACCCCCAAGCCAAACAAAACCACAAACAAGATAGGTGTTTGGCCCGCTAGATGGATGCAGGCCCGGCCCTGGCCAGGGGCGGGAAGTGCGACCGCCCCGGGCCCTTTTTTCAAGGGGGCCCAAAAACTCTAAATTTTCAATTAAAAAAAAACCCTAACCCATATCCAATTATCTACCACTTAACGGTAAACACATTAACCACATTAATCAACCAACGCCAAATCCCAAAAAACGCATTAACCATCTGCAACTGCAACGCTTCGTTCTCCACAACCCACCCTATTTATCTCCTCTACCTAATACCCATTGTTTTATTCTCCATAAACTAGCAAACAACAACCCAAAGCCAAAAAAGAAATTGCTATCTGGTAATAGCCATCACTGTCCCCCAAATTCCAGCCCCCCACACCAAATCGAGCTCTTCAGGCCAGCAGATCTGAGAAGCAGCGGCCCAGCAGGCCAGCACCGCCGCCGACCTCCAGCCGCTTCTTCAATCTTCTCCATCCCCAATCCCCATTCCCCGGACCCCGTCATCGCATCACTCATCAGCACGGGGCTGATGGACCGCGCTCCTGCTTGGTTCTACCGAGGTCGGCGGACGTGGGAGTCCGTCGGGTCCGACCCTTTCGTAACCGGGGGGCAAGGGCGTGCATCAACATTTCTTTTTTTGTGGGTGTGCCAGATTTTCTATTTTTACTTGGAATTGCAAGTGGTGATCCGGAGATCAACCTTCGCAAGTAAAAAGGAAATCAACTTCTTTCAAGTTTTCCATTGCACATATATTTAAGAAAAGAGACATTTTCTTGATTTGCCGTGAAAGGCGATTTTTTTTGGCATTTATAGCCCATTTCTGGCGTTTATAGCCGATTTTGGCGTTTATAGCCAATTTACAATCCTTATCAATAATGAAAGACAAGAATTGTGATTTTTGTCTCTTTTGAAAAAATACAAACTACAATGAAAAGCAAGAAAAGGAGGATCTAACTTCTCAGGAGATTGTGGGGGACTCGTTTAGATTGACGGTCGCAAGCCATATGTGGGCTTCGCCATCATCCATGCAGATGAGAACAGACGATGCTATTTGATTCACTTGGCTTGGCTATAACCTCGGGTTTTTAGAAGACAAAGACCAAAGGAAGGTCCTATGTCCAATAAAAAACCGAGTAGACGGGCTGAAAAGCCACATCTAAGCCATTGGAAGCAGGAGGAGAAGGCAAGGACCTTGGGGGGGGGGGTACCCCCCAAGGGACTTTTGTCACCTTGTTGCGGTGGCCGGTGTAGAACTTCCGCAGAGTTTTCTCTCTTTTTCTTTTCTCTGGATTTCTGACTGCTGTCTGATGTTTGTTGTGTGTTTTTTCGATCTGGATTCCTTTGGAGTGCTCTCCTATTTATAGGCTCTTGGTAGCCATTTAGGAGAGTTTATGGGCTTTTAATGTCATTAAGCCGCATAATGGGAGGAGTTACAAAATTGAATTGTTTATTTTGTAACTCCTTTTTCTTGGCTTCTGATTGGCCGGAGGAGATTGAGGGCATTTAATCGCCTTTAATCGCCATGATGGGAGGAGTTTCATGGGTTAAATGCCATGAATTTCTTGACTTGTAACTCCCGAATGCTTGCTTCTGATTGGGCCGTCCAAAGAAATGGATTAATGACTGTAATAAAGCTAGTCAATTAACCGCATTAAGTGGTCGCCGAGCAGCTGAAGAGTCGCGGGCCGTGCCACGTCTTTTGAGATTCTTCTGTTGATGATCATCGATGGATCTTCATGTAGATCGACATCAGATGATCATGTAATTTCAGATGTTTGTTGCCAACAGCGGGTCGGTGCCATCTGTCCTGTCGATTTCTCGATCGGTCGGGTGGAAAGCACACTTTTTTTGGTTGACCGGGTGGCGATCAATACTGTCTTCGATACTCTTGATGTTTTACCCGTGTTTTGGACGGATATCAGAGGACTTGGTGTCTCAAAAGCATGAATTTTGGAAAGTACCAGAGGCTGGGCTCCTCGAATCGCGAAAAAAACGGCGAAAACCGGGGTTTCCGGGGCTTTCCCGGCGACCCCGGGGTCCATGGTCGCCGGCGACCCTGGCCCAGGGTCGCAGGGGTCTGCGACCCTGGGGGGTTTTCCCCCTTTCTGGTCCCGTTTTGCGTCCGTTTTTGCTTTTTTCTGATTCTTTTTTCTTCTGTACTTTTCTTTGACATTTTGACCATTTATTGGCCTGATTTCTTTGTAAGAAACCTGATGAGAATCATTGCATTTTATTTTGCAAAGTTTCCAATTTCCTGAGAAAGCCGAAGACTTTGTCGCGCAGAGCTGCCGATTTTCTGTCAAAAGCTGAAACTGGGTCAAACGATGTCGGAATGACCTGAAATTTGGTGTGAAGCCTCCTGAGCAATAAATAAGACCAACCACAGGCTTTTGTTTGAGTTTCAAAGCCGTTTGGGGTCCTATCACCTGCAGACTTGCTTTTTGTCGCGATGAAGATGTCGCGGTTTGATGTGCGGTCAACCGATGTCCGATTGACTTGAAATTTGACAGGGAACCTATTGGAGTCATTTTAAGATGATCCATAGGTTCTGTCTTGGAAATCATGGTCCCGGAGAGCTTTACCGCCGAGAGCTCCTTTTCGGCTGTCGGAGAAGCGAAGTTAGGCCAAATGATTTTGAAATGGCCCGAAACTTCTTGTGTACTCCTCTTTTGGCTGTCTGGAAGAATCTTGCAGTTTTTGTTTGATTCTGACAAGATTTTATTTTTGGAAGCAGCATTGCCTATTTATGGCAGGTTGCGACTTCATGTAGCTCTTTGGATCTTGAAAAGGCAAAGTGACATTTTTGGTGTCAACAAATGCCCCCTCGAGGTACAGCGGCGAGTTGCTTAACTTTTGTAGTCGATGTGCCTCGAAGAGATTTTTGAAGGAGAGCCTGTGACTTGACCAAGAGTCTTTGAGCAATCTTTCTTTTTGGTATTTGTAGCCTTTTGAGCTTCCAGGGGAATTTTATGGTAGTGAAAGGGATCACGTACCATCTCGAGGCAAAGTTTTGAAGATGACATCAGGGATGTGGATTTGGGTTCTGACCTTGTGACCTAACAGGCTATATATGGCAGGTTAGGGGGTCGGGTTTGGTTTTGATCGTGTGACCCAACAAGCTGTATGTGGAATGTTGGGGGATCAATTTTGGTTTTGATCTTGTGACCTAACAGGCTGTATGTGGCAAGTTAGGGGATCAGGTTTTGGTTTTTGGTTTTGGTCTTGTGACCTAACAGGCTGTATGTGGCAAGTTAGGGGACCAGGATTTGGTTTGATGGAATGTCAATTTCAAGAATTTGGCTCAATTTGGTAGATGAGGTTTGATGGTTTGATTTTTGGAAGCTCATGGGGCTTGGAATTTTCTTTTGTATGGTCCAATCAACTCAAAAGAGGCATGGAACCATTTTTGTATGCTCTTGGTAAGAGGGATTTCTCTTTGACTAAAAGCCCAAAATTTTCTTCTTTTTTTTTTTTTTTTTTTTTTTTTTTGCCTAGGTGGTCAAACCTGGCTCATATGGGCTAACCCATGGGACCTTAAGCTTTTGAAATGGCTTAGATCTCATATGGTGTCATTTTTGCAAAGAATATCCAAAAATATCTCATTTGGATAGAGAATATCTAAGAATATCTTTACTTGGAGAGAATCTCTCATGATCCCTTTATTTTTGGGATAGGATATCTCAAGATATCTTTCTTTTGGGAAAGAATCCGTCATAGATTGATTTTTGGGAGAAAATCTCTCATTGATTTCTTTTTGGGAGAGAATCCCTCAAGATATCTTTCTTTTGGGAAAGAATCTTTCTAATTTCTTTCTTTTGGTAAGGTTACTAATTAGTAACACTTACCTCTTTCTTCTTTCCTTCTTTGGTTTGCTCTCCTCTATAAAAGCAAGGAGAAGGTTGGATCTCTTGCTCTTATTACTTTCTTTTGCAATAATCTCAAGAGGGCTTCAAGACCAAGAGCTTTTCTTCTTCAAGATCTTCAAGAGTTTTCTTCTTCTTCTCCATCAATGGCTTCAAGTAAGTTCTCCTTTTTTTCAAGAAAACTTCATTGTAGGAAAAAAAGTTCTTTCTCCTTTTTGTTTCTTTCTTTCTTTCTTTTCTTCTCTTTCTTTTTCTTTTTTTTTTCTTTTCCACGTGTTTTCCCCTTTTTTTTTTACACGTGTTTTTTTTTTGCTTTCTTTTCTTTTTTTTTTCATGTTTTTTTTTTTTTTATTGTGTGGGCCGTACGGACAGATCCGTACGGATCTGGCCGTACGGCCACGTGGCCTGTGGGCCACGGCCTGTGGGCCAGCCCGTTTTTTTTTTCTTCTTCTTTTTTTTTTCCCTCCCTTTTTTTTTGAGAGAGTTTCGTTTCCTTTTTTGTTTTCTTTCTCCTCCCTTTTTTTTTTTTTTTTTTTTTTTTTTAGAGAAAGTTTCTTTTCTTTTCTCTTCTTTCTTTTTTTTTTTTGTTTGCTCATCATGATAATGCATTTTTTTTCGCAAATCTAGATGTTCATGCATGCCTTTAATTTGTAAATTAAATTTGTAGCATGATGTGATTGCATACCTGAAAGTTTTTGCAAATTTGGGAACTTGGAGCTCGCAGTGATGTTGAGCCCTTCCTGATTTTGCGGAGACTTTTAGGTTTCGAAAGTTTGGAGTTTCGGAGCTCGCAGCGATGTTGAGCCCATCTTCAAGCTTTCTATTTCTTTCGGGATAGTTCCTTTTCTTCGGAATTGCCCCGTCATCATGTCAAAATTTCGCCAGATTTTTTTTTAGCGAGATTCTGTCATTTTGATGTTTGATCTCTTTTTTTTTTCTTTTCCATCCTTTTCAGGTGGTTCCTCCAGAGCGAACAAGGGTAAAGAGCCTGCTACAAGCGTACCTCGTCGATCTTCTAGATCTTCTAATCCGGCCATTCAGCAGGCTTTCGAGAAGGTCCAGTATGTTGAGAGAAATCTGGAAGAGTGCGACTCCCTCAACAGAGATGAGATGAGGCAGCGACTGATCACTCTCAAGGGAGAGGAATTCTATAAGATCATGGTAAGCAGTCGTCCATGGGTGATGGAAGATCAGAGCATTCTGCCCAAGCCTACCTTCTTCTTTGGTGATGCGGTCCCTGACGACATTACATACCAGAGGAGATCTTTTCAGTTTTCCTTCACAGCAGATGGTGAGAAGAAGACTGTTACTACCCGGTCGATGTTTGATCGCACCGTCTCGATTCTGAGCCTTGCCCCCACGTGCCCTAAGAGGGAAGATCCTCCAAGTTGGGTGAGAAGGACAAATGTAATCAAGACCGGGGTTTTTGTTGGCGGTTCTCCTGGATATACGGAGAGGTCGCCTGTTGACATGGACCTGTTGATGCCATCCAGCGGCTACCAGGGCTCTGATTATCCGTCGGTCGATTTGAGACCGGTGGGCCTTGGTATTTTCAGTGGTGACGGCAGCAATTGGATCAAGCCTTTCCGACTTCGTGGCCGCTTCAATGCTGACTCCGAGTGGAAGTCGTGGACTGATCGCGTCCTGCTGATTGGTGGCGCCGTTTTGAAGGAAGCCGGGATTTTTGATGCGGTCCGAGCTTTTAGGGAGACCGTGATCTTTTCCGACGAGGCCTTCATGGCTATGCTGGAGTCGTTCCTCCCTCAAACCAATACCTTCGTTGTGACGAATGGTGAGATTGGTTTTTCTTTGAAGGAGCTGAGCGCTATTACCGGATTGCCCATCCTCGGCAAACTCTATGAGGAGTTTATGCCGATTGACAGCGTCCTCGAGGGGCAGTCTGAGGAGTTCAGGCTTTTATACTTTCAGCTCGTCGCCTTCTATGATTTTTTGAAGGAGAAGGGGGGTTCGAAAGTTAGATCCAGCAGTTGGAAGAGTTTTTGCTCTTCATTCCCCAACTTCTTTGATAGTAGGGAGCCTTCTGATAGCATGACCCAGGAAGCTGGAGCTCAGGATCCAAGTTCAAAGAAGATCTTGGCCATGCAAGAAGAGTTGAGAGATTTCTGTGCAAGCACAAACGCCATATGTCCTGACATTGCACTGCGGAGAGATCTCGCTGTTTACCTCACTTATTGGCTTGGTGAGGCTGTATTTGCTGGAGGAGATGGAACGCACATCAGGCCGCATTGTATTTTTCCGGCTTGTCAGATGGCGTTTGGAGAGCAGCTTGCTTTGGTGCCAGCTCTTTACTCCTACCTGTGTACCGAACTGCAGGCTGCTGCTTTTCTAGTTCGGCTTGGGCTTCCCATGAATAGGGTATTTTCAGCCCATATCTTTTATTCGTGGTATGTATACCACTGTCCTGGCTTCCATCGGCTGGGTGTTGCACAGGATGATGATCCTCTGATGATTCGACTGGCTAAGGGCAAAGCCGTGTCCGAATCACTTTTGTTTGCCCGCATGAGGATCCGACGGTTCAGGGACGTCGAGATGGGGCAATCTTCAGTAAAGCTTTCTCCGGAGTTGCGGAAGAAGGCTTTTGATTTTGGTGCCTCCCGAGACTCTACCAGGGCGGGGTCGGGAAGGCATTATTCCTTGACAAATGCAGAGAGAGAGTGGCTTTTCAGCATACGTGTCGGCACGATGGTGTACCGCAGACATCTTTTCGTCGACATCCAGCCGTATGTACCTTCTCGCTTTGCTTTGCAGCTTGGCTTTTCTCAAGGCGTTGTTGGAGCGCCTTCAAGTATGGTGAAGCGCTTTGGAGGCTTACAGGACGGGAGAAATGCATGGGCTTTCTATAGTGCTGAAGACACTACAGCCATGATTTCTTATCCTGTGTTGTTGACTTCCCGTACTGCCGGCTTTGCGAAGTGGTTCGCGGAGAGCTTTTCGGCATATCGGGGACTTTCCAGGAAGGAGCTTGATGTGAAGCTGGCATCTGGAAAGGGCCTTGGAAAGTCGGATGGCATCCGGCGAGAGGAAGTTTGGTCCTTCCTTTCTGGAGAGAAGCACAAGATAGGCTTTCTCGGTGACCAGGGCGTCATCGGTTCTGAAGCTGTTCGAGAAATACCTGACGAGGCTTTGGAGCAGCTAGAACAGGAGGAAGCCGAACTTGGTGCTTGGATGCAGGCGGCACAAAGGCAAGCTTCCGTGGAGTCTACTGGCAAGAGCAGACCATCCAGTGATGAGTCAAGTGGGAAACCTGACTCTGACAGCGGGGTAGGTTCTTCTAAGAAGCGAGCCCGCAGAAGTAAGAGGAGGAGGAGTCATCATAGTAGCAAGGGGCAGCATGAGGGCTCTCCTAACTTGGAAGTTCCTCTTACTATCAATGAGGATGTGCCAGTGGATGCTGACGAGCCTCCGGAGAAGAGAAGCCGAGAAGAAGAGACCGTCGGTGAAGGTATGATTCTTCCTTTTTCTCTTTCCATTTCTTTTCATGGGATTTTTCCATGTTATGATTTGCTTCTTGTTTCTGCTTTTCTTCTCTTTTTTTTTTTTAGCAGAGGAAGACTTGGTGATGCCTGAGGTCCCAACCGATGAGGTGGTGATGGATCCTGTTGAGGCACCTGAAGAAGAACCGACGGGCTCTGGAGTAAATCCAGAATCTCCAATTGGTACGACTTCTTTTGCTCTTCTTTTTTTTTTTTGACTTGGCTTGCTAACACACATTTTTTTTGTTGCCAGCTGACTTGCCACAGGGTTCTGATGACTTTGAACCATCGATGGACGCAAATGTTGATGATGCTTTCGATGAGTTCATGGAGGAAGAAAGTGTTCCGCCAGTCGTCGAAGAAGGTATTTTGTAGTTATAACTCTGATAATGATTTTCAAACAGGGTCATATTCATACCTTTTTGTGTTTCCTTTGCAGGTTTTGAAGTGGCAGAGGAGGATCCGTTGCTTCCAGGGCAAGAGATGCCAGAGGTTGATCCAGAGGTAGAGATTCCTGGGACCAGCTCTGACAATATTGAGGAGATTCCTCGCGCTGAGATTCCTTCCCGAGCAGGAGCAGCTTCAGCTGGAAAGAGTTCTTTTGTTACTCTTTCAACAGATGATGACATGAGTAGCCGACCAACGGAGTTGGGCGAATCCTCAGCTGGGCCATCTCTTCTTTTTGCGAAGAAGGTGGTGGTGCGAGTTGTGAGCTCTTGGATTGAGACTCTCCTTTCTGGGCACTTGGAAGTTGGATTTGGCATGATCCAGCATGTGCAGGAGATTCTCAGTGATGCTGAAGAGGCTGGTCTGGATGTCACAGGTGCCAGGGCGATCGTTGATAGGATCATTGCACTGGGTGACAAGTGGTTTGAGACCGTGAGTTTGGCTGATGACCAGTTCTTCAAGGAGATGTTCCTGGATCCTGCTGATAAGGCTAAGTCTGACCTGGATGAGGCTACAGAAAGCAGGAAGGTGGCAGTCCGAAAGAGGAATAGAGAAGAGCTAACCATCATCGGGCTGACACATGACCTTAACATCCTTGATAGGGAGGTCGATGAGGCCAGGAAACGTCTTGAGCATCTGCAGGCACAAGTTGCTGCCAAGTGGACTGCCATAATAGAAGCTCGCGACAGGGAGAGTGCTCTGATTCACCAGGTTGCAGATGCCGAACTGGTTCTCAAAAGGAAGTCTGATGAGGATGAACAATGGCAAGCTGCTCGAGGTAAGCTTCCTGGTGTGAGAGAAGGGGTACAGCCCACTCCAGTATCTCATGGCAAGTTCCTGAAGAAGCGTGCCTTGGAATCCTTGACAGCTGAAGCTAAAAGTTTGCTTGGGGAGCTGAACTCTTGGCTGGAGACCATTTTTGATTGAGCTCCTGTATACAGAAACCATCCTTCTTTCTTTTTTTTTTTTGTTTTTTTTTTTTTTTTTTTTTTTTGGTACCACTTGTATTTTTTGGTACTTATTTTTTTTTTTATAGTGCTTGTGAACACTTTCTTTTTTTTTGGTACCACATGTATTTTTTTTGGTACTCTTTTCTTTTTTTTGTTATGTAGTGCTTATGA
Source organism: Litsea cubeba (assembly GCA_012931725.1). Taxonomy (NCBI): domain Eukaryota; kingdom Viridiplantae; phylum Streptophyta; class Magnoliopsida; order Laurales; family Lauraceae; genus Litsea; species Litsea cubeba. The sequence continues at coordinate 39,594,080 of CM022951.1, forward strand.
ACACTTTTTTTTTTTGTTATCCCTACGCTCACTTTAATCTTTTTGTAATAAAAGTAATTGCTAAATGGGATTGATTTTTTTTGTTATCCCTACGCTCACTTGAATCTTTTTGTGATAAAAGTAATTGCTAAATGGGATTTGATCAAAAGGTTGTCATTTTGTGAAAATCTTTTGTCAAATGATTGTTTTGGCATGAAAGCCAGGTTTTTGTTTGTGGCATGGAAGCCAATTTTGGCATGAGAGCCAGCTTTTCTTGTGGCATTGATAGCCGAGTTTTTTTTTTGTTTGTGGCATCTATAGCCAATTTTGGTGGCATTGATAGCCGGTTTGTTTTGTGGCATCTATAGCCGGTTTTTGGTGGCATTGATAGCCTGTTTTGTTTTGGTGGCATTGATAGCCGGTTTGTTTTGGTGGCATTGATAGCCGTTTTTGAAATCCAAGTTTTTTTTTTTGTGTGGCATTGATAGCCGGTTTTGTTTTGGTGGCATTGATAGCCGGTTTGTGGCATTTATAGCCTGTTTTGATGGCATTTATAGCCGGTTTGGTTTTCAAAAAATGCAAGTATCGACTAAAAGTCGCCTCCCTGTTGAATGTTCTTGCAAGTATCGATGGAATGTCGCATCCTTGCTCATTCGGTTGCGAGTATCGATGGAATGTCGCATCCTCGCGGATTTGGGTGCAAGTATCGATGGAATGTCGCATCCTTGCTTTTCAAAAAATTTTGGTTTTGCGGGTACTGACTTGATGTCGTTTCCCCACAATTTTTGAAATTTGTGGTTTTCTCGAACCTTTGGGTTATGGATATCAACTGAAATGTTGCGTCTCCATGGTTTTTTAGGTTTTTTCGAACCTTTGAAATTTGGGTTGTGGATATCAACTGAAATGTTGCATCTCCACAGTTTTTTTTTTTTTTAGGTTTTTTCGAACCTTTGAAATTTGGGTTGTGGATATCAACTGAAATGTTGCGTCTCCACAGTTTTGGATTTTGCAAGTATCGACGAAATGTCGCTTCCCTGCGATTTTGGAAGTTTCGAACGAGGTTCGCTTGCTTCCGATTTGTGCGAGTATCGACTAAGCGTCGCTTCCTCGCGGGTTTTTTGAAAAACCATTTTTTTTTTGTTTAAAGACACGAGGGTCATAAATTTTGACCTAAAACCATTTTGGCGGTAAAAGGCAGGGTGGACTAGGGTGGAAATCCCTGAATCCGGATTTTGTTTCAAACCATGAATTTTGGGTTCAAGGGTTGAAAATTTTGGTCAAGTTTAGGAAAGATTCCTGAACTTGGATATATATTTTTTTTTTGAACAATGAAACGATGAAAGTAAGCATTGTTTTAGATTTCTAGAAATTCAACATTTGATATGAAAATTCTAAAAAGGGGTGGGTTTAGCGAGCGTGTACCTGGAAACCGGTTTTGGCCGTACAGGCATTGCTCTTACCCAGTTGGGTAAGTCTTCAAGGGTAGTACCGCTTTAAGAACTTGCCATTGATGGGCAGCATACATCTGTCACCTTCCATGTTTAGGAGTGCGTATGCGCCATTGGAGAAAACTTTGTCGATGACGTAGGGTCCCTCCCATTTTGGCTCAAATTTGCCTTTGGACTTGTGAGCGAAGACCATTGGTCTTTTTACCGCAAGAACCAAGTCATTCTTTTTGTAGGCGCGTTGCCTGACCTTTTTATCGAAAGATCCCGCCATACGTGCTTGGTAAAGTTCAATGCTTTGTTGAGCTTCGAGTCGTCTCTCATCGAGATTGTCCAGCTCATGGAGCCGCAATTTGACATTGCTTTCTTGAGTCATGTCATTTTGCAAGGATACCCTCAAGGAAGGAATTTGTACTTCCAAGGGCACGACAGCTTCGCATCCATAGACCAAGGAGAATGGTGTGCTATGGGTTGGTCCTCGAACGGTGGTTCGATAGGCCCACAAAGCTTCAGACATTTTGTCGCTCCAGTCTCTTTTGTGACTAGAGACCATTTTTTTGAGGATTTTGCAGAGTGTCTTGTTGAAAGCTTCTGCTAACCCGTTTGCTGCCGGATTGTATGGAGTCGAAGGACAGCTTTGGATTTTGTATTTGTCGCAGAACCTGTAGAATCGATGATCCCGGAACTGTGGTCCGTTATCATGGACGAATCTTTTGGGTATACCGAAACGACAAATGATGTTGGTGCGTAGGAACTGAAGGACTGATGAGGTCTTCATTTCGTTAAACGCAAATGCTTCTGACCACTTGGAGAAATAATCCGTAGCGGCGAAGATGAAGCGATGACCTTTGCTTGAAGGGGGAGAAATAGGACCTATGATGTCCATACCCCAGGCTTCGAAAGGCCATGAGATCGCTGTAGGATGTAGCCATTCTGGAGGCATGTGAATGTAATCTCCATGAACTTGGCATTGTTGGCAGCGCTTAGCAAATTGCATTGCGTCAGCTACCATGGTAGGCCAGTAATATCCTAACCTTTTTATCTGATCATAGAGCTTAGGTCCAGCCTGATGAGCTCCACAAAGACCAGCATGAACTTCTTTGAGTGTTTCTTTAGCCTCTTGTTGTGACAAGCAGCGTAGAAGTACTCCGTTGAAGGATTTCCTGTAAAGGATTTTTGAAGGAATATCCAAATGGAAGCTTGGGGTTCGCCTTTGGATGCTTACCCGTTCTTTTGGATCTTCAGGTAGGATTCCGAACATAATGTAATCAATGAACGGATCCCTCCAGTCGCCAATTGAAGTTTGAAGGATTGAAATCCGACTTCCGACCACTTGGTGGCATTCAGCAACTGCTTGGTGTGTGTTAAGAGGAGGAAGGATTCTCCTTTCACACACTGTGATTTGCATGTTTTCCCCTTCCTGGATTGCCATGGATGCGGCAAGTCCGGCTAGGGCATCTGCACGTATGTTTTCACCTCTACGAATGTGGGTGATGTGACAGATGTCAAACTTTTGCAGAAGTGATTGTGCCTTGTTGTAGTAGGGCAACAAATCTGGCTTCCTGACTTCAAATTTCCTGATTCATCTGGTTGACGATCAGTTGAGAGTCTCCAAAGACTTCCAGCATGGTGATACCGGATTCGATGGCGAGTTCCAATCCTAAGATCAGAGCTTGATATTCAGCTGCATTGTTTGTGCATGGTTCCAGTAGCGAGAAAGCGTGTGGAATCATGTATTTGTCGGGGCTAACAAAGAGGATGCCAACTCCCGAGATCAGCTGTCTTTTTTCATTTGTCCTGGTTGCACCGTCAAAGTACATGTCCCAGGAGGCACTTTGTGAGAAAGTCTCCACATTGTAGACTGGTTCGTCTGGGAGATCATCTCTGAGTGGAGAATCTTTAGGCAATGGATGCTCTGCGAGGAAGTCCGCTAGAGCTTGCCCTTTGATTGCTTTTTGTGGTACATACCTAATATCAAATTGTGACAGAAGGATGGACCATTTTGCCAGTCGAGCATTGAGAGAACCTGCCTTTGTGACAAGGACCTTTAAGAGGTTGACCCTCGAGACCAGGTAGACTGTGTTGGAAAGCAAGTAGTGACGCAGCTTTTGTATGGCGAACATCACTGCAAGACATTCTTTTTCGACTGGAGAGTAGCGATGCTCTGCACCTACTAGCATGCGGCTGAGGTAATATAGAGCAGCTTCTTTTCTTTAATCATTTTCTTGCGCAAGCAGAGCTCCCAGAGAGTGATCAAGGGCTCTTGTGTACAAGATGAATGGTTTTCCAGTGGTAGGAGCAGCTAACACTGGAGGTTTTGTCAGGTATGACTTGATGTCTTGGAAAGCAGCTTCACAGTCAGCATCCCAGACAAAGTTTACACCTTTTTTCATCAACCGGGAGAATGGACGGCATTTCCCCGAAAGATTGGAGATGAACCGTCTGATGTAGGCTAATCTCCCTTGAAGCCCTTTGAGTTCTCTCAAGGTTCTTGGAGAGGGCATTTCTAGAATGGCTTTGACTTTTATGGGGTCAAGCTCTATTCCAGCTTTCCGAACTAAGAATCCGAGGAACTTACCCGACGAGACGCCGAAGAAGCATTTCAATGGATTCATTCGCAGTTTGTGTTTGCGAAGCCGGAGGAAGACTTCTCGAAGGTTTTCGAGATGATCTTCTTTTCTTTTGCTTTTGACGGCGAGGTCATCAACGTAACATTCAACCGTCTTGTGCTGCATATCTTGGAATATTTTCATCATAGCCCTCTGATATGTGGCACCAGCATTCTTCAGACCAAATGGCATGACAGTGTAACAATAGACACCAAATGGGGTTCGAAAGGATGTATGTTTTTCATCCTCAGGATGCATCTTTATCTGATTGTAGCCAGAGAAACCATCCATGAATGTCATTCGCTCGAATCCACAGGTATTATCAATCATTACCTCTGGTATGGGGAGCGGAAATTCATCTTTTGGGCATGCGCCATTCAGGTCTCTATAATCAATACAGACCCTGATCTGCCCATTTTTCTTTGTCACGGGGACAATGTTGGCCAACCATTCAGGATGTTGTTCCTCACGGATGAAGCCGACGCTTTTGAGTTTTTGAACTTCTTGTTCAATTTTATCCATCACATCCGGACGGAATCTTCTTTGGCCTTGCTTGACAGGCTTGATGTCTTCTTGAAGATTGAGTTTGTGAACTGCTATTTTGGGGTCTAAACCTGGCATTTCAGCATAAGACCATGCAAAGCAATCAACGAACTCACGAAGAAAAGCGATATACTCGGGTAACTCATCATCCTTTATATTCTTGCTTATGAATACAGGACGTGGGTTATCTGGTGTTCCCAAGTCTATCTTTTGAACAGGATCTTCTGTTGGAAGGTTCGAAGGTGGTTCCTCCACAATATTTTCGGAGGCTTCCTGCTCAACGAAACCTTCTGGGGTTTCAAGGGCATTTCCAGACCAAGGTTTTGTTCCTTTCCATGGGTCTTCTTGATCGGTAATTTTCCCAAGGCTTGCTATGAGATGATCCCAATCGCCTGTTGAAACCGAGTCGAAGTAGGCTACTTCTTTTGGAGATGAGGGTTCTTCTGGGTCAGAAGTCCACACGTCTGTGCCATCGGACAACTCCTCTTCATTTTCGGAGAAATCGTGCCAATTGGATGAGCTTCCTGGATCTTTGTCAGGTGACTCATCAAAGAGATATCCAGGGAGATCGATGTCTTCATGGACTTGAGATGTTGAGGCTTGGTCAGTATATTGACTTTTAAGCCTTTGTGTCAACTGTCTCAAGGGAGTGTCAGGATCATACCCTAACCCGTGTGAAGACTTTTCTACATAGCCGTAGAGTCTCCAATCTTCCAGCTGGCTTTTGGTCAAGACGGGCCCCAATGGCGTGAGAATACCGCGTCCTTCTCCCAAACCGACTGGGTTTTGAGCATCATAGCCCATTTTCTTCATGATAGCTTGTGCCACAGAACTGTATAAGGATAGTTGAGGCGTACCTTTATTTTGGAAAGGTTCAAGCATGGAGTTTGATGAAGAAGCATCCGATCTATGGAAGAAGATCGGTTTTTCCTTTGTTGAAGTTGCTGGAACAACGAAGGAAGCTGACGTAGGATCTTCTATGTCAGAAGTTGTCTCCATTGGAGTAAGAGCAGGCTAAACTTGCTGAGTGTCAGCTTGGCTTGACGATGTGTCGTCTTCTGGCTCTGAATCCGAGTCCGTGTCTTGCAGGATAGACACGAAAGAGACAACAAATTTGCCCCCAGGCTTTTGTTTTGCCTTCTTCACTTTAATTGTGATGACCAAAGGCTTTGAAGTTTTGAGGGAGATGATGAAGGGAGTTTGCATGCTCTCTTCAGATTTACCGGATGGTTTGTTTTCTTCCGGTGATTGTTGAGGAGCTTTGCCTTTATTTTTCTGGAGATTTTCGGCAAAGGATGCTGTATGCTTCTCCTCTTCTTCTTTTTCACCTTCATACATTTGTGAGTCTGCGAAGTGGATTTCTTTACCTTTGAAGGGTTTTCTGTCCCAAAGACTCGATGTATCATGCCGTCGTCGCCAACAAACTTGATGCATTGATGTAGAGTTGAAGGGACAACACCATTCTCATGGATCCAAGGGCGTCCGAGAAGGATGTTGTAGCATGAAGGGGTCTTTATTGCATACACTGTGACCTCAGAGATAAGATCACCGATCTGCAATTTGAACCTGATTTTGCCGATAGGCCTTTGAGTACTCCCATCGTATCCAAAGATAGATACAGATGTGTGGCTCAGTTTGCTGGGTGGGATGCCCAACTCTTCAAGAGCCGATGTGGAGATAAGGTTGAGTGCAGAACCTGGGTCGATCTGAACTCTATGCATAGGCATTTCCTTGATATACCCTGTGAAGTACAGGGGTCGGTTATGCCTGGTTTCGCCAAGTAGGAGGTCATCCTTTGTGAAGGCGATGGTTGCACTGGCTGCTTTTTTAACCGAGAGGCATTCAATGCATGATCCCTCAGTTTTCTTCTTTTCTCCCTTTGAGGAGGCTTCTGAGTTTTTGACCCGGTAATCCATTTCAATTTGGAGGACTTGCGGGGCATGTTTGTCGACATCCTCATTCAGTTTTTGTAATTCTGAGATGAGATTATCACGAGTGTGCGGAGACATTCGCAACAAATCTAGGATGTGCAGACGTGCAGGTATGTGCTTGAAGTGTTCAATCAAGTCATACTTGAAAGCCTCCTTAGGGCCTGCATGTTCATCATTGTTGCCACTAGGGGCGCTTACAACATCTTTTCCCGAAGGATTTACATATGTAAAGGAAGATTGGTTGTAATTTTTGTGGTAGTCCCGGCCAGAGCGGGTGCCTCTACCAACTTCGAGAGCTTCTTGAGAAGGGTCTTCGTTTGGAAGATTGTTTTCAGGATCAAGAGGCTGTCGTTTTTCATTTGCTGAGGATGCATCAGCAGCAGAGTTACCATCCTCAGTGATTGTGTTGCATGGAGCATTTTCCGGGAACAAGTCCTGAACAGCATCCAGCAATCTTTCTTCTTCGTTGACTAATTCATCGTCCCAAACATCAATGGCTGGGAATTCTTCAGTCAGGAAGGGTGTGAACTTCGAAGTCACAGTCTCAGGAGAAGAAACCTGAGAGGGTGTCATCTCAGTGAAAGTCACGTGAGACGAGGTGGCTTCAGAAGATACATTGCTAGGTGTCGCCGGAGTGTAAGTGCTCTTATCAGACGATGCTTCGGAAGAGCTATAATCCCGAATTATCACATTACAGGAAGCTCTGACGGGAGACGTTGTCTGATCGGAGTCAGACTCATCCTCGGATGTGAGAGGATCGTCTATCCAGCAATTTTCTCCATTTTCAGGAGTTAAGGGAGGATGTACCTGGTGGTCTTCAGGGACTTCAGGCTCTGGATTGCGAGGAGGCTCGTTGACGCGTTCTTGCTCTTGTTCTAGAGCGAGTCGCTGCAAGATCCTTGCATATTCTTCAAGATCAGGCATAGGAGCCGGATCTTCTTCTTCATCAACTCTTTGTGTCTCAACATGGTTGATTTCCACTGGAGTAATGAGGGGTGCTGGTTCAGCAGCATTTACAGCTTCTTGGTCTTCTTCATCATCAGACCAGGATCCTTGTGGCTGTAAGGGGTTATACCAGATTACTGGCATAAGATGAGACTCAGGAACCCATTCTTCATCGGAGAGATATTCTCCTGTTTCAAGGGACTCCTCCCACTCATCTGTGTAGTTGGATTCAAATCCATCATCGGTGTCGCTGGACTCGTATCCATCAATGGAGAATGTAAGATCCCGACCCCAATCCTTTTGTTTAGCATTGTTTTAATCGTGGTTTAACTTTTTAAGCGAGATTTGATTTAGTTTGACCGCGTATTTGAGTTTGACCGGATTTTTCCTTGCCTTGGAGATTTTTAAGACCGTTGACTTTAGTTTGACCCGGTCCTTAGGATTTGTATTTTTATGGGAAATTACTTCGGATTTCTAAAAATTCTGGGTTTGGGGTATTTCGACTTATTTTACGAAGTTTAATAACTCTCATATTTTAACCATTTTGATTTGATGCTCAAAAATCGCGTTTTTCGAGGAAAAAGGGCAAAACTGACTTTTCACCCTAAATCTGTCCATGAATTTCGAAAATTTCAGAAATTAGGGAAAATACACTTTTTGGAAAGTAGAAATTTCGACGATCGTTTTTCTCTTCTTCGTCGTTTTCATTCGGGACCCGCAAACCTTAGTTTCAGCTTTAGTAAGCTTGGGGCCCATGGGGCCCAGCCCATTTGTTCTATAAAACCCCATGGATCTCTCTTCTCTTCTCCCATTCTCTCATTTCCTGCAACAAAGGGAGGAGATAGGGTTTCTCCCAGCCCCCTTTCTCTCTCATCATGTATCCCTTCTCCCTTGATGCTAAATGGAGATTTGAGCTCCTCTTCTTCTTCCCCATCTCTCAAGCTTCCCCTAGACACCATTTTTGAGATATTTGAGCTAGGAGAAGCCCTCCATCCAAGCCTCTCTTCTTTGTTAGGACTCCTCAAGGTTTGCAATGTCTTTCCTTTCATGAGATTCTTGTTTTTCAAACCATTTTGAAGGGTTTTGTCATACATGCAATGGGTTTTCATGGAGGTTTTCAATGGATTGGATTTTTAGGGTTCTCTTGAGCTAATTGGGGATTTCGAAATTTTGGAAGCTTGAGGCCATTAGAGGACTTTCATAGAGTGTCTTTCATCTTCTCTTGACTCAAGGCAAGTGAATTCTACAACTAATATGATGATGTGTCTTATTTGATTTCATTTCATGGCTTCTTCTTCTTAGAATTTAATTTTTTTGGATCATGGTTTTACTTTGATTAAATGAACCTATATTGTGTGGATTTCCATTTATGTATGGTCTTACAATGTGTTGGAAGTGGCTTGCATCTTGGTTATGTAGAAAACTTGATTTTCATGTGTTAGGAATTGGGTTCCAAGAAATGGGGAGAAACTTTGTTTTAAAGAGTGATTGTTTGGTTAATTGGGTTGGTGAAATGGATGGTTTTGATGAGTTTGGAAGGTCAAGGAAGGGCCCAACCAATCATGGAAATTAGTATGAAAGAAAAGGAAGCAAAAGAATCAAGAAAAAATCAGAAAAAATGCAAAGAGATGGAGTTTTCTGCACTCGGGCCGGACTGGGCAGGCCCAGTCCGCTCGAGCGACCCACTGGGTCGCTCGAGCGGACCAGGCACTGTCTGGGTCCGCTCGAGCGACCCACTGGGTCGCTCGAGCGACCCAGCTTCTGTCTGGGTCCGCTCGAGCGGGCCTGGGTCCGCTCGAGCGAGCCCAGTTCAGTTTGGGCTCGGGTTTGGGCCCGAATTTGGATTGTTTGTGGGCCAGGTTGTTTGGGGCTTTCTTGGGCCTGATTCAGGTCAGTCCTTGGACCATTTCAAGACCTGATGTGTGTCAGTTTAGGGCCTGTTAGTGGACTGTTTTAGAACTTGGTTGGTGGGCCTGTTTTATAGTTAGTTTGGATTGGTTTTAAAAGTTGTTCCTTGGGCCTGATAAAAAAATCAGTTTCTGGGCTGTTTAAAAATCAGTTTGTGGGCCTGATTCAAACCAGTTTTGGGTCGTTTTTAAGATCAGTTGTGGACTGTTTTAAGACTAGTTTTGTGGGCTTGATTAAGGTTCAGTTTGGGTTGTTTTAAATTCTGTTTGTGGGCCTGGTTCAGGTTTAGTCTTGGGTTTGTTTTAAGAACTTGTTCTTGTCCATTAAAGGATTTGTTTTGGACTGTTTTTAAACCTGTTTCATGGGCTTGGTTAAGGTTCAGTCTTTGGATGTTTAAAAATCAGTTTTATGGGCCATCTTAAGATCAGTTTTTGGCTGTTTTGAGAACTCGTTTTGTGGGCCATTTAAGAGTAGTTTTGGACTGTCATTTGGGACTGTTTTGGACTCGGTTTAAGGTCAACTATGGGCCTGTTTTAATGAGATTTGGGATTTTCTTGTGACACTTGGAAAGTTTGTGAAATGGGAATGGGACCAATGAGAGAATGAAAGTATGTAAAATTATCCGGGAATCGTCTGAGTCTCAATGCGCACTTTATCATTTAAATATTATGGATTTTCATTGGCATCAAACGCGCTCTTTACTAATCAATGTTTAAATGATAGTTGTGCATTGAGATGGTTCCTTGGTAAGTCATTAAGTCATCCTACATAATTCCATTCCATTTCAAGTCAGATTATGTATTTGTATTTGTATTTTGTATTTGCATTCTTTGGTGAACTAATTTAAATAGCATCGATGAATTGTTATAAAATCATGTGGCTTTCCACGTTCGAAAGGATTGACCGTATGATTTTATACAAATCACCTTGATGCGTATTTGAACGGTTTACCCGAGTTATTAGTATGTTTTCTCCGATTCGATTTGAAAAGAGATTTGGAGTATGTTTGTCACATTCGGGATTTCTTCGATGAAACCATTATTTGTTAAGATTAGTATTTTGAAAACAAACCCCGAGGCAAGACGGGGCCAGAGCTATGTGGTGCGAGCCCCTGAGCCAAAGGGATTAGTATTATGTTAGATTTGTATCTGTTTGAGTTTGAAAACTAAAGGCACCACTAGGCTTAGGTCACCTTGTCGGACTGATCATCCAGCTTGGGGTCTTTACTTTGTTCGCCAGCTGCAGCTTGGATTCTGTTTGTACCGACCATGGCAACGGTAATTATCTGCCGGTCCCATTTGTATGGCTACGGTTCTGATACTTTTGATTTGCCGGTCCCATTTTTATGGCTACGGTTCTGATCCTTTGTTTGGTACCACGTTTAGTGGCTACGCTTTGTTTGCTCTTATTACTTCGGTGATTGGAGGATTTAGCTATTTGTGGTCGCCTAGGTTTTATCCGCATATTACTTTAGTTTATGATTATTGTCGGTTATGCTTTTTATGCTTTGATTTGTTTAATGTTTACAACATCGACCTTTATCATATTGTTTCTACTATTCAGTTTTTAAATGTATTTCTAACTATTAAATGCCTTGCTTAGGTGGTTATCTTTTCGAGACATTTATGCTTTAGAGATTGCTCGTTTATTCGTCTTGATATTTATGTTTGGACTCTCGATCGTTTTAGCATGTTTTATCGTCATTATTGTTTAGACTGTTTATCCGGTTTTACGATGATCTCGTCTGGTTTTATGTATGTTCCTTTTATTCATATTATTTGTTTATTTGCTTGCCAGACCGTCGTGTCTGACCCCCTTTTGTTTGGTGCCAGCTCTTCTTTTCGGTTTGTAGGTGTTTGATCAGAGGAGGCGGTGGGACCGCCGGTCTGACGTGAGAGGCTGCCCGTTGATGTCAATTAGATGTCAAGTTTGGCACCAGAGTTCGTATTAAACCTTTGAGGGTAGTAGTTCTGTTTAGTTGGATATATCTTTGTATGGCTTTACCAGCCTTTGTCTTTGGGTTTGTAATTAAGACATCTGTTAATTGTAACTTGAATATGTGGGAAATAATAGATTTGTTACTACCAGCTCAGTGTGTTGTGATTTATGATTTATGCCAGTCTGTTTATGATGGCTTTATGACATTGGTTGCGTACGACACGGAACCCGATGGCCACGGATTCCGAGTCGTAACACCTTGGTTAGCTTCCGCGAAAAATACACTCTGATTATGTTGGGATGTGATTATCCTCATTCACGCGGATCTTGGGAACTATACAAAAAGTTTCAAATTATTCCAAAATTTCGCACCCCGAGATCGGTTCGCTGCAGGTCCCGGTTTCGGGGCGTGACAGAGAATCCAACTACCGAATTGCAAGAGTATGATGTCTCCTGCATGGCTTTTCTGAATTGAGGTGGCATGAAATCACTGAGAGTGAATTTCCTTACCCCCTTTGAAGTCTCTGGAAGGGATGTTTTTGTTACCTCCAGTGAAGCGGTAGAGGAAGCCTCTGCCTTTTCTTTGACCTCTAGTTTTGGCTGGGTCTTCTCTTGCCGTTTGAGCTTGAGGAGATGTTTCCTAGCCTGCCTTCGCTGTTGAGCTGTAGGCTTTATTTTCACGACCTCCCAATTTTCATCTTCCAGGAGATCGGGATGTACCCATATCGGTTGTCCGTCTGGTGTCGGGTAAGGAACCAGTTCCTCGGACGCTTCGATTGAGTTTATCACCTTGAAGGAAGTAGTAATCTTCTTCTTCGGTGATCTTGATGTTTGTCCACATGTCACCATGTTGACGGAGGCAGACCCATAGTTTTTGTCAAAGGTGATGACTCCGTTTTTCCACATCTCATTTATTTTCTCTCTCACAACGAAGCATTGATTGAGAGGATGCGAGATCATCTGGTGGTATGGACAGTACCGAGGATCGTTGGTTTTGCCAACATCACCCGGTCTTTTTGGTTCAGGCAAGGTGAGCTTGCCATTTGCCACAAGAGCCCCGAAGATTTCATCAACATCTTCATCAAACGGGTATTTCTTCTCTACTCGTTCTTTGAAGGCGTCAGAGAGTTCAGATCTCTTACCAGCAGCTTTGTTTTCAGCTTTCTTTGGTGGCTGAGGAGCTGGCTTGGTCTGCACATTGAGGACCTCTTTCTTCTTTGGTTTAGAGGTTGCAATGGCGGTTGGCTCTTTTCTTGATGATTTCTGACTGTTGAGGTCTTTAATCACCGTTTCAGCTTCCATGGAAGCTTCTAGGAGTTCTCCCAGGTTTTTTGATTTGTTGCCGATGATCATGGAGCGGATTCTGGCTCTCATGTTGTTTCGGCAGATGTCGACTAGCGACGCTTGTGGCAATACATCAGAGCATTTGTATGCCATTGCTTTCCACTTGTGAATGAAGTCATATGTTGATTCATTCTCCCCCTGTTTTAGGCTGCACAGCTGAGCCATAGTAGCGGGGTGATCCTCACCTTTGAAGTGAGTCAGGAAGCGTGTCTCTAGCATGGCCCAGTTTTGGATTGAGTCCTCCGGCAGAGTGGAGTACCAATCGAAGGCCGTACCTTTTAGGGTACTTGCAAAGAGGCGGATCTTGAGCGCATCTTGATCCGCGATAGCTCCCGTCAAGATCTTGAAGTGGATGACGTGCTGTCTGGCTGATCCTTTCCCCGTATATGTTTGGAGAGTAGGATGCTTGAATTTGGTGGGGAACGGGACCGAGTCCATCCATAAGGGATATGGTGGCTTGATCCCATGCTCCTTGAGTATATCCTCTTCTTTTGCTTTGGCGAGGATACCGTCTACGTCCTTTTTGGTAAGGGCGCGTGACTCATTTTCTTCTCTATTTACCTCGTCGTCTTGATGATTCGGAGGAGGTTCATTGTTCGCCTGATTTTGGAAGGCGAGGAGAAGGTTTTCCATCAGAGTTTCAATCCTCTGCTGGCCCTGTTCCAACTGCTGGATGCGGGTGATCGCATCTTCTGGAGGTGGATTGCGGGGTGGTGGCTCAGAATTTGTAGCCAAGACATTCATCCTTCGTGATTCGAACGAAGAAACTGTCCTGGTGACTGAGCTGGGGCTCATTCTTTTTGAAGAGGAGCTTGAGGAAGGATCACTCTGCTGTCCTTTGCTTGAAGGAGCAGGGGATTCTTCCGAATGTCTTCTTGTCCTCGAGACGCTGCGGGTCATTGGACGTCGGACATGGATTTTTGTTGCTGATTTTTGGCGCCTTCTGGTTTTTCCAACCATATGGACGGCAGCAACTTGGTTGGGTCTTTCTTTTTCGACCCATTTGGGAGAGACTTGAAGTGTGGGAGGCTGGGTCCTTTGCTTCTGTAGTCTCTTTTGTCGGTACGACGCGCGGCGGCGTATACGACGAGCAATTTGAGCTTCGGTCAGCTCTGACTGGGCTTTTACGATGAAGGATGTGCTCCCTCGGGCGCAGCAGCCGAGCCTGTCTTCTCTGTAGCTGGGCAAGGACAGGATGCGAACCCTATCCTTTGCCTGTTGCAGCGAAGCTTTGAATTTTTGAAGTTCGGCCCCTGTAGATATGAAGGGTCGAACTGCAGATTTGTAGGCCTTAGCAGATGCTTGTGGAGGCCTTGTGATGCATGACTTGATTTTGGGCTTGTAGGAACAAGCCGGTTCATGCTGGGATGACTTTGAAGTCGGGTTGGAGATGGGTCTCTCCTCTTTCATGTAAACAAGAGGATAGAACTGGTTCTCCTTGAGTGGGGCCAGGAATGCTGGCTTAGTGGATGCCTGGGACCTTCTTTGTTTTGGTGAAGGTCTTGGGGACCAAGTCTTGGGGTAGACCTGGTTGTTTGCAGGTTGAGGCTTCATGGGGCTGCCACGGGCTTCAGGCCTTCTTGTGCTCGCCTTTGGTGTCACGGTAGTGACACGTTGAGAGGCGAGTTTCTGTTGGAGGGAGCAGCTTGTTCCTCAGGAAGTGGGAATGGTCCCAGCGTCCCGAAGACGATAGTCCGGGGAGTCGAGGTCGACCCGGAGTTCACAGAGTTGCCGAGGGAGTTGACACTTCGGCAGCTGATGGGGCGCTTGTAGGTGCGCGTGGTTTGCTTCTGTTGAAGCATGATTTGGTGCTTGTTTTCGTCGAAAGTAATGGTAAGCGATGCTGCCATTGTTAGTTTTTTTGAAAATTTTTCTGAAACAAGACCACATCCATTAGTAATCACAAGAATATAATGATCATAAATGGGAAGTTCTATGGTTTCGTCTTTTCAAATTGCTCGAGGTAGATGACCCAAGCAATATGAGGAAGGCAAAATGCCATAGAGGGTACAATTGTTCTGATCGCAGGTATGGTAAGCCCAGAATGGGCATCCCAGTGACTGCTAGAAGCAATTGTGAACTTAAATTCGACTTATCGAGAAGCAGAGCTTGCTCGAGGTAAGAAGAATATAAAGTTGGAGTTACAGATGTGCCGGTCGCAATACAGTAGACCCTGAAAGGGCGTACTAGTACCGCTAGACACAAATGTTTTGAGACCGCATCTATGAGATGAGATTCTCTGTTTTGAAAGGTCAAGATTAGATTCATCAAAGAGAGCATATGGTATTCCAATCTGAACACGGGCTCAGCGATTTCCGCGAGCGCCAGTGCTCAGAAAGAAATGAACCATGATTTCTCGGATCTGAATCTAAAAATGACGAGTTTTTTTTTGAAAGGCCAATATCGGGTTCATCAAAGAGAGCAAAAGGCACTCCAATCTGAACACGGGCTCAGCGATTTCCGCGAGCGCCAGTGCTCAGAAAGGAGAAGACCAAGATTTCTCTAATCTAAACCCAAAATGACGGAAGTTTTTTTTTTTTTTTGAAGATTTTTGAAGATTTTTTTTTTTTTTTTTTTTTTAAAAAAAATCCTTTTTTTTTAATTTTTTTATTTTCTATTATTTTTTATTATTTTTTTTAAGATTTTTTTTTTTGAAAAATTTTTTTATTTTTTATTTTTTATTTTTTATTTTAAAATTTTTATTTTTAAAAATTTTATTTTTGAAAAAAAATTTATTTAAAAGACGAGAGAGTACACATAGGCCTCCTAACCTGGTCTTATGAAATCTTGATTGATAGAATTGCCCCCAGGTAAGGGTAGGATTACTTAATGAACCCGTTTGGAGGACCCTTGCCTAGAACAGTCAAGCTGTCTCCACACTCTGGACAAGGCTTTTCTTTGAATCAACCATGATCAAAGAACACAGTTGGTTTAACCTTAGTGGTCTATGTCTTTTTTATTTTATTTTATTTTTATTTTTATGAATTCATCGAAGAGAAACCATGGCCCAAAACCTTAGTCGAACAGGCTCAACATTTCTGCAAGCGCGATGAACGATAGGAACGGATCAAGGTTTCTCAATTTTGAATCCAAAAATGACAAATCTGATTTTTTTGTTTTTTTTTTTTTTAAATTTTTTTTTTTTGAAAAGAGAAAGAATGGAAATAAATTCAAAGAATTAGAAATTTCCAAACAAAAAATCTCATCTCATTTTTTTTGCAGAATTCAACATAGGCCACCAATTATAAAGTAGCCAAGGAATCGAGAAAAGAAATATAAGCATAGAGCAAAATATATGATATGCAAATATTTCATTTCTAGCATCGTGTTCTCAAATAAACGAGTCCCACCGGGTGATGCCAGCTTGATGGACCGCGCTCCTGCTTGGTTCTACCGAGGTCGGCGGACGTGGGAGTCCGTCGGGTCCGACCCTTTCGTAACCGGGGGGCAAGGGCGTGCATCAACATTTCTTTTTTTGTGGGTGTGCCAGATTTTCTATTTTTACTTGGAATTGCAAGTGGTGATCCGGAGATCAACCTTCGCAAGTAAAAAGGAAATCAACTTCTTTCAAGTTTTCCATTGCACATATATTTAAGAAAAGAGACATTTTCTTGATTTGCCGTGAAAGGCGATTTTTTTTGGCATTTATAGCCGATTTCTGGCGTTTATAGCCGATTTTGGCGTTTATAGCCAATTTACAATCCTTATCAATAATGAAAGACAAGAATTGTGATTTTTGTCTCTTTTGAAAAAATACAAACTACAATGAAAAGCAAGAAAAGGAGGATCTAACTTCTCAGGAGATTGTGGGGGACTCGTTTAGATTGACGGTCGCAAGCCATATGTGGGCTTCGCCATCATCCATGCAGATGAGAACAGAGGATGCTATTTGATTCACTTGGCTTGGCTATAACCTCGGGTTTTTAGAAGACAAAGACCAAAGGAAGGTCCTATGTCCAATAAAAAACCGAGTAGACGGGCTGAAAAGCCACATCTAAGCCATTGGAAGCAGGAGGAGAAGGCAAGGACCTTGGGGGGGGGTACCCCCCAAGGGACTTTTGTCACCTTGTTGCGGTGGCCGGTGTAGAACTTCCGCAGAGTTTTCTCTCTTTTTCTTTTCTCTGGATTTCTGACTGCTGTCTGATGTTTGTTGTGTGTTTTTTCGATCTGGATTCCTTTGGAGTGCTCTCCTATTTATAGGCTCTTGGTAGCCATTTAGGAGAGTTTATGGGCTTTTAATGTCATTAAGCCGCATAATGGGAGGAGTTACAAAATTGAATTGTTTATTTTGTAACTCCTTTTTCTTGGCTTCTGATTGGCCGGAGGAGATTGAGGGCATTTAATCGCCTTTAATCGCCATGATGGGAGGAGTTTCATGGGTTAAATGCCATGAATTTCTTGACTTGTAACTCCCGAATGCTTGCTTCTGATTGGGCCGTCCAAAGAAATGGATTAATGACTGTAATAAAGCTAGTCAATTAACCGCATTAAGTGGTCGCCGAGCAGCTGAAGAGTCGCGGGCCGTGCCACGTCTTTTGAGATTCTTCTGTTGATGATCATCGATGGATCTTCATGTAGATCGACATCAGATGATCATGTAATTTCAGATGTTTGTTGCCAACAGCGGGTCGGTGCCATCTGTCCTGTCGATTTCTCGATCGGTCGGGTGGAAAGCACACTTTTTTTGGTTGACCGGGTGGCGATCAATACTGTCTTCGATACTCTTGATGTTTTACCCGTGTTTTGGACGGATATCAGAGGACTTGGTGTCTCAAAAGCATGAATTTTGGAAAGTACCAGAGGCTGGGCTCCTCGAATCGCGAAAAAAACGGCGAAAACCGGGGTTTCCGGGGCTTTCCCGGCGACCCCGGGGTCCATGGTCGCCGGCGACCCTGGCCCAGGGTCGCAGGGGTCTGCGACCCTGGGGGGTTTTCCCCCTTTCTGGTCCCGTTTTGCGTCCGTTTTTGCTTTTTTCTGATTCTTTTTTCTTCTGTACTTTTCTTTGACATTTTGACCATTTATTGGCCTGATTTCTTTGTAAGAAACCTGATGAGAATCCTTGCATTTTATTTTGCAAAGTTTCCAATTTCCTAAGAAAGCCGAAGACTTTGTCGCGCAGAGCTGCCGATTTTCTGTCAAAAGCTGAAACTGGGTCAAACGATGTCGGAATGACCTGAAATTTGGTGTGAAGCCTCCTGAGCAATAAATAAGACCAACCACAGGCTTTTGTTTGAGTTTCGAAGCCGTTTGGGGTCCTATCACCTGCAGACTTGCTTTTTGTCGCGATGAAGATGTCGCGGTTTGATGTGCGGTCAACCGATGTCCGATTGACTTGAAATTTGACAGGGAACCTATTGGAGTCATTTTAAGATGATCCATAGGTTCTGTCTTGGAAATCATGGTCCCGGAGAGCTTTACCGCCGAGAGCTCCTTTTCGGCTGTCGGAGAAGCGAAGTTAGGCCAAATGATTTTGAAATGGCCCGAAACTTCTTGTGTACTCCTCTTTTGGCTGTCTGGAAGAATCTTGCAGTTTTTGTTTGATTGTGACAAGATTTTATTTTTGGAAGCAGCATTGCCTATTTATGGCAGGTTGCGACTTCATGTAGCTCTTTGGATCTTGAAAAGGCAAAGTGACATTTTTGGTGTCAACAGGGGCCATCATCAATTCATCAATCATCATCATGCCTTTGGGCTTTGGCATCAACAGTTCAACACCATCTCGCCGATCTTAGCCGGTCAGCCCCTCTTTTCTGATTGAATCAAACAGTAAAAAAAAAAGAAAAAGAAAGAAGAGGAAGCAGCAGCGAGGCGGAGAAGGTACCTGGCACCGGACCGGAGGAGCACATGCTGCCAGCTGCCGTCGTCAGTCGTCACTAGTCACCACGTCCACAGCCCTTGCGGCCTTGCCCTGCCGCCTGCGCTCTGCCGCTCTTCAGTCTTCACTCCCGCCAGGCGCCATCCATGATCCATTGAGGGCTGCCAGCTGCCGTCGTAAGTCGGTCCACAGCCCTTGCGGCCTTGCTGTGCTGCCTGCGCTCTGCCGCTCTTCAGTCTTCACTCCCGCCAGCGCCATCCATGATCCATTGAGGCATTGAGTCATTGACATAGCAAAAGAAAAGTAAGAAGGGTCAAGGGTTTTGAGTTTTAACCCTTTGTTCTGCAATCTGGGCACAGAACACGAGTTACACTTACACAGTTACACGAGCAAGAACTGTGGTGTGTTGGCCTACATCACTTGGACCTTGGAGGCTTGGACTTGGGCCTAGTTTCTAGATCCGGGCCGGAGGCCAGTTTGGGTTGAGTTCAGCTGTTCAGGCAGTCTCTCTCTATCTTTTTTCTCCAAACAACCTTGTCTAGGGCTGCTGTTGAGGGGGATTTCTCAATTTCCAGGTTATGTTGTTCTTTATTTATTCTTTTAAGTATTAAAATTGCATTGGTTTTATTTTGTTGGTTGCTTATTGCTATATGAAAAAGAACTATTGAATTGTTACAACTTACAAGTATTTGTCTTGTTTATATATTATAGCATTTTATTTTGAATGTTTATATTTTGAAGTTTAAATTTATATATATGCTTTGAATGTTAAAATTTTAGTTAATTTTGACAAGTTAGATATTGATTGAAAAATGAATAAGGCCATCACTAAGTTTATATATATATATAGAGGCCTAATTTTTACTCTTGCCCTGGGCCCTGAAAAATTCAGAACCGGCCCTGGATGGATGAGAGAACAAGAGAGGGAGAATGAGAGAATGATGAGGAGAGAAGTTTGACTGGCTAGATGGATGATGGTGAGGGGATGTGGATGGATGATGATGGGGCTGGCCAAGTGCGATGATGGGATGGAGAGAAAGATGTGGAAGTTGATGAGCAGTTGGTTAGTTGGCAAGTTACAGGGTTGGATGGGTTTGGTTTTGAGTGGCTGGGAAATAGAGGGAAAGAATAGAGGAGCCAAAGGAAAGAAAGAACAAAAGGAAAAAAAACAAGAAAAAAGATAAGAAGCAGAGACAAGAAAGAGGAGAAACAGAGAAACGATGGGGGAGAAACAAAGGTGGGCATATGGTTGAGGATAAGAGCAAGTAGAGGAAGAAAAGAAAAGAAAGAAAAAAGAAGAAAGAAGAAGAGGAAAAGGGTCTGTGAGCACCCGGGATGATGATGGTGATGAGAATGGGATGGTGACTTTGACTGATATAGAAAGAAGTGTGATGTACTTAGACAGTGGGTTGTCCAAATAAAGACAGATAAATGTGTAAGGGTGTTTGTAGGTTGAGTTCAGTGGGTTGGGTTTGATGGTGTGATGCAGGCTAGTTGAAGAAAGATGGATGATGCAGGTTCGGTTGGGAGGGAAGAAGTATGAGACTAGTCATCGGAAAACCTATATTGTCGCCTGAAAAGTCATGTTTTCGCCTGATGTCCTGAATTGAAATGTAAAAATAAAACTTAAGCCCTGTTTTAAAATGTCATTATTTTATTGTTCTGTTTTGAAATCTCGGCAAAATTTGAGCCCTGTTTTGAAATTTTTCCTAAATTATAATCTATTTTGGACTAAGATATAGGACAAAGTAGGTGTGGCTCCTTGGGAGGGCCACGAGGGATTTGGATTGTACTATGTAGGGGGCATGTGCCCCAACCATACAACTTCAATCGAGCTATTGATAGGCATTAGGTCTGTAGATGGACTTAGGTCCATCTATCTGAATTTCACTTGACCCCAAGTCTAAAAATAAAGGATTTGGACCGTCCAATAAGCTCAACGGGACAAGCTTGTATCTAAGATTAGGGTCCAAATCCCTCATTTGGATTGGACTCAGGCACCGACCTCCTTGTCCATTGGATGCTAGTATTATATAGGACCTTTTTTAATATGATACGTATATGTAAACGTCTAGCTACTTATTCGAGGAGTTTTATCATCATAATCATCCCATTATCATCAAAGTCTTGGTCCATATGTTGGAGTCAGCCACTTAAATTTTATTTCTCCATTCTGTTTAATCTAAGTTAGATTCTCGATAGGTTACACTTCTTTAAATCTATCATTACTACTTGCATTCATGACTACCCCTTCTCCTTGATAGATCACCAATCTCATAGAAAAACTTTTCTTCAATGGCACCGTAGCTGGCCTATGTTGGACATCTCCAAAACTAATGGCACCGTAGCTGGCCTATGTTGGACATCTCCAAAACTATCTCAAACAAGTTTTTATTAATTCATATAATAAGACTTTTAAGTTTTTATTTGAATGACATAAAGAGAGCTCTTTGATTGGAAATGAGCCTTCGAGCACTTAAAACTTATTTGGACTTAGGCCTTAATTGGATATATAAGCCTTTATCAGTTGGGCTTGAACCTTGGACCATGGCTCTAGAGTCTATCATAGAGTTAGGCCCAGACTCGGGCCTAGATACATTCAGTTAAGATCTGGCCTGTAGGTGCAAAAAATGTAACTCACAAGAATAGGGGGGTGCCTGCACGGACTTATCCAAGGAGATTAGGAACACCGATGCCTGCGCCTGAAGCCTGAGAAAAGGAAGAAGAATAGAAGGTCAGAGGACCCTGGCCTGGGCGGCGCAAGGCTCTCCGATGCCTAAGTCAGTATATGAACTGGACAAAGGATGGAGATTTTTGGGGAAGAAGATGATACCAGCAGTATGGTGTTGTTGTTGGCCTCCCTTGCTTGTGAACTGTTCTTGTGTTTATATAGAGGAAGAGAGGAGGCAAAGGGGTAGTTGACTGTCTTGTCATAGCCTACATTGCCAGGTAGTAGGGAGGCGTGGTCCCATCGTAGCCTACTCTTCTTTAATTGCAGTCCCATCGAGCATGTCTTGTCCCATCTGGCCATATCCTGGCGCCTTGGGAGCTGTGGACGGCGATCTGTCAGGAGATATGGGCTGAGCTCTTATCTTGTCGCACGTGCCATAGCGTGCTTGAGCGTCCATGGGAGGACAACTGTCAGTGCTCAGTACTTTCATCGATATGAGGCGCTTGGCCGAGATGGAGTGTCTTGTCGAGCTGAGGACTTGGCGGAGATATAGGGCCCTGGCACTGTTGCCGAGGTGGAAGGGACTGGCACGTTCGCAGAGCTGGGCAGCCGAGGTCGGGGACGACATGGCTTGGCTAGAGACTTCTGGCAAAGGTGCCGAAATGGAGCACTAGGCCGAAGTGGGGTGCTTGGCCGAAGTGGATTCTGCCGAGGTGAAGTTCCTGGCTGAGATGGATCTAGCTGGTGCGGGAGCTCGAGATGGATCATCTGGCCGGGACTCTGATGAGTTCGGGAATTTCCCCACACAAAGCCCCCCAGCTTCTGAGCTCTAAGAATACTCTTAGAGGTCGGAAGCTAAGAAGGGATTTTCTTCAGTGTCTGGTTTGCCGCCAACTGGAGAGACCGTGACCAGCCGGCCTGTCGCCGGAGGTGCAGTCTCGTTGGAAGTGTTCTGGTGATGCTGCCGAGGGGGCTAGTATTACTCCCAACCTGGAAACTGACACTGCTGTCGAGCTGAGGACTGGAACCATTGCTGAGCTGGGTGTAGTTGAGAACCGAGATGTGCTCGTTGCCTGAGACCAGCATGAGGCCGAGCAGGTGACGTGGAACAGTCTATTCGGCGCTGGCGGAGATGGAGAAGCCTGGACGGTACGCCAGAGGAAAAAATAAAGTTTCTGATTCAGATGAACTGTGTACAGTTATTCTGCAATTTTACATTCCTTCCTTTGTTTTTTTGTACTTCTGTACTTATATTTTTGTGCTGCTTTTCTGCACTTCAGTGCTTGCACTGCTCTTTTCTTCTAAAGACTGTCACTGGCCGAGATGAACCCAGAGCCTCGAGGATCTCGGCTGTGCGAGCCTGAGTTCGGGAACGATCTCGAGGGGAGTATGAACCCATGATTTAGGAAGCGACCGGATGTATGGATCCAAAGCCTCTTCCAGGGTCACGGACCCAAACTTTAAGAAACGACCGGATGTATGAATCCGAAGCCTTTTCCAGGGTCAGGGACCCAAACTTTAGGAACAGACCGGATGTATGAATCCGAAGCCTTTTCCAGAGTCAGTGACCCAAACTTTAGGAAACGACCGGATGTATGAATCCGAAGCCTTTTCCAGGGTCAGGGACCCAAAATTTAGGAAACGACCGGATGTTATGAACCCAGTGCCGGTCCCAGGGTGTTGTGAACCCAAGGACAGTCTCGTCGAGACGGAGAAGCCTAGGTGTATGAACCCGAGGGCAGTCTCTCTGGCGCTGGCCTAGACCAACATGAGGCCGAACCTGCGTAAAGCGCGTAGCTAGCTCGAGGGCGGTACCAGCATGAGGTCGTTTAATGCGGTCGAGACCAGCATGAGGCCGAAACCAGCGTGAGGTGGAACCAGCACGTGGACGGACCAGCATGAGGTCGTTTAATGCGGTCGAGACCAGCATGAGGCCGAAACCAGCGTGAGGTGGAAACCAGCACGTGGACGGACCAGCATGAGGTCGTTTAATGCGGTCGAGGCCATCATGAGGCCGAAACCAGCGTGAGGTGGAAACCAGCATGTGGACGGACCAGCATGAGGTCATTTAATGCGGTCGAGACCAGCATGAGGCCGAAACCAGCATGAGGTGGAAACCAGCACGTGGACGGACCAGCATGAGGTCGTTTAATGCGGTCGAGACCAGCATGAGGCCGAAACCAGCGTGAGGTGGAAACCAGCACGTGGACGGACCAGCATGAGGTCGTTTAGAGGCCAAGAATCCTGGGTGTATCAACCCGAGGAATTGGTGGCCCTATTGCCGAACGCGAGTCATGCCCGAGTGTATAAAACGACCCCAGGGTGAGCTCGGTGGCTCTGGAGGACTGATGGCGGTAAAGGACCGTGCGATCAAGGTTGATAGCAGAGGACCGTGCCGTCGAAATGACGGTAGAGGGTCGTACGATTGAAGCCGACAGTAGAAGGTCGTGCCAGTGTCATCGAAGCGGACGGCACCATCGAAGCTGACAGTAGGGGACCGTGCCGCCGAAATGACGGTAGAGGGTCGTGCGATCGAAGCTGACGGGCGGTCGAAGCTAGGTGATGACAGGAGACGCCTAGCTGCCTCCCGAGCTGGAAGAGACTTCAGCAGAGCTAGGGGCTGCTAGCGAGCTGGAGACATCTGCCGAGCTGGAGACGTCCACCGAGCTGGAGACGTCCGTCGAGCTGGAAGCTATCTCTTCGCTTTCGTAACGGTGGAACCGCTCCTGAGCTCGGGCTTCATCTGCTTCTGTTGTCCTTCAGGGTGCGCTTTTTGGAAGGTAGAATCGAGGTCAAATCCTTGGGGGATGAACCTGATCGAGTGTCCTGCTGTTGGACGCTTGCTGGGCCAGATCTTGCTCCTGACCTTTCCCGGCGGGGGATCGTCGGCAGCTGTGTCAACAATGTCAGTGGTTCTTTTCCCTTTCTTGTTTTTCGAGGCATGGTGTTTGGGGAAGATGACTTTTTGTAGCCGTTTCCCACAGACGGCGCCAATTGTAGGTGCAAAAAATATAACTCACAAGAATAGGGGGGTGCCTGCACGGACTTATCCAAGGAGATTAGAAACACCGATGCCTGCGCCTGAAGCCTGAGAAAAGGAAGAAGAATAGAAGGTCAGAGGACCCTGGCCTGGGCGGCGCAAGGCTCTCCGATGCCTAAGTTAGTATATGAACTGGACAGAGGATGGAGATTTTTGGGGAAGAAGATGATACCAGCAGTTTGGTGTCGTTGTTGGCCTCCCTTGCTTGTGAACTGTTCTTGTGTTTATATAGAAGAAGAGAGGAGGCAAAGGGGTAGTTGACAGTCTTGTCATAGCCCACATTGCCAGGTAGTAGGGAGGCGCGGTCCCATCATAGCCTGCTCTTCTTTAATTACAGTCCCATCGAGCATGTCTTGTCCCATCTGGCCATATCCTGGCGCATTGGGAGCTGTGGACGGTGATCTGTCAGGAGATATGGGCTGAGCTCTTATCTTGTCGCGCGTGCCATAGCGTGCTTGAGCGTCCATGAGAGGACAACTGTCAGTGCTCAGTACTTTCATCGATATGAGGCGCTTGGCCGAGATGGAGTGTCTCGCCGAGCTGAGGACCTGGCGGAGATATAGGGCCCTGGCACTGTTGCCGAGGTGGAAGGGGCTGGCACGTTCGCCGAGCTGGGCAGCCGAGGTCGGGGACGACATGGCTTGGCTAGAGACTTCTGGCAAAGGTGCCGAGATGGAGCACTAGGCCGAAGTGGGGTGCTTGGCCGAAGTGGATTCTGCCGAGGTGAAGTGCCTGGCTGAGATGGACCTAGCTGGTGCGGGAGCCCGAGATGGATCATCTGGCCGGGACTCTGATGAGTTCGGGAATTTCCCCACACATGGCCCATTAGCAATCCTAATTGGCATGTGAAGCCCAACCTTACCTTCTATTTTATTTAACAGCCCATTGATAAATGGGTATTTTATAAATAGTCTTAACTTTAGAAAAAATGCGTATAACTAGATTTTCATGGCTTCCAACCACACGTATTTAACCGCCCATTGATCCCAGCTGTCAGCGCCCGCCCCCCGCCGCCCCCCCCCCCAACAAACACACACACACACACATGAGGTTTTTGAATTGAAAGATAACCAAGTTGGGTGAGTTGAATTGGGCTGACTGCATCTGATCAAATACTCTGGCTGATTACTCCTGCTTGAAAACTCGAAAATCTTATTCTGAACCGTTAAATTTTTTTATTGATTCATTAATCTCCAAAATGTATAGTTTTTTATCTTAAATATCATAGGTATTAAGATAATGATTTTTTTTTCCGTATGTAACCCAAGTCGCTGAATGTCTACTCATGTAAAAATGGCAAACAAACAGGGTGATGTGTTTATGTGTAAATTTTCATGTCTAAGATTTACGTGCAAATTCCATTTTCATATCCAACACTCATGGTTGAGTGGTACCAGTACCTTCAGTTTTGCACAGCTACAAAAACAATTCTTTTTCATATCCCGTGCTTTAAACATGAATCAATGTGTCTTTCCACAAGGGAACCCTATGAAAATCCAAGCCCCTCACTCACTGACACGTACACTTCTCCCCACCAATGATTTAGCACTCATCCTAAACACTAATTTGAATTATTCTCGTCTTTAGATTAAACTTCATAAAACATGTAACTTAAGAAACCATTAAACTCCCCCTAAATGAATGGTTTTGATAATTGAGTCCAGGTCCCTGTTTCTTTTCATCTTTCATCCAATCCGCATTCGCCAACCGTGTAAGTTTCGGTTGGAGAATGCATATTGGATGAAACATTATTTCCATGTCTCTACGAAACCGGGGATCCGTACTCTTAATATTTGGTTAAGATAATTTTTGGACAAAATATTCATGTCAACAAGGTATCATCTCATGTTTAACATACACCCAAGTGGATCTCAACTCATGCAAATGGTGAGAGGTTCCATTTAGCAAAACATGAGCACAAAGCGAAGACTACTGGAGGGAGGAATGGGTATGGAGTGACTGAGCAAAGCTCACAAATATCTTCTTGACTGAGTTTATCATTCAGACTGCTGATGGGAAGTGTCATATAATCAATTGGACATATAATAGATATGATTTTTATTTGATGTGTGGATGGAAAAGTCATCTACAATTGATGGATTAAAAGAAAAAATCCTCAAAACTTAGAAGCCGATGCATCATTGCCGACCTCTAACGTTGAGACTCCAATTTCTGAAGATCGTCCTACAAAAAAACAAAGAACTGAAATCAATAAAGTTGAGGAAAATTTAGTTTTGAATCGTAATATATTTTTCATGCTTGAACTTACAACTATATCGAAAGAAAACTTAAAAATATGATAGTTATAATAATTGGTGAAATAAAAATTTATTCAAGTTGCCGCCGCCGCCGCCAACCCGAGATGAAATCCTAGTTCCGCCCCTGCGAGTTGTTGCCTTGATGTTTTGAGTTAGAGTTAAGTATTCTAATTATGAATTTTTATGAGAAAATCAAGGTTAAACTTTAATTAAATAATTTTATAAAGAAAAAACATAAAATGATGAGATAATTGTTAGCACATTTTTTAATGAAATCACCGATATCGTCAACCCAATTGACGATATCGTCAACTTTCATTGCAAAAAGTAATATTCTACTCTAGTTATGAAAATCATTGCATTTTGTGTCCCAGTAGTTTTTTATGTGGTCTAGGCAATCTTCAATAGGTTTATGGGTCCCACATTAGTTTCTAGGCATTTTTCGCCTTACTTCACATGAGTTTTAAGAGTTCGAGTTTTGCGTGCAAGGTGTTCGGTGAAATGCCTAAATGAGGATTTTCTCTCAATTCAGTGGTTGGTGGTTTTCAGTGAGGTTGGAGGGGATGAATTTGGATATGCTTTTGTGAGCATTTAGAGTTTGAAGTCATTAAGGGGGGAATTTCGTAAGTCTTGATGTTTTTGATAAACATGAAAGGAAGCCATGTTGAGCCATCTTTAAGTAGTGAATGTGAGACTTTCTCCTTGGTATTTTATTATTTGTGTGGAGTTTTAGATCCCAAGAGTATTTTTTATTTCCTTAATCCATAATCTTTGAACCAACTTAAGAATGGATTTGAAATATAGTAGACGGATTGAACATACTTATTATGTGATTTGTGAAAGACTTATAAAACCCTCCTTCTTTGATGCATTTTATCACCTCCTTTCGATTTTTATTTATTTCTTTGAAATGGATATTCATCTCTCGACAAATTTCAATATCATCTCCTCCAAACCTAAGACAATCATGTATGGAAACCATGAAAGAAAAAGAAAAGTTGTAGGAGCTTGATGATATCATCAACCAAGTTTATGATATCGTCCATTAGGATATTGATGATACCGT
The DNA here is from genome assembly GCA_012931725.1 of Litsea cubeba. Classification (NCBI taxonomy): domain Eukaryota; kingdom Viridiplantae; phylum Streptophyta; class Magnoliopsida; order Laurales; family Lauraceae; genus Litsea; species Litsea cubeba. The sequence continues at coordinate 39,621,572 of CM022951.1, forward strand.
CAACTAGGGTAATTTCATCTAAAGAAATGTATAAGCAATTATCTTGTCAATTTATGGTTTTTCTTCATAAAACCACTTAATTATGGTTTAAGCTTAATTTTCTCATAAAAATCCCTAAGATTTATCAGACGTGGTTTTTATAAATTAATAAAAAGTAAAGTACCGGATATAATTCGATATATTATATTTCTTATTTTGAAGTTTGCGCTATCATATAGTAAAGGAACTTAGTCATTAACATTTTGAAATTGAGGCACTATATTAGAAACATCAATAAATTATATGGTGATTTAAGTTTGAACAAAAGTATCTAAGTTTTTGAATTCTTTTCTTTAAATTTTGATAAGCAACCCTTATATCTTTCTCATACAATAAAAGGCCATATTTGCTGGAGCAAAAAGGCCAGCTCTATCTTAACCTAAAGCCACATTAGCAGAAAGAATTATTATTTATAATCTCAACTTAAACATCTAGGACTCGCTAAATGAATATAAAGCAGGTCCACCATAAGGGACCCACTTACCCAACTCGTATATGGGACCCATCAAACCCAACCAATCCACGTATATAGAATGCAATATTCTCATGTTCTTACCAATTCTCATACCTTAATGCTATACTTGCTGGGAAAAGGGGCCAACTCTGTTTTTCTTGAACACATGAGCAATAAAAGTTACTATTCACAATGTCAAGTTTGACCCCGAACCCATGCCCCTAACCCCTTCATCCGTGCAGGGCCGGTTCTGAATTTTTCAGGGCCCAGGGCAAGAGTAAAAATTAGGCCTCTATATATATATATAAACTTAGTGATGGCCTTATTCATTTTTCAACCAATATCTAGCTTGTCAAAATTAACTAAAATTTTAACATTCAAAGCATATATATAAATTTAAACTTCAATATATAAACATTCAAAATAAAATGCTATAATATATAAACAAGACAAATACTTGTAAGTTGTAACAATTCAATAGTTCTTTTTCATATAGCAATAAGCAACCAACAAAATAAAACCAATGCAATTTTAATACTTAAAAGAATAAATAAAGAACAACATAACCTGGAAATTGAGAAATCCCCCTCAACAGCAGCCCTAGACAAGGTTGTTTGGAGAAAAAAGATAGAGAGAGACTGCCTGAACAGCTGAACTCAACCCAAACTGGCCTCCGGCCCGGATCTAGAAACTAGGCCCAAGTCCAAGCCTCCAAGGTCCAAGTGATGTAGGCCAACACACCACAGTTCTTGCTCGTGTAACTGTGTAAGTGTAACTCGTGTTCTGTGCCCAGATTGCAGAACAAAGGGTTAAAACTCAAAACCCTTGACCCTTCTTACTTTTCTTTTGCTATGTCAATGACTCAATGCCTCAATGGATCATGGATGGCGCTGGCGGGAGTGAAGACTGAAGAGCGGCAGAGTGCAGGCAGCACAGCAAGGCCGCAAGGGCTGTGGACCGACTTACGACGGCAGCTGGCAGCCCTCAATGGATCATGGATGGCGCCTGGCGGGAGTGAAGATTGAAGAGCGGCAGAGCGCAGGCGGCAGGGCAAGGCCGCAAGGGCTGTGGACGTGGTGACTAGTGACGACTGACGACGGCAGCTGGCAGCATGTGCTCCTCCGGTCCGGTGCCAGGTACCTTCTCCGCCTCGCTGCTGCTTCCTCTTCTTTTTTTTTTTTACTGTTTGATTCAATCAGAGAAGAGGGGCTGACCGGCTAAGATCGGCGAGATGGTGTTGAACTGTTGATGCCAAAGCCCAAAGGCATGATGATGATTGATGAATTGATGATGGCCCCGTGCTGATGAGTGATGCGATGATGGGGTCCGGGGAATGGGGATTGGGGATGGAGAAGATTGAAGAAGCGGCTGGAGGTCGGCGGCGGTGCTGGCCTGCTGCTTCTCAGATCTGCTGGCCTGAAGAGCTCGATTTGGTGTGGGGGGCTGGAATTGGGGGGACAGTGATGGCTATTACCAGATAGCAATTTCTTTTTTGGCTTTGGGTTGTTGTTTGCTAGTTTATGGAGAATAAAACAATGGGTATTAGGTAGAGGAGATAAATAGGGTGGGTTGTGGAGAACGAAGCGTTGCAGTTGCAGATGGTTAATGCGTTTTTTGGGATTTGGCGTTGGTTGATTAATGTGGTTAATGTGTTTACCGTTAAGTGGTAGATAATTGGATATGGGTTAGGGTTTTTTTTTTTAATTGAAAATTTAGAGTTTTTGGGCCCCCCTGAAAAAAGGGCCCGGGGCGGTCGCACTTCCCGCCCCTGGCCAGAGCCGGCCCTGCATCCGTGGCATATAAGTTTAATGGCTTTATATTAAAAAAGAACATTTAACCCTCGATCCAACAGATCAATCTATTCGGATGTGTGCCAATCCTTGGGATTAATGACTATCAGGGGGTTCCCTATTGGTTGCTAGGTTTGGATGGGTTGCTAGTTGGGCCCCGCAAAAAAGTTCTCATATAATAGGTGAGAACTAGTTCTCACTTGAATATTTCCCTTTAGTTAAATGTTCACTTACTGACTATATACACACTCTACTCATGTGAGAAAATGACTCGTGAATAACCAAAATGCCCTATAACTGACAATAAAATCAAATCTGAAGGTGGGCTCTGCTAAATAACATAATCAATATTGTGAGATCATGTAGGTAGTGTAATGAATGTGGGTCGCCTTATGTGATAGTTGACCTAGATGATATCCATTAGATCCAACTAATCTCTCCACCTATTAGACCCGTTGGTGAAACATTTGAATAGTGGACTCTATAGAAGGGTGGGTTAGTTAGATAGTGGATATGATTGATCCCATGTACATGAAGACGGGATGGATTGGGTAAGTGGGTTACTTACAATAGATTTGAAGACAAAGGATGGATTAGGTAAGTGGGTCACTTACGCAGATCCTATTTAGGTAGTGGTAAGATATTCATATATAGACAATGTTCTTCTATGAGGAGTCTAGGTCAAGGGACCCTATTGGATACATGTCTATCAATGGGAGAAGAGGAGATGGTCAACTAGAAGCCAAAAAATCAGCCCCAACAAATTATCTTACCATAGATTTAACAACCTTAAAGTTTATGGCTTGTAGATCTTTTTAAGATTCAATCCAAATGATGATGAATGAAGGTTCGATGAGTTTAGAATTGGTCCTTATGCCAATTCATGGGACCATAATAGCATCAAAGGGCTGCACTGATCAAATGTTGGCCTAGGTGGATCCAATAGTGATGGAGTTACATATGTAGTTAGCTTGTGGGAGATCATTCTCTATTCATTTATAAAGTCACAGACATTTAAGTTAGGGAAATATTCAAGTGAGAACTATTATATGAGAGATTTTTTGCGGGAACCCCCTGATAGTCACTAATCCCAAGGATTGGCACACATCCAATGGATTGAACCGTTGGATCGAGGGTTAAATTTCTTTTTAATATAAAGCCATTAAACTTATGGGCCACGGATGAAGGCGTTAGGGGTATGGGTTCGGGGTCAAACTTGATACTTGGGGTGGTCTCACATAGATCTTTCCATCCTCCTGATCCCATCCCCAAATGAGACCCACAATTAGGCCCATAAAAAAGTTCTCTTATAATATGTGAGAACTAGTTCTCACCTGAATATTATCGTTTAGGTTAAGGGAAATATTCAAGTGACAACTAGTTCTTACCTATTATATGAGAAATTTTTTGCGGGGCTCAATTAGCAACCCATCCAAACCTAGCAACCAACAAGGAACCCCTTGATAGTCACTAATCCCAAGGATTGGCACACATCCGAATGGACTGAACCTTTGGATCGAGGGTTAAATGTTTTTTTTTAATATAAAGCCATTAAACTTATGGGCCACGGATGAAGGGGTTAGGGGCATGGGTTCGGGGTCAAACTTGATACTTGGGGGTCTCACATAGAACTTTCCATCCCCCAGGTCCCATCCCCAAATGGGACCCACAATTAGGCCCATTAAAAAGTTCTCATATAATATGTGAGAACTAGTTCTCATCTGAATATTACCGTTAACTAAATATGCTTAATAATAACGTACTCAAACTCAAACTTATATAAACATTTAACTAAATATATAAGAAGTTTAAGATGGGAGAATCTCAAATTAATTTATAGATATTTATTCACATATTATTGAAGCCCGACATTAATATATGGATTTTCTTTTTAATTAATTATTTTATAATATAAGTTTATATTTTGTTGACTACAAAAATGGATTTATCAGTCAATCAATTCATAATGTTTTTATTAATCAATTCATAATAGTTTTATTAATCAATACGTAGTTTGGATATTAAGTTTGATTTATTATTACCTTTCAAAAAAAAAGCCTTTCAAAAAAATACCTTCAAAAAATTTAATTTATTATTAGTGCATGAGATTTAACCTTTGCATTTCTTGTGCTTTATGCTAATCTTCCTTTGGAATATCGATCGTACTACTGTCCTTACATCTGACATTTGCCTCACAACCATCAAAGTTGATAAAATTCCCATAAAACATATCGTACAATAATAGTGTGATATCACACCGCCCTAGGATATCACACACAATGATGTACGTGATATCGCACGGCCCTAGAATATCGCACAGTATGATGTTTGCAATATCGCATGACCCTAGGATATTAAAGGAGGGAAACCTTGACCTCTCGGAGGCAAATCTCAAGTCTAAAGCCAGCTCTATGGGCAATATCCCTTTTCATTTTGAGAGTACACACGGATAAGGATTCATGAAGACTAAGGTCCTAAATTGCTCTGTCTTAAAAGGTCACATCAAGTTTGAGTTTAAATTTAAATATAAGGTAGTGCGTTCTTCAGAAAACTCCTAAACCTTTGATACATGCTAATCGTAGTCCCATTTGTAGTTACAAATTATTCACAATTCTAGTAATCACATTCGAGTTCCCAATTTAATATATATAATTTTCGGGCAATTTGGTTTGATTGGGAAATTAAGGCCGATTTGGAGCAATTTCACTCTCAATCTCAATCTCGATTTTAATTTGACTCTTCCTTAAATGTGCCAGTCCCTATGAAGATAAGATAAGAAGCCTCATTTTCAAATTACAACTGTTTTATCTTATCACTTATCTTTTTCAGATGAGAATGGTCTCATCCATATAAGAAGATAAGTCTAGTCTCAAAGCAATGATAGCTCAATACTCGCATCTTCAAGAATATATCATTGGTCACACATAATAATAATCTGAGCCGTTCAAAATGAATGTCAGCTTATCCAATGATATTTAATAAAATTTCATTTCTATAGACGTCAATCCACCATTCAATTGAGCACATCAATTTAATTTGAAAACTAAGGTGCAATTTGGAAATTGATTACTAAATTGAACTCCCAATACTGAATCAATTTCTACATTATCTTATCAAATAAGAAGTGTCTTTTACGATCTAGGATTCCTTAGTCCTTATCAATGAGGGTGATCATAGATCGGACCTACTTGAATCCAACCCGGGCTAGCCCACTTTGGGCCGAGCTTGATCTTTTGATTTTGTCACGCAGGCCCGACTTAGAGTTAGTGGTTTAGGATTTTGATTTTGACTTCTCTTTTTAAATGAAAACTCATTCAGATAAGAAGGTAAGTCTTAATCTCAATGCAATGAGAAATCATTGCTCACCAAAAATCTATCATGGGCCCCACATAATGATAATCTGAACCATTTAAAATGAATGTTAACACATCCAATAATATATACTAAAATCTCATTTCAATAGACGTAGATCTCCCTATTATCAACCTTTGATACTTTAATTTTGAGTACTAAAACCTCCCATAATCTAGACTCTCCATGCATAATATATATTTTTTTCGAATTATATATAATTTTGTCTTACTTCATTTTTTTTCTATTTTGAAATTCAATATAATCGTTATCATCATCTCATCAACGAGCCTCCAAATCCATTAGGTATTTGCCATCTTTTTTTATATTTGTTTTCATTGTTTGATCTAGTTTAGTAATTAGCCTCCATTTTGCAATTTACTTTATTTTTATATGATTTGAATTTCTAGATGTTTTCAGTTCATTCTTTTTTTTTAAAATGGGATTATGGTTTTTATTGGGATATGGTTTTTTTTTATGTTTAAAATTTCTGAAATCTTATAGATTCCAAAATAGGCATTTCAAATTTGGGATTAGAAATCTCTGGATTTCTAATTATGGGTTTCAATTTGGGGTTAGGGATTTTTAGAATTGGAAATACTTTGATTTTGGGGTTATGGATTCTAAATCTAGGGTTAGTAATTTTTGAAATTGGGAATAGAGGTTTTTGAATTATGATTAGAAGTTTCAATTTGGGGTTAAAGATTTATGGAATTAGGAATATTTTAGCTTTGAGGTTAGGGATTTCTGAAACTCCGATTAGGAAATTCAAATCTACAGTTAGTGTTTTTTGTGATTGAAAATAGGGTTTTTCATTTGTTAATTTTGGATTTATTTTAAAAATGATATGATTTAGAACATTTTTCATCTCTTTTCTATCTAAAAATTCATGTAAAGTAGAAAATATGTGATTTTCTTTTGTACTTTTTACGGAAAATCTTTATTTAGGATTTTATTTCAAGAATAATAGAATCTTCCACATTGGTAAATCTATTTTCTATCTAAAAATTAATAGAAATTATATTTTGTGATTGTTACGCATGGTGATAACATCATCCTTATCGATGACTATATGTAAGCCCATAAAGTTTTTTTTTTAAGAAATAGTGTTTTGTTGTAGATCTCGAATAATTTACACATATGAGATCAAATTATTTTTTTAATTTAATTATAAAAGCTAAATGATAGTTTTTTTGTATGGATTCTTTGACTGTCCTGAGGATGGATGTATTGATTGATCCAGATAGGGGTGCTCTTAGACCGGGCAAGCCCTAGCCCAATTAGGACCAATCATCTTTGCGGGCTTTAGCATTAGGTTTGGGTACACCGGCCAAACTTGGACCTAAAATCTATATAGGTTTAAGATACGGACCCAATGGCATAGAACTCAAAGCCAGGTGCTACCCAAATAAAATACACAATTTAATATAAAACATCTTTATTAAAGGGATGGAGACTCAAACATATGCATACATGTTCTAACAAGCTGAGTTATTGCTTGGTGTTGATAGTGAAAATATTTTTATTTTATAAAATCATTACCCGCCCTTGTATAAAAATCTTTAAACGAGACGGGCCAAGTACTATGCCATTGTATAAAAATCTGTGCTATCATTGATTCCTTTTGCCCAAGTAGTACAATAAATCTTTAGTATAAAAATTTAGACCATTACAAATTCTAGATGATATTATTTTATTATTTATTGTTTAGGGCCGTTTTAAGTATTTGGTTTATATTTTATTAGATGATTCACTACTAAAACAATGACATTTTATATCGGTTACAAAAACTGCCCTATATCGGTTTTTAATATAACCAATATAATATCTTCAGTCAAAGTTTTTTATATCGGTTAATATTTTTTTATATCGGTCAATTTTTTTTATATCGGTTACATAGTAACCGATATAATAATTGCTGTATATAATATCGGTTAGCACATATGTGATATTAATTGCAATATTTTATATCGATTATTATGAAACCGATATTATATAGTTTCCGAAAACCGATATCACATCTATCTTTTTATATCGATTCTTCTTAAATCACTTTTTTTTAAGATCGATTTTTTTGGGTATTCAGCCCGCTAAAAATAGCGAAAATTTCAATAGTTTTCCCTTCCCCCTTTTTTCCCCTGCTCCCACGTTGTGCCCTCTCCCTCTCCCTCTCCCGCCCTCTCATTCTCTCGCTCATCTCTCCCCTGCGCGACCCTCCATCTCTCTCACTCTCTCACCGTCTCTCCCCTGCGCACCCCTCCGTCTCTCTCACTCTCTCACCGTCTCTCCCCTGCGCACCCCTCCATCTCTCTCACTCTCTCACTCTGTCACCATTTTTCCCAGCCCTATTTGTTCCCTCTTTCGTTCGCCCCTCTCTCACTCGAATAACCCCCTCTCGCCCACCGTCTCTCACTCTAACATCCCTCTCTCGCTCGCTCTCTCTCTCTCTGCGAAATAGCTGCGGCTACTCCCGAATTTCTATTTCCCCTCTCTTCTAACCTAATCTCCTAGCAGACTAGAGCTTTGCGTCTCCTCACCTCTCTCCCTCGCAGGTGCAGGTGTGCCTCCCTCTCTGCGATCTTCGACCAGACCTAACAGCTCCCTCTCTCGCACCCGTCGAGGGCTTTGGTTCGAGAGAAAGCTAAGCTTCTTCCTGCTGCAATGGCCGAGGTCGAGATAGATGGCCTTGAGCTCGAAGCTATGAGGATGGACGACCATTCATGGCACCCTTGTTAGGTCTCTTTGAGGTGAGTCCTCTTTCTCACGATTCGTGAGGTGGTTGTTTTTCTTCTGTGAAAATACATGGATTTTGTGCCTTCTACATGTGAAATGCAAGTGGGTTTGTTTAATTTTTGTAGATGCATGTGTATTTAAAGTGCCCCCACCCTGTTCTCTTGTAGATTCAATGATTAGATTTTATTTTCTTTCTCTCTGCAATTGAGAAATATGTCGGGTTTTCTTCTTCTTCTTTTTTAGTTTAAACATTTTTTTTTTAATTTTTTGACTGAATCCATGTGTTGCAATTGATACTTAATATACAATTCTATTTCATGAGGCACTGCTTTCGGGATGCTTAAAAATTTCCCAGATCTGGAGATTAGAACTATTTAGTTTTCTTTAAGTAGTACGTGGATGGCAATCTGTTTTCATGTCTTGTTTTATGAAATGGTCGTTTTTTTCTTTTGCCCTAATTTGGAACCTGGTAGTGTTTTGATTAATGGGTTTCACTGTTAATGATGATTTGTGTATTGGTAGGTTATGATTTCAGTGTTGTTGCTTCTGTTTCCATTGGTGGGTTATGATTGATGTTTGGCTTATTTGGAACTCTGATTTTATTTGTGCGACAACTGTTTCCATTTGTGGGTTATGGTTGTAAATGATATAAGTGATGTTTGGTTGCTTTGATTGGGTTGGTTTTGGGAGAATTGGCTTGTTTTTTGAAATCGGTATTTTGTTTTTGCACTGATTTGCTATCTTGTACTGTTTGTATTGATGGGTTTCACTAGTTTTGATGCAATTGGTGAGCCATGAATAGAAGTGCTAGCTTTGATGTTTTGCTGATTTAGTTAGGTTGGTTTTGGTGCAATTTCCCCCATTTTCACATGCTATATATTCATGTCTCTCTCAAATTTATGTACAATAAATTCATCAAACAAATTTAGAGTTCCAACGACAGGATCCTTCCGAAAGGGTTCCTAATGTTGTCGAGTCTTGTAGTGGATGGGGTTCCTGAAAGAAATTGCGATTCAGATATGAACATCACTAGCGGAAGACATTCATGGCTAATTTGTAACATGATAGATTTTAAAAAATCTGATTTGGGCAGCATAAATCAGCCATAGTGATCACAAAAGAACTCCATGAATTCATGACCAACAAGTGTATAATTAAAGAAGAATGAAAGAAGACTATTACCTCGAAGATTTGTAGACTTCAAATCTCTGAAAAAATAGATCCAAAGGCCCGAACTCAGACTTGCAACTACCAAACAACTTGCTGGAATTTTCTGCAGTAGTATTGCCTTTGATCTTCTTCTCTATCTCACTTCCAAATCTGATTGGCTAAGATGGTGGGGTCTTAATCTAGGAATTGAGAACTATTTTTCTAAGGAAAAATCTCAGATCTCAAGCTCTCTTCAATGAAGAAGAAAAGCAATCCAAGGCTGGACGTGTGGGACTCCTATATTGCTATGTTGTGGACGTCCAAGAGAAGCTTGCATCCTTTTTTATAGAAACTTGGAATAGCTTTCTTTAAAACTTATCTCTTCTAATTCTCATAGATGTCCTAAAAGGAAAGTATAATCTAAAGATTTATTTCCTTTTAGAAACACTCCAATTAGAAAAAGGAAACTAAGGAACTTCCCATGCAATTAGTAATCCTAGTTGTACAACACTTACTAATTTAAGTTTCTAATCCAACAAGGAAACTTTCTCATAGGAACACTAATCCAAAGAGGAGTCCAACCTTCCAAGTAGAGAGACCTACTCAAAATTGGAAACCTTACCCATGGAAATCCCATTATGGACGTCCCACATACTAATGCGCACCATGGCCCACAATTAATTTATCTAGAATTAAATTCATGTATGCCATCAAAGGCCTATTTGAATCTAAACTCAAAATTATTTTTCCACTAAAATAATTCAACCAAATGTTATCCAAACATTTTAGAAAACCATGCCAATCTTGGAAAGTGACTAGAGAAGGGACCAAAAGACATATTTTGTTGGAATTTGAGATGACTTGAGAAGTCTTATGAAGTATTGAAGTATTTAGTATCTCAAGTATCATTTTGTGTTGGAATTATTGTCAACACAATGTCACTAGTGTGGTGTTAATAGTATGGTATTGATAGAGCTTCAAAGAGAAAACAGAGCTAAAATAGTTCAGGAATTCAGAATTCCTGAAGCAGAGTGGTCGGTCGACCGGGCACCCCATGCGGTCGACCGGGCAAGAGAACTCTGCAGAAGAAAGTCCCAGTTAGCTCCCAGTTATTTTGCTGCCACAGTGTGTCGCCGGTCGACCGGGGACCCCATGCGGTCGACCGAGCACGGGAACCAGAGTTGCGCAGAAATTAGAAGTTGTGCACGAAAATTCAGGAACCTTATGTCTTTCGTTTGGGACTCTTTCTAAACGAATTCTAGCCTAATTTGAACACTCTTAAGGGTTACCATAACCTATATAAAGGCTTGATTGGTTCGTTTTCAAGTGTACAGAAGAGAAGAGAGAACAAAAAGAGAGAGTTTTGGAGAGAAGAGTGATTGGAGAAGAAGGTGCTGCTGTGTGCTGTTGTGCTGCACGTTTCTACAGCAAGTGTGGACGAGAATATGCTCATGAAGATGGTGATTCGTCCATAGATAAGTGTCTCTCTATTTATGCTTTAAATTTCAATTTGTAAGGGATTGAGAGAGAGAGATTATAGAGGGGAAGGGCTGTAGAAAAGTTCTTTACTTTAATTCTGTAGAACATCAAGTTGGTGCTTGGTGTTAGGGGTTCGGTGATCCTATCTGTTGGTGCAGATAAATTGTAAAGGGAGTAGGTGCTTCCTAGATAGTTGGTGCTATCTGAAACTTAAGGGTTGGTGCTCTTTGTCGTTGGTGCGACTAAATAGATTCAGACCTGCGCCGGATTGGTGTTCGGACAGTCTTTGAACCGTGGACGTAGCCTTTTGGTGAACCACGTTAAATCTGGTGTCCTTGTGTGATTTGATTTGCTTTTGTTGTTAAATTGGACCTGTTTTTAAAAGGGATCACTGATTCACCCCCCCTCTCAGTGATCGCGATATCTAACAATTGGTATCAGAGCATAAGGCTCCCTTGATAAGCTTAACACGCTAAGGGTGATCTCTTGTCAAATCACATGGCATCCTTTACAGGGAATAAGAAAGCACATTTGTTTGATGGTTCTAATTACTCCTTCTGGAAGATCAGAATGCAGGCTTTCATCAAATCACTTGGCTATGATGTCTGGGAGACTGTCAGAGTCGGTTACAATACTGCCATCGTACCCACTGATGCTACAATGAAGAAGTTAGCAGACAACGACTCCAAGGCGCAGAATGCACTCTTTAGTGGCCTTGTGGACAGTGAGCTGGTCAAAGTAATTGCATGCAAAACAGCCAAGGAAATATGGGACAAGTTGAAAAGCATTCATGAAGGAGATGAGAAGATCAAAGAAGCGAAATTGCAAACTCATCGCTCTCAATTCGAGTCTCTTCGCATGGAGGAAAGCGAGAATGTTGACTCGTATATGCAACGAGTGAATGAAGTCACGAATGACATTCGTGGACTAGGGGAGGAGATTAAAGAACCAGTCATCATCAAAAAGGTTCTAAGATCTCTTCTTCCCCGGTTTGATTCAAAAGTCTCAGCCATAGAAGAAGCCAAGGATCTGAATGAATTTACCATGGATGAGTTGCATGGTTCACTCACTGCCTATGAGATGCGCATAGGTAAGACGTCTTCATCTGATAGAGAAGCGGCCTTCAAAGTTCAGAAAAAGGGAAAAGAGACTGCTGGTCATAATGCTGATACTGATGATGATGAGCTTGAGGCTCAATTAGTTAGAAAGCTGAAGAAAGGAAGCAATGGAAAGTACAAAGGGAAGCTACCCTTTAAATGCTTCAATTGTGGCGGTATTGGTCACTTTGCTGCGAAGTGTCCGCTGAAAGAAAACAATGATGATGACTCTTATGTTGATAAGAGTAAATGGAAGAAAATTTTCAGAAAGAGGGGCAAAGCAAAAAGCTTCATCAGTCAATATAATGACAGCTCGTCTGAAACTTCAGATGATGATGAATCAGCCGAGGCAACTGAAGCTCTCTTCATGGTTACTGTTGAAGAAGAAGAGGAACAAGAGCCGGAAGAGGAAGAGGAGGCTGAGGTCAATCTTGAAGAAGAATTCATTGCCGCACTTGAGGAGCTTAGCATGGAACGAAAAACAAGTAAGAAAAATCTGAAACTTCTTCATGAATCTGAAAGTTCAGTTATTGCTTTGAAAACTCAAGTTGAAGAATATAAAAGAATGGTAGAAGTCCTAGAAATACAAATCAGTATCAAAACTGAGGAAGTGGTGAAACTTGAGAATGAAATCCTTGGAGCAAGGACTGAAAATATACAAATGAATCAAAAGCTCAAGGAATTCCAAGCAATCAATGGAACATTGAAGCTAAATGAAATACTGAAAGTTCAAAGGCCCTCTCACTTCAAATTTGGTCTAGGATTTGAGAATGGAGAATCCTCTGAGATTACACCTCCTAAAAAGACAAAACCTGTGAAGCCCACTCAGCCTAGAAAAGAGTCCATGAAGTCTAACCAGCCACAAAGAAGATTCAAATTTTATGGTTACTGTTATCATTGCAATAGATATGGACATAAAAGGGCTGAATGCAAATTCTATGTTAGAAACAGCCCATTTTTGACTAGGAACCCTTTTTCAATCCTAAACAGCCACAAAATTGAGTGCTATAAGTGTCATAATTATGGACACTTGGCTAGGGATTGTAGGTTACCTATTGCTAACCGATTTCAGGTTGAAAAGAAACCCAAGTTAGTTAAGGCATGGAGGGCAAAGAAAAGGGAAGATAATTCCAAGGAATCTCTCATTATGCAAACGGCATTCAATGCACAAAAGAAGACAGCACCATGGGTCCTTGATAGTGGCTGTTCAAGCCATATGACAGGTGATAAGGAAAGATTCGTCAAATTACAGCACTATGAAGGCGGATCAGTGAAGTTTGGTAACAATGATGGTGCCAAAATTTGCGGAAAAGGTGTTGTTCAGCTAAAGGCAAACAAGATCAGATCAGACAAGGTCTTATATGTGTCTGGACTAAGACACAACTTGCTTAGTGTGAGCCAGATCTGTGACAAAGGCCACGAAGTTGTCTTCACTAAGAATGGGTTTGCTATCAAGAAGTGTTGCAACGGCAAAACAGTGGCTACTGGATCTAGGACTGCTGGAAATCTCTATACATTGTCAGATGGAGCTGAAAAGACTTGCTTGATGAGTCGGACAGAGGAAAGTTGGTTGTGGCACAAACGCCTTGGGCATCTAAACTTTGATAACATGTCAAAGATTTGCAAGTCAAAGGCTGTCAGAGGTATGTCTACAGTTAAAAAGCCTTCCAACCCCATTTGCGATTCTTGCCAAAAGGGAAAGCAAACGAGGGTAATGTTCAAGTCAAAGGAGCATCATTCAAAGAAACCTCTTGAGCTAGTGCTACTGATCTCTGTGGACCGATGCGAACTCAAAGCACCAATGGAGATAAGTATTTTATGTTATGCATTGATGATTATACTCGTATGACATGGGTATTGTTTCTTAAGCATAAACATCAAGCACTTGATCGTTTTAAAGTGTTTAAAGCACAGGTTGAAAATATGCTTGGAAAACGTATCAAGATTTAAGGTCTGATCGAGGCGGTGAATTCACATCTGAAGAGTTCACTAACTATTGTGAGCACCATGGCATTCAAAGACAATATTCAGCCCCTAGAACTCCACAACAAAATGGAGTTGTGGAACGGAAAAATCGCACCGTGCAAGAGATGGCTCGCACAATGCTAACTGAGAGTAAGCTAGCTGACAAATACTGGAAGGAGGCAATCCATACGGCTGTATACATTCAGAATCGATGCTTGATCAGGCCACATGAAGACAAAACTCCTTATGAGCTATGGTTTGGGAGAAAAGCAACAGTCAAGCACTTCAGAGTCTTCGGTAGCAAATGTTACATCAAGCGTCTTGAACAAAATCCTGGAAAATTTGATGAAAGAGCTGATGAAGGTATATTTCTGGGTTACTCCTCCTCTAGTAAGGCTTACAGATGTCTTAACAAAAGGACCAGAAAAATCATAGAAAGTGCCGATGTTAGAATTGATGAAAACCGTGAATCAAAGAATGTAACTCATCATGACAGTCCAGTTTATGAGGACTCGAGTGAGATTGATGATGAAGTGGCTGAACCTAATGATTCTGAGAAATCAAAGGATGACTCAGAGGATGCTACACCTAGAAAGAAAAGCACTTGGGTAGAGCAACACCTTAAGGATCAAATCATTGGAGATACTGAGGCCGGTGTTAAAACAAGACAAAGTGTAGTTAGCAATTACTCACTTGTGTCCACCATTGAACCCAAGACTGTGGCTGAAGCCAGTCTCGATGAAAGTTGGTTAAAAGCTATGCATGAGGAGTTGGAGCAAATTGAGAAGAACTCCACATGGGAACTAGTTTCTCGACCTACCGATAAGAATGTTATTGGTACTAAATGGGTCTTTCGGAATAAGCTGAATGAAGATGGTCAGGTCATACGAAACAAAGTAAGGTTGGTTTGTAAAGGCTATGCTCAAGTTGAAGGCATAGATTTTGAAGAGACCTTTGTACCGGTGGCTCGTCTGGAAGCCATTCGTATGTTTCTTACATTGGCTGCATACAAAACCTTCAAGGTATTTCAGATGGATGTAAAGTCAGCCTTTTTGAATGGATTACTTGAAGAAGAGGTCTACATTGAGCAACCTGATGGTTTTCTCATTATGGGCTGAAACAAGCGCCAAGGGCGTGGTATGCAAGGCTGGACCTCTATCTCCGCAAGATCGGCTTTTGAAAAGGACTGGTTGATAGCAATCTTTATGTCAAAACAGAGTTGAGCAAACAGCTGGTTGTCATTGTTTATGTCGATGACATAATCTTTGGTGGCAATGATGAGGAAATGTGCAGGAATTTTGCTGAAGAGATGAAGAAAGAATTTGAGATGTCAATGTTTGGAGAACTAAAGTTCTTCCTTGGTTTACAAGTTCAGCAGCTGAAACATGGTATCTTCATATCACAGATGAAATACATCAAGGAAATGCTGAAGCGTTTTAACATGGAAGACAGCAAGCCAGTGAGCACACCAATGACAACGAACACAAAGCTAAGCAAAGATGATAAGGGTTCGTCCGTTGATCATACCACTTATCGTTCTATGATAGGAAGCTTGCTTTATTTGACTGCTACAAGACCGGATCTTCTGCAAGCAGTATGTATGGTGGCTCGATTTCAAGCATCACCAACTGAGACGCACCTTACAGCAGTAAAAAGGATATTTCGATATCTGAAAGGTACCATGGAGCTTGGCATTTGGTATCCTAAAGGCAAATCCTTTACTCTTGTTGCATACTCTGACGCCGATTGGGCTGGATGTATAGATGATCGCAAGAGTACAAGCGGTGGTGCATTCTATCTCGGTGAAAGGTTGGTGGCATGGCACAGTAAGAAACAAGATTCAGTATCCCTTTCTACAGCGGAAGCGGAATATATTGCAGCGGCAACTTGTTGTACGCAAGTGTTATGGATGCGGCAAATGCTCTCTGATCTAGGAGTTCCGACAACGGATCCTACGCCGATCCTCTGTGACAACACAAGTGCAATTCACATCTCCAAGAATCCTGTTCAGCATTCTAGAACGAAGCATGTTGCAATCCGCTATCACTTTCTCAAGGAAAAGGTTGCAGACGGTGAGGTAAAGTTGGAATATGTTCCAACTACTGAGCAAGTTGCTGATATCTTCACAAAACCTCTGCCAAAGGAAGTCTTCGAGTATCTCTGAAAAAAATTAGGAGTTACTCACTCTCCTAATCCTTAGGAGTTGTGCTTGAAAGGGGGAGCAATGTATTCCATGAATATCCTATTCGCTCCTTCGTTGGTCCCTTTGGACTTGTTGTCAAAGGGGGAGAAAGTTATGCTAGGAGAAAGCTATGCTAGAAGAAGTGATGCTATGATAGCTAGGGAGAGATTGGTATCAAGAATGGAGAAAGCTATGCTAGAAGAAGTTATGCTATGATAGCTAGGGGGAGATTGGTATCAAGAATATGAAGATCTTGATTCTGTTGGTCTATGGTTCTGAAGAAGCTTCATGAAGATCAACTGGTTCGAAGTGTTCCAAGTGTTGAAGTTCCAAGTGTTGCCAACAATTCCAAAGGGGGAGATTGTTGGAATTTGAGATGACTTGAGAAGTCTTATGAAGCATTGAAGTATTTAGTATCTCAAGTATCATTTTGGGTTGGAATTATTGTCAACACAATGTCACTAGTGTGGTGTTAATAGTATGGTATTGATAGAGCTTCAAAGAGAAAACAGAGCTAAAACAGTTCAGGAATTCAGAATTCCTGAAGCAGAGTGGTCGGTCGACCGGGCACCCCATGCGGTCGACCGGGCAAGAGAACTCTGCAGAAGAAAGTCCCAGTTAGCTCCCAGTTATTTTGCTGCCACAGTGTGTCGCCGGTCGACCGGGGACCCCATGCGGTCGACCGAGCATGGGAACCAGAGTTGCGCAGAAATTAGAAGTTGTGCATGAAAATTCAGGAACCTTATGTCTTTCGTTTGGGACTCTTTCTAAACGAATTCTAGCCTAATTTGAACACTCTTAAGGGTTACCATAACCTATATAAAGGCTTGATTGGTTCGTTTTCAAGTGTACAGAAGAGAAGAGAGAACAAAAAGAGAGAGTTTTGGAGAGAAGAGTGATTGGAGAAGAAGGTGCTGCTGTGTGCTGTTGTGCTGCACGTTTCTACAGCAAGTGTGGACGAGAATATGCTCATGAAGATGGTGATTCGTCCATAGATAAGTGTCTCTCTATTTATGCTTTAAATTTCAATTTGTAAGGGATTGAGAGAGAGAGAGATTGTAGAGGGGAAGGGCTGTAGAAAAGTTCTTTACTTTAATTCTGTAGAACATCAAGTTGGTGCTTGGTGTTAGGGGTTCGGTGATCCTATCTGTTGGTGCAGATAAATTGTAAAGGGAGTAGGTGCTTCCTAGATAGTTGGTGCTATCTGAAACTTAAGGGTTGGTGCTCTTTGTCGTTGGTGCAACTAAATAGATTCAGACCTGCGCCGGATCGGTATTCGGACAGTCTTTGAACCGTGGACGTAGCCTTTTGGTGAACCACGTTAAATCTGGTGTCCTTGTGTGATTTGATTTGCTTTTGTTGTTAAATTGGACCTGTTTTTAAAAGGGATCACTGATTCACCCCCCCCCCTCTCAGTGATCGCGATATCTAACATATTTGCCATTGGCTCCCAAAATGACCAAAATGTCCATGCTAAACCCATAGCAACATTAAGACCATTTTAACCTTAACTCATTCCACTAAAGAGTTATGGTTGAACTCCAGGGACAAATATATAATATAATAAGCTCGTCATAAAATGACAGTTGTCTTCGACCTACTAAGTGTAATGACCTGAATGCCCCTCTATGTAACATCCATAATCGAGTCAGGTTATCACATGTACTATCAACCTTCGCGATTACATCTAAACCTTAGAACTTCATATCCTTAACTTAATCATCATTCGGATATCATTCTCTTGGTCCAGGGAGCGACCCACAAGTTTAATATCCATATGGAACATCCATATACTAAGATCTTAGATTTTGATGATTAATCGGATAATTCTAAGGGGACGATCATTCCATCATTAGATGGCATAGATTCTATATTGCATCTGCACGTCCCAACTGATCAAGTCCGAGTACCCAAAACACAGAGCTGTTGACCCATGAAAAGAATCTCACCCATAGTGAATTAAAGCACAAGAACTTGACTTCGTCAGTTTATCCACAAATGCTCAAGATTAAGAGCACTGGTCACTTAGTAGCATGAGGTGACTTGATCTCTCTCTGTGATAGTACTATTTTAGAGATCACACCTACCATGGTCCTGTTCAATGCATTGCATATGCACTAATGAGATAAATCTTGGAAAGCCCTCCCATGACTTAGGTAAGTCTCCCTGAATACAGGAGAGTCTCTCATTATAACTTATACCAAGATGAAGTGCCCAACCCCATCTCTCAGTTATGAACAAATATGTTATTTCCAGTGTCCATGAATTAGACCTATCTGTGTGTAGACACTACACACCTAATTCATTTACTAAAAACAATGGGCCTTACACAACCATACATATATACATGTTTAAGCAGAAAAGAGTCGTTCCATTAAATAACCAGTAAATATCCAGTAACAAAAGATGAGAGTGCAGCTAGTGGGCTTTAAGGCATACACCAATCCTAACAAACTCCCACTTGCACTAAAGATCACTACTTCCTAACCTAACACCCATAGACTCAACATGAGAAGTGAAGACTTTCTCAGTAAGAGTCTTAGTGAATGGGTCAGCTAAGTTATTTGCCGAAGCAATATGCTCCACCACTATTTCTCCGTCCTGAATGAATTCCCGGATCAAGTGGTACTTTCTCTGAATATGCTTGCCTTTCTTGTGATTCCTGGGCTCTTTGCACTGTGCTACAGCACCAGTGTTATCGCAGTACATGACAATCGGTTATGCACTGCAGGAACAACTCCCAATTCCAATAGGAATTTTCTGAGCCATACTGCTTCCTTCGCAGCTTCCGATGCCGCCACATACTCTGCTTCCATTGTAGAATCAGCAGTACAAGATTGCTTGACACTTCTCCATGATATAGCCCCTCCTGACAGAGTAAAGACGTACCCTGAAGTAGACTTTCTGGCATCACTATCAGATTAGAAATTAGAGTCTGTATACGCCAAAGGCGTTAGATCATCTGCTCAAAAGGTTAGCATATAATCATTTGTTCTCCGAAGATACTTGAATATATGCTTAACAGTTGTCCAATGCATAGGTCCAGGGTTTGACATATATCTGCTAACCATGCCAACGGCAAAGTAAATATCTGGTCTAGTGCATAACATAACATACATGAGACTTCCAACAGCGGATGCATATGGCACTCTCCTCATGCTCTCTATCTCTTCAGATGTCTTTGGACATTGATGTCGAGACAGTGGTACTCCATGTCTAGAAGGTAGGAGGCCCTTCTTGGAGTCATGCATGTTAAACTTGACCAATATCTTCTCAATGTATGAAGATTGGGATAGGGCTAACATCTTATTCTTGCGATCACGCAAAAGCTTGATCCCTAAGATATAGCTGGCCTCACCCAAATCCTTCATCTGAAATTGAGAGGATAACCAAATCATTGTGGATGACAATAAATCTACATCATTTCCTATGAGTAATATGTCATCTACATACAGAACCAAAAATGCAACTGCTTTTCCACTTCCTTTCTTATACACACATGGTTCATCAATGTTTTGATCAAAGCCAAAAGATTTGACTGCCTGATTAAACTTGATGTTCCATGCTCTAGATGCTTGCTTAAGTCCATAAATGGACTTCTTAAGTTTACAAAGCATGTTATCTTGGCCACTAGCAATGAAACTCTGGTTGCATCATATAGATGCATTCGTCAAGACTTCCATTAAGAAAAGCTGTCTTGACATCCATCTACCATATCTCGTAGTCATAATGACATGCGATGGCCAAGAGAATCCTTATGGATTTAAGCATAGCCACTGGTGAAAAGGTTTCCTCATAATCGATATCCTCTTTCTGAGTATATCCTTTCGCCACCAGTCTTGCTTTGAAGGTTTCCACCTTCCCATCCACTCCTCTCTTCCTCTTGTAGATCCACTTGCACCCTATGGGTTTAATCCCTTCAGGTGCATCTACAAGTTCCCAGACTTGATTGGAATACAAAGAATCCATTTCAGATTTCATCGCTTGCTGCCACATGTCAGCATCTATATCCGTTACTGCTTCATCATAACTAGTAGGATCCTCAACCAGATCTTCAGAGTCTATCTTAAAAGACACTCCTAGATATCTTTCTGGCTGTCTAGAAATTCTCCCACTACGACGAGGCTCCGGAGTGTTTAAAGGAATATCTTGTTCATCTACTATCTCAGGATCTGGTACAGATGTTATAGGAGATCCCGGAAGAATCTCCTCAAGGGTTTCTTTACAACTAAGCTCTTGGTGCATCAAACAATCATCCTCCAAGTACCTAGCATGAGTGCTGATGAGCACTTTTTGCTCCTTTGGATGATAAAAAATGCCACCTCTCGTTCCCTTAGGATACCCAATGAAGTAGCACATTTTCGATCTGGGTTCTAGCTTGGTAGCTTTATCATTCAGTACATAGGCCGGACAACCCCAAATGTGAATATGTCTTAAACTTGGTTTTCGAATTGTCCACATTTCTTGGGGTGTCCTAGGTACTGATTTAGAAGGTACCAGATTTAAAATGTATGCTGCTGCTTCTAGGGCATATCTCCAAAAAGATATAGGTAGGGTTGCATGACTCATCATGGACCTTACCATATCAAGAAGGGTACGGTTTCTTCTCTCTACTACACCATTTTGTTGGGGTGTACCCGGTGCAGACAACTGAGACACAATCCCATGTTGTGTGAGGTACTCTTTGAACTCACCCAGGAGGTACTCGCCACCTCGATCAGATCGAAGGGCTTTGATATGTTTCCCTAGTTGTAGCTTCGCCTCAGCCTTGAATTGCTTGAACTTATCAAACGCCTCAGACTTGCGTCGCATTAAGTATACATATCCATACCTAGAGTAATCATCGGTGAAGGTGATGTAATACTCATACCCTCCTCGAGCCGGTTTGTTCATAGGACCACACACATCAGTGTGAATCAATTCTAACAACTTCTTTGACCTTAGTCCCTTTCCAGAGAATGACCGTTTGGTCATCTTTCCCTTGAGACAAGATTCGCACCGAGGAAAAGGTTCGAAATCTAATGAGCTTAAAGGCCCATCTTCTACCAACCACTGAATCCGTTTTAGGTTAATGTGACCTAAACGTAAGTGCCAAAGATATGTGTCATTGATTGAAGATACCTTCCTTTTAAGGGAAGTTGAGTTTTCTTGTTGTACATTATGCAGTGTGGGAGCAATAGGATATATATAAAATAAGTTGTCATGTATTCTACCGGAACATATAATATTTTCATCTCTACTGATATCAATACCAGAATGGAAAGAAACTGAATAATTAAATTCAATTAATCTGGAAACTGAAATTAAATTCTTCCTCATGTCCGGAACATAGAAAACATTATTTAAAACTAATATCCTATTACATGGAAAATGTATGGTAACAACTCCTACTGCAACTGCCCAAACTTTAGCTCCAGTTCCGACTCTAAAAGCAAACTCTCCTTTCTCAATTCTCTATATTATCTGAAATCTCTGCAATGAATTGCAGATATGATTAGTGGCTCTTGAGTCTACTATCCATGAGTCAGTAGAATCAACCACTAGACAAGTTTCAATGTAGTATGAAAAAGATGTACCTTTCTTAACTGAGGCCAGGAACTTGGGACATTCTTTCTTCCAATGACCTTTGAGGCCACACTTGAAGCATTTCCCTTTGGGCTTTCCATCTGTACCATTGTCCTTCTTATTACCAGCATTGTCCTTTTTCTGCCCTTTTCCCTTATTCTGCTTTTTCTTGAACTTCTTCCCTTTCGGGTTTAGTTTAAAGGAAGACTGGAAAAAGTGAGCTTGGGCTTTGGGCTTCATGATGGCCTCCGCTGCCTGGAGTTCATTCATTAACTCAGGTAGAGTCATGTCCATCTTGCTCATATTGAAATTGAGCTTGAACTGGTTGAAAGAGTCCGGCAGAGTTTCGAGAATCATATCAGTTTGACTCTCTGCATCAATCTCAGCCCCTAGAATCTCAGCTACATTGAAACAATCCATCAGCTTGAGCATATGCTCTCTGACAGGTGTTCCCTCAGCCATCCTAGTGTTCATGATAGTCCTCATAGCAGCTTGCCTAGCTGGCCTGCTCTTGTCTGCGAACATCTCAGACAAGGACATCATGATTTCATAGGCTGTGTCCATATGCTCGTGCTGTGTTTGCAACACGTTGGACATGGAAGCGAGCATGTAGCATTTAGCCATGCTATTCGCTTTCTTCCATTTCCTCTCAGCCTCTAACTGGTCATCAGTAGAATTAGCATCAATATCCGGACAGGTTTCCACCAAGACATACTTGTACTCCTCAGCAGTGAGTACTATGTCAAGATTTCTTTTCCAATCTACGTAGTTAGGGTCAGTCAGTTTGTTCTCACGAAGAATGCACATCAGCGGACTAAAAGAATCTTTACCCATCTCTTTCTGGATATAAAACGGTTTATAAATAGACATGCAGTATATCTGTAATATGCATATGGTGCTTGTTACAAAAGGAAACACAAAGAACAAAAACTTTTTACATTATTCAACCCCAATCATAATGTATCAGTGTTTCAACCTCCTCATAGACCCTCCATCGAAGGGATGGCCGAGCCTACAGTCACGTTGAATTAAGGCACACTTATTTGGATTATCACTATCTGGATACACATCCAGTGGTAGTCCAATCACTGATTGGTTTGGCCTCATATGACAAATATGTTGGATACCGCGATCACTGAGAGGGGGGGGTGAATCAGTGATTTCTAAAAACAGGTCCAATTCAACAACAAAACAAGTCAAATCACACAATGACACCAGATTTAACGTGGTTCACCAAAAGGCTACGTCCACGGTTCAAAGACTCTCCGAACACCAATCCGGGACAGATCTGAATCTTATTTAGTCGCACCAACGACAAAGAGCACCAACCCTTAGTTTCAGATAGCACCAACTATCTAGGAAGCACTGACTCCCTTTACAATTTATCTGCACCAACAGATAGGATCACCAAACCCCAAACATCAAGCACCAACTTGATGTAAAAACAGAATGGAAGATAAACTCTGTCTACAGCCCTTCCCCTCTACAATTCTCTCTCTCTCAATCCCTTACAAATTGAAATTAAAGCATAAACAGAGAGACACTTAACTCATGGACGAATCACCATCTTCTAGAGCATAATCTCGTCCACAATTGCTGTAGAAAACGTCTGATAATGCAGCAACACAGCAACACAGCACCAGCACTCTTCTTCTCTCCAAAACTCTCTCTATTTTCTCTCTAAAACTCTTCTCTTCTGGTGTCACTTTAGAACGGCCCATACATGCCTTTATATAGGTTTTGATAACCCTTAATTGTATTTAAAACGGGCTACAATTCGTTTAGAAAGAGTCCCAAACAAATTAGATAAGAGTGCTGAATTTTCGTGCAAAACTTCTAATTCTGCGCAACTCTGGTTCCCGTGCTCGGTCGACATCCTTGCTTGCTCGGTCGACCGAAGACACTGACTGGAAACAGACAACTTTCGAGCTCGGTCGACATCCTGGGGTCCCGGTCGACCGAAGACACACTGTGTCACGAAAATAACTGAGAGGTGCCTTTTTTTCTGTTTCTGCAGGTTTCTTCTTGCTCGGTCGACCTCATGGGGTTCCCGGTCGACCGCGTGCTCTGCATCAGGAATTCTTAATTCCTGACTGTTTCAATTCTGTTTCTCCTTTTCAAGCTCTATCAACACCAGCTTATTATCATCATGTTTGTGACAATGTGTTGACAATAATTCCAACTCAAATCAATACTTGAGATACTATCTTCTTCAATTCTTCAAAGACAACTCAAGTCATCTCAAATTCCAACAATCTCCCCCTTTGGAATTGTTGGCAACACTATTGGAACTTCAACACTTTCAACTCCAGCTTGCAGCTCTTCCAAGTTGTTTTCAAAACTTACTTGGAACCAATTCTGAAATTATGAAATAACAACCATGCACTGTCAACAATCTCCCCTTGCTATCATAGCATAACATCTCTTCCTAGCTTTCATAGCATAACATCTCTCCCCCTTTGACAACAAGTCCAAAGGGACCAAACCGAGGAGCGAATAGGATATTCAATGAATGCATTGCTCCCCCTTTCAAGCACAACTCCTACGGTTTAGGAGAGTGAGTAACTCCTAACTTTTTCCGGAGATACTCGAAGACTTCCTTTGGCAGAGGTTTCGTGAAAATCATCTCAAATTCTTTCGTCATCTCTTCAGCAAAATTCCTGCACATGTCCTCATGCATAGCTTTCAACCAACTATCATCGAGACTGGCTTCAGCCACAGTCTTGGGTTCAATGGTGGACACAAGTGAGTAATTGCTAACTACACTTTGTCTAGTTTGAACGCCTGCCTTAGGTGTTGGAATTTGAGATGACTTGAGAAGTCTTTTGATGAATTGAAGAAGTTAGCATCTCAAGTATTGATTTGAGTTGGAATTCTTGTCAACACATTGTCACAAACATGATGTTGATAAGCTGGTATTGATAGAGCTTAAAAGAAGAAATCAGAATTGGAAACAGAATTGAAACAGCCAGGAATTAAGAATTCCTGATGCAGAGCACGCGGTCGACCGGGCTCTTCATGCGGTCGACCGAGCAAGAAGAAACCTGCAGAAACAAGAAAAAAGGCACCTCTCAGTTATTTTCGTGACACAGTGTGTCTTCGGTCGACCGGGACCCCAGGATGTCGACCGAGCTCGAAATTGTCTGTTTTCCAGTCAGTGTCTTCGGTCGACCGAGCAAGCCATGATGTCGACCGAGCACGGGAACCAGAGTTGCGCAGAATTAGAAGTTTTGCACGAAAATTCAGCACAGTTATCTAATTTGTTTGGGACTCTTTCTAAACGAATTGTAGCCCGTTTTGAATACAATTAAGGGTTATTAAAACCTATATAAAGGCATGCTTGGGTCGTTCATAAATACATCAGAAGAGACACCAAGAAGAGACACCAGAGAGAGAAGAAGAGAAGAGAAAAGAGAGAGAGTTCTTGAGAGAAAGCAGAAGCTGCTGCTGTGTTGCTGTTGTGCTGATGTGGTGACGTTTTCTACAGCAATTGTGGACGAAGATATGCTCTTGAAGATGGTGATTCGTCCATGAGTTAAGTGTCTCTCTGTTTATGCTTTAATTTCAATTTGTAAGGGATTGAGAGAGAGAGAATTGTAGAGGGGAAGGGCTGTAGACAGAGTTTATTTCTATTCTGTTTTTAACATCAAGTTGGTGCTTGGTGTTTGGGGTTTGGTGATCCTATCTGTTGGTGCAGATAAATTGTAAAGGGAGTCGGTGCTTCCTAGATAGTTGGTGCTATCTGAAACTAAAGGGAGTAGGTGCTTCCTAGATAGTTGGTGCTATCTGAAACTAAAGGGAGTAGGTGCTTCCTAGATAGTTGGTGCTATCTGAAACTAAGGGTTGGTGCTCTTTGTCGTTGGTGCGACTAAATAAGATTCAGATCTGTCCCGGATTGGTGTTCGGACAGTCTTTGAACCGTGGACGTAGCCTTTCGGTGAACCACGTTAAATCTGGTGTCATTGTGTGGTTTGACTTGTTTTGTTGTTGAATTGGACCTGTTTTTAGAAATCACTGATTCACCCCCCCCTCTCAGTGATCGCGGTATCCAACAATTGGTATCAGAGCGAGGTTCCCTTGATCAGTTTAATACGCTAAGGGTGATCTCTTGTCAAATCACATGGCAGTCAATACAGGGAATATGAAAGCACCTCTGTTTGATGGTTCTAATTACTCCTTTTGGAAGATTAGGATGCAAGCCTTCATCAAATCTCTTGGCTATGATGTTTGGGAGGCTGTCAGAGCCGGTTACAATGCTGCCACCGTACCCAATGATACTGCATCGAAGAAGTTGGCAGACAACGACTCCAAGGCGCAGAATGCACTTTTTAGTGGCCTTGTGGACAGCGAGCTTGTCAAAGTAATTGCATGCAAAACAGCCAAGGAAATTTGGGACAAGTTGCAAAGCATACATGAAGGTGATGAGAAGATTAAAGAAGCCAAATTGCAAACTCATCGCTCTCAATTCGAGTCTCTTCGCATGGAGGAAAGCGAGAATGTTGACTCGTATATGCAACGAGTGAATGAAGTCACGAATGACATTCGTGGACTAGGGGAGGAGATTAAAGAGCCGGTCATCGTCAAAAAGGTTCTAAGATCCCTTCTTCCCCGGTTTGATTCAAAAGTCTCAGCCATCGAAGAAGCCAAAGATCTGAACGCATTTTCCATGGATGAATTACATGGTTCTCTAACTGCCTATGAGATGCGCATAGGAAAGACGTCTTCATCCGATAAAGAAGCGGCCTTCAAAGTTCAGAAAAAGGCAAAAGAGACTGCTGGTCATGATGTTGATTCTGATGATGATGAGCTTGAGGCTCAATTTGTTAGAAAGTTGAAGAAAGGAAGCATTGGCAAGTACAAAGGGAAGCTACCCTTTAAATGCTTCAATTGTGGAGGTATTGGTCACTTTGCTGCGAAGTGTCCGCTAAAAGAAGACAATGATAATGACTCTTATGCTGAAAAGAGTAAAGGAAAGAGAAATTTCAGAAAAAGGGGCAAAGCTAAAAACTTTCTATGTCAACAAGATGACAGCACGTCTGAATCTTCAGACGATGATGAATCAACCGAAGCTCTCTTCATGGTCACTGTTGAAGAAGAAGAAGAGCTAGATCCGGAAGAGGATGAGGAGGCTGAAGTCAATCTTGAAGAGGAACTCATAGCCGCACTTGAGGAGCTAAGCATAGAACGCAAATCAAGTAAGAAAAATCTGAAACTTCTCCATGAATCTGAAAGTTCTATTATTGCTTTGAAAACTCAAGTAGAAGAATATAAAAGAATGGTAGAAGTCCTTGAAAACCAAATAAGTATCAAAAAGGAAGAGGCTATGAAACTTGAAACTGAGATCGCTAGAGCAAAGGCTGAAAATTTGGAAAATAGCAAAAAACTCAAAGCGCTCCAAGCGATTGAAGGGACTATGAAACTCAATGAACTACTGAAAGTTCAAAGACCAGCCCACTTCAGATTTGGTCTAGGATTTGAGAAAGGTGAATCCTCTAAGATTGCACCTCCTAAAAGGAAAGAGTTTGTGAAGCAAGTCACTGCACCTTCTAACTCTATGAAGCCCACTCAACCTAGAAAGGAGTCCATTCCTGTTAGAAAGGTAATGAAGACTAACCAGCCACAAAGAAGATACAAATTCTATGGTTATTGCTTTCATTGTAATATGTTTGGACATAAAAGAGCTGATTGCAAATTCTATGTAAGAAACAGCCCATTTGTGACTAGGAATCCTTTTTCAATCCTAAGTAGCCACAAAATTGAGTGCTATATGTGTCATAATTATGGACACTTGGCTAGGGATTGTAGGTTGCCTATTGCTAACCAATTTCAGGTTGAAAAGAAACCCAAGTTAGTTAAGGCATGGAGGGCAAAGAAAAGGGAAGATAATCCCAAAGAATCTCTCATTGTGCAAATGGCATTCAATGCACAAAAGAAGGCAGCACCATGGGTCCTTGATAGTGGTTGTTCAAGCCATATGACTGGTGATAAAGAGAAATTCATCAAATTACAGCACTATGAAGGCGGTTCAGTGAAGTTTGGCAACAATGATGGTGCCAAAATCTGCGGAAAAGGTGTTATTCAGCTTATGGCAAACAAGATCAGATCTGAAGAAGTCTTATATGTGTCTGGATTGAGACACAATCTGCTTAGTGTGAGACAGATCTGTGACAAGGGTCACGAAGTTATCTTCACAAAGAATGGGTTTGCCATCAAGAAGAGTAGCAACGGCAAAACAGTGGCAACTGGATCAAGAACTGCTGGAAATCTCTATACATTGTCAGATGGAGCTGAAAAGACCTGCTTGATGAGTCGGACAGAGGAAAGTTGGTTGTGGCACAAACGCCTTGGGCATCTAAGCTTTGATAACATGTCAAAGATTTGCAATTCAAAGGCTGTAAGAGGCATCTCTAAAGTTGAAAAGCCTTCCAATCCCATTTGCGACTCTTGCCAAAAGGGAAAGCAAACGAGGGTTATGTTCAAGTCAAAGGAGCATCATTCCAAGAAACCTCTTGAGCTAGTGCACACTGATCTCTGTGGACCGATGCGAACTCAAAGCACCAATGGAGATAAGTATTTCATGTTATGCATTGATGATTATACTCGTATGACATGGGTATTGTTTCTTAAACATAAGCATCAAGCACTTGATCGTTTTAAAGTGTTTAAAGCACAGGTTGAAAATCAATTGGAAAAACGTATCAAGATCTTAAGGTCTGATCGTGGAGGCGAGTTCACATCTGAAGAGTTCACTAAATATTGTGAACATCATGGCATTCAAAGACAGTACTCAGCCCCTAGAACTCCACAGCAAAATGGAGTTGTGGAACGGAAGAATCGCACCGTACAAGAGATGGCTCGTACGATGCTAAGTGAAAGCAAGATGGCTGACAAGTATTGGAAAGAGGCAATTCATACGGCTGTATACATTCAAAATCGATGCTTGATCAGGCCACATGAAGACAAAACTCCCTATGAGCTATGGTTTGGAAGAAAAGCAACAGTCAAGCACTTCAAAGTCTTCGGCAGCAAGTGTTACATCAAGCGGCTCGAACAAAATCCGGGCAAATTTGAAGAAAGAGCTGACGAAGGTATATTTCTGGGTTACTCCTCTACTAGTAAGGCATATAGGTGTCTTAACAAAAGAACCAGAAAAATCATAGAAAGTGCTGATGTGAGAATTGATGAAAACCATGAATCCAAGAATGGAACTCATTATGACAGTCCAGTTTATGAGGACTCGAGTGAGATTGATGATGAGATGGCTGAATCTAATGATTCTGAGAAATCAAAGGATGACTCAGAAGATACTACACCTAAGAAGCACAGCACTTGGGTAGAGCAACACCCTAAGGATCAAATCATTGGAGATCCTAAGGCAGGCGTTCAAACTAGACAAAGTGTAGTTAGCAATTACTCACTTGTGTCCACCATTGAACCCAAGATTGTGGCTGAAGCCAGTCTCGATGATAGTTGGTTGAAAGCTATGCATGAGGAGTTGGAGCAAATTGAGAAGAACTCCACATGGGAACTTGTTCCTAGACCTACTGATAAGAATGTTATTGGTACTAAATGGGTCTTTCGGAATAAGCTGAATGAAGATGGTCAAGTCATTAGAAACAAAGCAAGGTTGGTTTGTAAAGGCTATGCTCAAGTTGAAGGCATAGATTTTGAAGAGACCTTTGCACCGGTGGCTCGTCTGGAAGCTATTCGTATGTTTCTTGCATTGGCAGCATACAAAACCTTCAAGGTATTTCAGATGGACGTAAAGTCAGCTTTCTTGAATGGTTTACTTGAAGAAGAAGTCTACATTGAGCAACCTGATGGTTTTCTCATCAGCAAAAATTCAGATCTAGTGTGCAAGTTGAAAAAGGCTCTTTATGGACTGAAACAAGCGCCAAGGGCGTGGTATGCAAGGCTGGATCTCTATCTCCGCAAGATCGATTTTGGAAAAGGACTTGTTGATAGCAATCTATATGTCAAAACTGAGTTAAGCAAACAGCTGGTTGTCATTGTTTATGTTGATGACATAATCTTTGGTGGCAATGATGAGGAGATGTGCAGGAATTTTGCAGAAGAGATGAAGAAAGAATTTGAGATGTCGATGCTTGGTGAATTAAAGTTCTTTCTTGGTTTACAAGTTCAGCAGCTGAAACATGGCATCTTCATATCACAAATGAAGTACATTAAGGAAATGCTGAAACGGTTCAATATGGAAGACAGCAAGCCAGTGAGCACACCAATGACAACGAACACGAAGCTTAGCAAAGATGATAAGGCCTCGTCCGTTGATCATACCACCTATCGCTCTATGATAGGAAGCTTGCTCTACTTGACTGCAACAAGACCAGATCTTCTACAAGCAGTATGTATGGTTGCACGTTTTCAAGCAGCACCAACTGAAACGCACCTTACAGCAGTGAAAAGAATCTTTCGATATCTGAAAGGTACTATGGAGCTTGGTATCTGGTATCCCAAAGGCAAATCCTTCACTCTAGTTGCATATTCTGATGCCGATTGGGCTGGATGCGTAGATGATCGCAAGAGTACTAGCGGCGGCGCATTTTATCTTGGAGAAAGATTAGTTGCTTGGCATAGTAAGAAGCAAGACTCAGTATCCCTTTCGACAGCGGAAGCGGAATATATTGCAGCGGCAACTTGTTGTACGCAAGTGTTATGGATGCGGCAAATGCTCTCTGATCTAGGAGTTCCTACAACGGATCCTACGCCGATCCTATGTGACAACACGAGTGCAATTCATATATCTAAGAATCCTGTTCAGCACTCTCGAACAAAGCATGTAGCAATTCGTTATCATTTTCTTAAAGATAAAGTTGCTGATGGAGAGGTCAAGTTGGAGTATGTTCCAACAACTGAGCAAGTGGCTGATATTTTCACGAAACCTCTGCCAAAGGAAGTTTTCGAGTATCTCCGGAAAAAGTTAGGAGTTACTCACTCTCCTAAACCGTAGGAGTTGTGCTTGAAAGGGGGAGCAATGCATTCATTGAATATCCTATTCGCTCCTCGGTTTGGTCCCTTTGGACTTGTTGTCAAAGGGGGAGAGATGTTATGCTATGATAGCAAGGAGAGATGTTATGCTATGAAAGCTAGGGGGAGATTGTTGAAAGTGTTGAAGTTCCAATAGTGTTGCCAACAATTCCAAAGGGGGAGATTGTTGGAATTTGAGATGACTTGAGAAGTCTTTTGATGAATTGAAGAAGTTAGCATCTCAAGTATTGATTTGAGTTGGAATTCTTGTCAACACATTGTCACAAACATGATGTTGATAAGCTGGTATTGATAGAGCTTAAAAGAAGAAATCAGAATTGGAAACAGAATTGAAACAGCCAGGAATTAAGAATTCCTGATGCAGAGCACGCGGTCGACCGGGCTCTTCATGCGGTCGACCGAGCAAGAAGAAACCTGCAGAAACAAGAAAAAAGGCACCTCTCAGTTATTTTCGTGACACAGTGTGTCTTCGGTCGACCGGGACCCCAGGATGTCGACCGAGCTCGAAATTGTCTGTTTTCCAGTCAGTGTCTTCGGTCGACCGAGCAAGCCATGATGTCGACCGAGCACGGGAACCAGAGTTGCGCAGAATTAGAAGTTTTGCACGAAAATTCAGCACAGTTATCTAATTTGTTTGGGACTCTTTCTAAACGAATTGTAGCCCGTTTTGAATACAATTAAGGGTTATTAAAACCTATATAAAGGCATGCTTGGGTCGTTCATAAATACATCAGAAGAGACACCAAGAAGAGACACCAGAGAGAGAAGAAGAGAAGAGAAAAGAGAGAGAGTTCTTGAGAGAAAGCAGAAGCTGCTGCTGTGTTGCTGTTGTGCTGATGTGGTGACGTTTTCTACAGCAATTGTGGACGAAGATATGCTCTTGAAGATGGTGATTCGTCCATGAGTTAAGTGTCTCTCTGTTTATGCTTTAATTTCAATTTGTAAGGGATTGAGAGAGAGAGAATTGTAGAGGGGAAGGGCTGTAGACAGAGTTTATTTCTATTCTGTTTTTAACATCAAGTTGGTGCTTGGTGTTTGGGGTTTGGTGATCCTATCTGTTGGTGCAGATAAATTGTAAAGGGAGTCGGTGCTTCCTAGATAGTTGGTGCTATCTGAAACTAAAGGGAGTAGGTGCTTCCTAGATAGTTGGTGCTATCTGAAACTAAAGGGAGTAGGTGCTTCCTAGATAGTTGGTGCTATCTGAAACTAAGGGTTGGTGCTCTTTGTCGTTGGTGCGACTAAATAAGATTCAGATCTGTCCCGGATTGGTGTTCGGACAGTCTTTGAACCGTGGACGTAGCCTTTCGGTGAACCACGTTAAATCTGGTGTCATTGTGTGGTTTGACTTGTTTTGTTGTTGAATTGGACCTGTTTTTAGAAATCACTGATTCACCCCCCCCCCCTCTCAGTGATCGCGGTATCCAACATTAGGATCTCCAATGATTTGATCCTTAGGGTGTTGCTCTACCCAAGTGCTGTGCTTCTTAGGTGAAGTATCTTCTGAGTTATCCTTTGATTTCTCAGAATCATTAGATTCAGCCATCTCATCATCAATCTCACTCGAGTCCTCATAAACTGGACTGTCATTATGAGTTGCATTCTCTGGTTCAATATTCTCATCTATTCTCACATCAACACTTTCTATGATTTTTCTGGTTCTTTTGTTAAGACACCTATATGCCTTGCTAGTAGAGGAGTAACCCAGAAATATACCTTCGTCAGCTCTTTCTTCAAATTTGCCCGGATTTTGTTCGAGCCGCTTGATGTAACACTTGCTGCCGAAGACTCTGAAGTGCTTGACTGTTGCTTTTCTTCCAAACCATAGCTCATAGGGAGTTTTGTCTTCATGTGGCCTGATCAAGCATCGATTTTGAATGTATACAGCTGTATGAATTGCCTCTTTCCAATACTTGTCAGCCATCTTGCTTTCACTTAGCATCGTACGAGCCATCTCTTGTACGGTGCGATTCTTCCGTTCCACTACTCCATTTTGCTGTGGAGTTCTAGGGGCTGAGTACTGTCTTTGAATGCCATGATGTTCACAATATTTAGTGAACTCTTCAGATGTGAACTCGCCTCCACGATCAGACCTTAAAATCTTGATACGTTTTTCCAATTGATTTTCAACCTGTGCTTTAAACACTTTAAAACGATCAAGTGCTTGATGCTTATGCTTAAGAAACAATACCCATGTCATACGAGTATAATCATCAATGCATAACATGAAATACTTATCTCCATTGGTGCTTTGAGTTCGCATCGGTCCACAGAGATCAGTGTGCACTAGCTCAAGAGGTTTCTTGGAATGATGCTCCTTTGACTTGAACATAACCCTCGTTTGCTTTCCCTTTTGGCAAGAGTCGCAAATGGGATTGGAAGGCTTTTCAACTGTAGACATGCCTCTTACAGCCTTTGAATTGCAAATCTTTGACATATTATCAAAGCTTAGATGCCCAAGGCGTTTGTGCCACAACCAACTTTCCTCTGTCCGACTCATCAAGCAGGTCTTTTCAGCTCCATCTGACAATGTATAGAGATTTCCAGCAGTTCTTGATCCAGTTGCCACTGTTTTGCCGTTGCTACTCTTCTTGATGGCAAACCCATTCTTTGTGAAGATAACTTCATGACCCTTGTCACAGATCTGGCTCACACTAAGCAGGTTGTGTCTCAATCCAGACACATATAAGACTTCTTCCGATCTGATCTTGTTTGCCATAAGCTGAATAACACCTTTTCCGCAGATTTTGGCACCATCATTGTTGCCAAATTTCACTGAACCGCCTTCATAGTGCTGTAATTTGATGAATTTCTCTTTATCACCAGTCATATGGCTTGAACAACCACTATCAAGGACCCATGGTGATGCCTTCTTTTGTGCATTGAATGCCGTTTGCACAATGAGAGATTCTTTGGGACTTTCTGCACTTTGCTTTGCTCTCCAAGCCTTGACTAACTTGGGTTTCTTTTCAACCTGAAATTTGTTAGCAATAGGCAACCTACAATCCCTAGCCAAGTGTCCATAATTATGACACATATAGCACTCAATTTTGTGGCTACTTAGGATTGAAAAAGGATTCCTAGTCACAAATGGACTGTTTCTTACATAGAATTTGCAATCAGCTCTTTTATGTCCAAACATATTACAATGAAAGCAATAACCATAGAATTTGTATCTTCTTTGTGGCTGGTTAGTCTTCATTACCTTTCTAACAGGAATGGACTCCTTTCTAGGTTGAGTGGGCTTCATAGAATTAGAAGGTGCAGTGACTTGCTTCACAAACTTTTTCTTTTCAGGAGGTGCAATCTTAGAGGATTCACCTTTCTCAAATCCTAGACCAAATCTGAAGTGGGCAGGTCTTTGAACTTTCAGTAGTTCATTGAGTTTCATAGTCCCTTCAATCGCTTGGAGCGCTTTGAGTTTTTTGCTATTTTCCAAATTTTCAGCCTTTGCTCTAGCGATCTCAGTTTCAAGTTTCATAGCCTCTTCCTTTTTGATACTTATTTGGTTTTCAAGGACTTCTACCATTCTTTTGTATTCTTCTACTTGAGTTTTCAAAGCAATAATAGAACTTTCAGATTCATGGAGAAGTTTCAGATTTTTCTTACTTGATTTGCGTTCCATGCTAAGCTCCTCAAGTGCGGCTATGAGTTCCTCTTCAAGATTGACTTCAGCCTCCTCATCCTCTTCCGGATCTAGCTCTTCTTCTTCTTCAACAGTGACCATGAAGAGAGCTTCGGTTGATTCATCATCGTCTGAAGATTCAGACGTGCTGTCATCTTGTTGACATAGAAAGTTTTTAGCTTTGCCCCTTTTTCTGAAGTTTCTCTTTCCTTTACTCTTTTCAGCATAAGAGTCATTATCATTGTCTTCTTTTAGCGGACACTTCGCAGCAAAGTGACCAATACCTCCACAATTGAAGCATTTAAAGGGTAGCTTCCCTTTGTACTTGCCATTGCTTCCTTTCTTCAATTTTCTAACAAATTGAGCCTCAAGCTCATCATCATCAGAATCAACATCATGACCAGCAGTCTCTTTTGCCTTTTTCTGAACTTTGAAGGCCGCTTCTTTATCAGATGAAGACGTCTTTCCTATGCGCATCTCATAGGCAGTTAGAGAACCATGTAATTCATCCATGGAAAATGCATTCAGATCTTTGGCTTCTTCAATGGCTGAGACTTTTGAATCAAACCGGGGAAGAAGAGATCTTAGAACCTTTTTGACGATGACCGGCTCTTTAATCTCTTCCCCTAGTCCACGAATGTCATTCGTGACTTCATTCACTCGTTGCATATACGAGTCAACATTCTCGCTTTCTTCCATGCGAAGAGACTCGAATTGAGAGCGATGGGTTTGTAATTTGGCTTCTTTAATCTTCTCATCACCTTCATGTATGCTTTGCAACTTGTCCCAAATTTCCTTGGCTGTTTTGCATGCAATTACTTTGACAAGCTCGCTGTCCACAAGGCCACTAAAGAGTGCATTCTGCGCCTTGGAGTCGTTGTCTGCCAACTTCTTCGATGCAGTATCATTGGGTACGGTGGCAGTATTGTAACCGACTCTGACAGCCTCCCAAACATCATAGCCAAGAGATTCGATGAAGGCTTGCATCCTAATCTTTCAAAAAGAGTAATTAGAACCATCAAACAGAGGTGCTTTCATATTCCCTGTATTGACTGCCATGTGATTTGACAAGAGATCACCCTTAGCGTATTAAACTGATCAAGGGAACCTCGCTCTGATACCAATTGTTGGATACCGCGATCACTGAGAGGGGGGGTGAATCAGTGATTTCTAAAAACAGGTCCAATTCAACAACAAAACAAGTCAAATCACACAATGACACCAGATTTAACGTGGTTCACCAAAAGGCTACGTCCACGGTTCAAAGACTGTCCGAACACCAATCCGGGACAGATCTGAATCTTATTTAGTCGCACCAACGACAAAGAGCACCAACCCTTAGTTTCAGATAGCACCAACTATCTAGGAAGCACCGACTCCCTTTACAATTTATCTGCACCAACAGATAGGATCACCAAACCCCAAACATCAAGCACCAACTTGATGTAAAAACAGAATGGAAGATAAACTCTGTCTACAGCCCTTCCCCTCTACAATTCTCTCTCTCTCAATCCCTTACAAATTGAAATTAAAGCATAAACAGAGAGACACTTAACTCATGGACGAATCACCATCTTCTAGAGCATAATCTCGTCCACAATTGCTGTAGAAAACATCTGATAATGCAGCAACACAGCACCAGCACTCTTCTTCTCTCCAAAACTCTCTCTATTTTCTCTCTAAAACTCTTCTCTTCTGGTGTCACTTTAGAACGGCCCATACATGCCTTTATATAGGTTTTGATAACCCTTAATTGTATTTAAAACGGGCTACAATTCGTTTAGAAAGAGTCCCAAACAAATTAGATAAGAGTGCTGAATTTTCGTGCAAAACTTCTAATTCTGCGCAACTCTGGTTCCCGTGCTCGGTCGACATCCTTGCTTGCTCGGTCGACCGAAGACACTGACTGGAAACAGACAACTTTCGAGCTCGGTCGACATCCTGGGGTCCCGGTCGACTGAAGACACACTGTGTCACGAAAATAACTGAGAGGTGCCTTTTTTTCTGTTTCTGCAGGTTTCTTCTTGCTCGGTCGACCTCATGGGGTTCCCGGTCGACCGCGTGCTCTGCATCAGGAATTCTTAATTCCTGACTGTTTCAATTCTGTTTCTCCTTTTCAAGCTCTATCAACACCAGCTTATTATCATCATGTTTGTGACAATGTGTTGACAATAATTCCAACTCAAATCAATACTTGAGATACTATCTTCTTCAATTCTTCAAAGACAACTCAAGTCATCTCAAATTCCAACAAAATAACCTTTAACTCCTAGGGAGAGGTCATTACCGTCTTATGTCAAGTGTATAACCATCTCTTATGAAATTTTCCAGAATGTCTATGATTAAGTCTTCCGAAGGGAAGAGACTTTTATCCATCCTAGAAGTGACCTTTAGTAAAGAGCTCCACCGAAGGGATGGCCGCTCCCACCAACACTTCATTGACATTCTATAGAAGTGATCTTTAGTAAAGAACTCCACCGAAGGGATGGCCGCTCCTACTAACACCTCATTTTGAATATTCACATTAGTTCACCCATTAACCCATCAAAGCGGTCTTTAGTAAAGAACTCCACCGAAGGGGTGGCCGCTCCTAGTAACACCTTAATGAGATAACATGAACCGAAAATGGAAGGCCGTGGGGTCTTTCTTAAAACCCCTCTCCCACTTGATTATTTATCACTAGGGTTTATACTTTTTGACATTTACATTGTTTACTCAAAGGCTCTGTAACACCCCGACCCGCCTTAATCTCGTTTTAGAGCTAATTAATTTAGATTAACTGCTTAATGAATGTTTTGATTGTGATTGGACTTGATTAGGTAGAATTAGTGGGGTTTGACCAATTACTAGGTAGATTATGACTTTTGGAGTATTTTGGGCTCTTGTGTGTACTTAGAAATTTCTGGGTTTTTAATGCATTGCATAGAGCATTTCATGGGCCTCAACTTTCATGCCTTGACCCATCAAATTCGGATCCATTTAGGCCCATTCCCAGCCCACTTAATCAGTCCAAGCCCTTTCTTGAAATTTCAGTCCATTTTGTGGACTTGCATGCAAGTGCAGGATAAAAATTGGGTTAAAACCCATTTCAGCCATTCTCTTCTCATTTCTTCTACATCTCCAGCTGAACCCTCTCTACTCTTCTTCTTCATTTCTTTCTTCCTCATCTCAAGCAACAATCCAAGGATCCTTGCATGTGAAGTCTTGGTGGAGACATCTTCATCTTCCTATTCATCTTCTCCAAGCTTCCATTCTCTCTAAAAGTGCTTCATTTCCTCCATTGGTAAGTCTCATCTTCCATTTCCTTTCTCTTGCTTCATATTAAGTGGAAGAATGTCCTAAATTCGTGCATGCATCATCTTCTTCCTCATTCATTTCTTCCATTTCGTTTTTCACCATTTTAGGGCATTTGAGCTTGCATTTTGGGGATTCTTGATTAGAAGAGATTTGGAGTGTGAGAGTTAGCTCAAAGCACCAAGGCAAGTTAAATATGTACATTGATATGCATGCTTCCTTGTTTGTCTCTTGAATATGATCAATCTTGCTTAGAGACCCTTTTCTTGCTCAAAAATGGATTTTGTGGATGATTTCTTCTTGTTAATGTAATATGGTTTATTGATGGTTTTGATGAGCATTTTGGAAGCTCAAAGATACCTATTGGTAGTGTTTTAAAACCTGATGGAATGCCTTGAATGGCTTGGGAGAAATCAAGAAGTTTCAGATTTTCGGAACCCAGGATTTGACAGTTCGCTCGAGCGAGCGTGAATGAACGCTCGAGCGAAGGGCTCTCTGGGAGAGTTCGCTCGAGCGAACTTTGGTCCGCTCAAGCGAACAGCTCTCTGTCTCGGGTCCGCTCGAGCGAACATCTGGTCGCTCAAGCGAACCTGATACTTGCAGTATGCAGATTTTCCAACGACCATAACTTTTCAACCGTAAGTCCGTTTTTGGAGATCTACATACCGTTGGAAAGCTCATGATGTGTAGAACCCAACAAAAAGTGATTTTATTTGATTTGAGCCTTGGAAAAGATTATATGTTGGATTCTATATAATTGTGACAAATGGACGTCTCTATGAGCCGGACGTTGAACCGTAGCTTGATCTAGTTGATTGGCCTGATAGATGGACTTGTAGTATGTGCACCCTGGACTTTTATCATGACTACTGGGTTTGTTTAATTGTGGATATGGATTGAGCACCCGTACCCACAAAAGGGGCATTGTGCTCTTCGGATTGTAACCGTGCCAAATGTGTTCTATTAAGGGATTCGACATCCAAATTATGTAACGCCAAGGGGTCCTCGTAGCCCGATAATGTCGAACTCTTAATACTACCCTGAGTTGGACGGTGAAGACCACATGTGTTCCCAAGACCGTAGGCTTGGCTTGAGTTCTGTCTTGATTCTAAATATGATATCTCTGTACATGCATTGCATTCCGTTTCCAGTATTCTAGTGTGACTTGATCATGCTTCTGTTAGGTTATGTATTTTCTGTTACACATCTGTTATATTACATCTATTTCTGTCTTTGTTCAGTAAGTCCCGATTTGTTATTTATATGTCTTGTCCTGTATATGCCCTGTATCTGATTTACACTGTTCTGCACCTGATCTGTTGTTTGTATATTGTACTCTATGAGTCGGCACCACTTAGCTTCGACCCTATCTAAGTCGGACCCGGCTAAGTGTGGGTTTAGTAAACTTCTGGCCCTCTGCAGATGGGAATATATTCTGAGGGTTTACCGGCACCCTAGGTCTACGATGGAGAATTCTGGGTACCTCTGTCTCCTAGTAGCACCGCCCTGTCCTGTCCTGATATCCTGCTCTCATTTTATTTCATGTTATATGATTAATTTGGGAGAACCTAGCTTATGTGGATGTGCCAACTAGTACTGTTACTATGTTTATCTGTTATCTATGACTCGTATGTCTCATGCTAATTCATGCACTGATATGCCTAGTGATTATTCCTTGATCTCTTATGATTTATACCTGTCTGACTACTCATTTGATACATGTTATATGGACTGTATATGTTTGTCTTGCTTAGCTTAGTCTAATGGTGCTACACTTGGCGTTACAGGTGAATATGTCGACGCCATTGCCCCGGAGATCCTTGAGGAAGAGGAACCTCCACATAACGTAGCAGAGTGGACTCCTGATGATGTCTTCTAGACATCCACTCGATGAGAAAAGGACGTTAAATGACCCACTGACCGTGGCTAGGATTGC
Source organism: Litsea cubeba (assembly GCA_012931725.1). NCBI lineage: Eukaryota > Viridiplantae > Streptophyta > Magnoliopsida > Laurales > Lauraceae > Litsea > Litsea cubeba. The sequence continues at coordinate 39,661,234 of CM022951.1, forward strand.
CACATGTTTTGTAGTAGCTTATAAACTTGTTTAGCTTTTGGATTGTAACTAAACTTAACTAACTTACTTCTTCTCTTTCTATCTCTTGAACTTGAATCTTTAAATCTATGCTCATGGACCCTTATGCTCTATATCTTGATGATTGTGTTATGTTAATTGGATATCTATTTGACAGATTTATACAGGCATATCGAAAAATATAAACCTCACACGTGATATCCTGTGGGTAAATTCCGTACGTGGGGACCTAGAGTCAATGAGTTTGACTCGAATTTCCACGCGGGCGTGTGCCGCGCCTCGAGATGTGTGAAATCTCGGGCTCGGGGCGTGACAGGCTCTTTTAAATCTAGCAAACTTGGTTAATTAAATTTTTGACTCAATGACTTAAGTCATCTTAAAAATAAATAACCTTTGCTTTAAAACATTTGAGCAATTCCCTTTAAAGAATCAAAGACCTAACTTGGGTCATGGAAACCCATAGGTAGCATCTAATTAGATTTTAGTTTAGCCTCTTTTGGAAACCAAGGGTGTTAGACCATAAGTTGTTTGCAATTTGATGTCTTGCATTTGCACAATAGTCATCTCATTAGTTTCATTTTCATTTCACATGTTTCTTCTTGAAAATCATCTTTTAACTCAACCTACTCATGTTTTGATTTAAACTCTTTTTGGTTGATTTGAACCTTGAATTTAATCATGTTTTTCTTAATGAAACAATGCATAAAGACACACTTCAAATCTGAGTTTTCAAATGATTTCAAAAGTTTCATTTTTCAAAACTTCAGATGTTCAGAAAATTGACCTGACCAGTCTGTCGGTCAAGTCGTCGGTTCCCATCGGTCAACCCACAAGTGAACCAAGGTTAACCGATGACTCCATCGGTTCCCATCGGTCAGCCTATCGGTTCCCATCGGCCAACCGATAGTGCATGAAATCTCAGACCGAGACTCGTCGGTTCCAAAAACAGACGGCACCTTTTTCCATGATTGTTGTGCTGTCGGTTCGGCTATCGGTTCCGCATCGGTCAACCGATGAAGGACGGTCAACCGACGAATGCAAAAGGGTCAAGAGAACTATAAAAAATATGACCGTTGCATATGACCGTTGAGCCATCGGTCAACCGACGGCTAGTTATCGGCTGACCGACAGGCATCCGTTGGACCACTTTTTCTATAAAAAGCAAGTTCATTCCAAGATAAAAAGTGACGGGAATAGAGGCCATTTTTGGTGTTTTTGAGTGCCCAAGCAAAGGGAATGAACTAAGGAAGCTTGTTTGGTCCAAAGGGAAAGCTAAAGCTTGATTTCAAGAAGTTAAATTCTAGTAAGCTTTAATTTCCTTGTTCATATGTATCATGCTTTGGTATAAACTTTTGGAAAATATTTTCAAGCATGCTAACTATGTTGTGTGGAATCCATTTCCCATTTAATCTTTGATTCACATGTTTTGGATTTCAACACTTGATTTCAAACCAAGTTTTGTTTTAAACTTTGTTAATCATGCTTAGCCAAAATCCTTGATTTCTTTACAACATGATACATTAACTTGTTTGAATCTTTCTTTGTTGTTTTCATTCATTTGAACTTTAGTTAAAATTGTTTTGAAAACAACATAGAATATGCATCACATGTTTAGAAATATTTAGTTTCATACAACTTGTGAGATTTTGATTTTCATATCATCATCAAGTTAACTTTTATACATGTGATTTGCATATTGACTTCAATCATATATTTGAGTGCTTTAAACTTTCAAATACATTAAGCATATATTAATTGAGCTTATGTTTTAAACTTGATTGAAGTTTCCACACACACATATCATGAGCATTCATCTTTGCATTTCATTGTGTTGTGTGAGTTTATTTTCACTTTCATATTTGCCTAATTAAGAGGCACCCAATCAGAGCTTAATCTATTTCTCTCCTAGTGTGTAGACACTTTCTTGAGAAAGAAGACTGTTGTACAGGTTATTGCTTAGCCTAAGAAAAGCATAGTGTAAAGGTTGTTGTTTAGCCTAGAAAAATAACTTTGTAAAGGTTATTGCTTAGCCTATTGCAAAAGCATAAATAGTTGAAATCCGGTGGGGTGTTGAGCACAAGCCGGTAGTGGATGTAGGCATTGAGGCCGAACCACTATAAATCATTGTGCAATGGTGAACTACTTGTGGTGATTGATTAGTTTATCTTCCGCACTTTCTCACATAATCATCACTAGTTAAAGGTGAATTGGAAAGGAATTAAAATTGGCCATTAATTGTAGATCACCCTATCCCCCCCCCCCCCCCCCCCCCGCCCCCCCCCTCTAGGGTTAGGATCCCGGACTTTCAATTGGTATCAGAGCAAGGTTGCTCTATATTTAGGATCAAGTGTTTGGAACTCTTGATTAGGTGTAAAAACCTAAAGTCATAACCCTAGTTATGTATTGCACGAAAATCATTAGAATGGCTTCCACTAAGTTAGATGTTGTACATTCCCTTGTAGATTCTTCTAGACCACCATTTCTTCCATCTATTGGAGATACAAACATTGGAATTAATGAATCCCAAGATGAATTAAAAGAAGAAGAAAATGAATATGAAGATGACCTTCAACATGCTTATAATGAACTATATACATTGTTCCTAAAGCTTGATAAGAACAACAAAAGTTTAAAAGAAGAATCTAAAAGATTAAACAAGGAAATTGACACTTCAAAAGATGAACTTAGAGAGAAAGAAGAATTAATTCAATGCCTAGACTCTAAGTTCATGATCACTTTGCACAACCTATCAAATGCTCAAGATGAACTAAATGAAATAAAATTAAGTCATAATGAGCTAAATAAAGAAAATATAAATCTAAGAGATACATTAAAAAGACAAGATGAGAACATTATCCATTTAGAATCCAAATTGAAAATTTCTAAAGATAATTTGTTAAATCTTCAAGATGAATTAAATGTATTTAAGATAAGTTGTGAAGGACTTACCAAAGAAAATTCAACTCTGAGTGATCATATAAAAAATCAAGTTGAAGACATTGTCAACCTTGAATCCAAGTTAATAACCACCAAAGAAAATTTATCCAATGCTCAAAGTAATATAAAAACTTTACAACTTGGATCTAATGTTAATGAACTCAAACTTGAATTAAAACTTACTTATGAAAAGGTAAACAAGTTTAATGGAATTGAAATTGAACTTACAAAAGTTAAACATGAAAATTCAATTCTTAAAAATCAAGTCACTCAACTTGAAACTCACAAACGAAAGTATGAGTGCAAATTTACCCAAGGAGAAGAGAAATTTGAAAAATTATTTAGATTGGGTAAATCACAAAGAGATAGGACGGGTCTTGGATTCAATAAGTATATTACACATGACCCAAATTTCACCAACACATTTGTGAAAGGTGAGTCCTCATTCTCATGCACTCAATCTCCATTGCCCAAAACAAAATGTCATTATTGTGGTAATAAAGGGCATTTCAAATTTGAGTGCAAATTAAGAAAAAGTCATTTGTCCAAACCCATCTATGAACCTAAAAATGGAAAATCTAATTCTATGATGGTTAAGGCATCTAAATCAAAGGAAGACTCTAGAAAGTTCAAACAAGTCAAACCATTTCAACAAGAGTCTTCTAAGATAGATTTTAAAAAGACTAGACAAGTAAAATATGGTCAAAACAAATCTATCAATAAGAAACCTCTCACCTTCCCTCCATTAGCCTTGGAAATGAAAGAACTCTTGAAAAAGGTTGAAAGATTAAAATTAAAATTCAAAAGACAAAAAGAGGGAGGAAAAGTTAAAAGAAATGAGAAGAATAAAAAGAAAGTTGAACACCAACTACCAAGGACTAATCATCAATCTAATTATAAAGTTGTCAAACCTCAAAGATATGATGTCAAGTCTAAAAGAAACCTATATTTATCTCCTATAGTTGGTGAAATCTCTAACATAGGTTCAAAGGCTCAAAACCTTGATGGACCGCGCTCCTGCTCGGTTCCTACCGAGGTCGGCGGATGTGGGAGTCCGTTTGGTTCCGACCCTTTCGTAACCAGGGGGCAGGGGCGTGCATCAACATTTCTTTTTTTGTGTGGGTGTGCCAGATTTTCTATATTTACTTGGAATTGCAAGTGGTGATCCGGAGATCAACCTTCGCAAGTAAAAAGGAAATCAACTTCTTTCAAGTTTTCCATTGCACATATATTTAAGAAAAGAGACATTTTTCTTGGTTTGCCGTGAAAGGCGATTTTTTTGGCATTTATAGCCGATTTTGGCGTTTATAGCCGATTTTTGGCGTTTATAGCCGATTTTGGCGTTTATAGCCGATTTATAATCCTTATCAATAATGAAAGACAAGAGTTGTGATTTTTGTCTCTTTTGAAAAAATACAAACTACAATGAAAAGCAAGAAAAGGAGGATCTAACTTCTCAGTGTTAGGAATTTTGTGTATTGCAATTTGATGGATGCATATCATTTTAATCATCATTTGATTTCTCACACTTGCATTATTTTAGAAAACATTGAAATCTTATTTTATCCATGCACTGTTTTTAAATATGGTAAAACTCAGTTTTATGCATGAATTGGTTTTAATTGTGGATGCAATTGATTTTGTAAAAGGAATTTCAAAATTCAAGCTTAGCCTAAGTTTTAAAGTTTCAAATGATTTGTGGCTTTTTATGATTCATGATTTTAAAAATACTTAGATTGATTTAAATCATGTTTCAAGCTTGATTTAATGGCCCCAACAAGTCCCACATCAAAAATCTTTGAAAATTGCAAAAGTATGCAAAATGGGAAAAGTGACCCAGGGCCCAGTGTACTCGGTCGACCGGGTACACATCTCGGTCGACCGCGTACACTGCGGGTCGACTGGGCAGAGAGCCGTTGGCTCTCCAACGGTCATTTTTCTGACCGTTTGGATGGGGTCGACCGGGCCTGTCATGGGGTCGACCGGGGACACGCAGAAACTCTGTTTTCTGTGTATAAAAAGGCTTCATTCCCTTTGAAAAAGGTTGAAAACTTTTGAGGAAACTTGGAGCCTTCTTGGAGGTGTTTGAAGAGAAGATAAAGGGGATGAACCAAGGGGATTAAGAAGGTCATTAAGGAAGCTAAAGCTTGGATCATGAAGTTAAATCTCCAAGTAAGCTTTGCTTAATTTAATCATATGTTTCATGCTTGGTTTTAAATCTTTGGTAAATGTTTTTAGCATGATAACTATGATGAAATGAATTCATTACTTCCATTCAATCTTTGATATTAAGTTGTAATGAATTCTTTTCTTTGATTCAAACTTAGTTTAGTTTTAAACTTTGTTAAACATGTTATGTTTGAAACTTTGATTTTTTTTTTAACATGTTAATTTAACTTGTTTGAATCATCATTGTTGTTTTCAATCTTTTTAAAACCTTTGTTAAATCTTGTTTTTGAAAACAACACTACAAATGCATCACATGTTTAAGCCAAATTAATTTCATACAACTTGTGAGCCTTTATTTTTTAAATCATCAACAAGTTAGTATTTGTTCATGTGATTTGCATTTAAACTTCAATCAATTCTTTCTATGTGCTTTAATCTTTGAATTGCTTTGAGCATATATTCATTGGTCTTTACTTTTTAAACTTGATTGAAGTTGTCACACACACACCTCATTAGCATACATCTTTGCACTCATTAGTGTGTTGTGTGAGTTTAGTTTTCACTTTCAAATTAGCCTATTAAAGAGGCATTGTAATTGTGCTTTAATTGTAATCTCTTAGAGTGTTCTTTGGAAGACACTTTCTTTGAGAAATCATTTCTTTGTAAGGTTATTGCTTAGCCATATAAAAGCATAGTGTAAGGGTTGTTGTTTAGCCTAGAAAAACAACATTTTAAAGGTTATTGCTTAGCCTAGAAAAGCATAGTTGTAGAGGTTATTGCTTAGCCTTTTGAAAAGCATAATAGTGGAAATCCGGTGGGGTGTGAGAGCACAAGCCGGTAGTGGATGTAGGCACGTTGGCCGAACCACTATAAATATTGTGTTGTGGTGCATGCTCTTGTGATGATTGTATGTATTTAGCTTCCGCATTGTGCTTGTTATCATCACTAGTGACTAGTTAGTTTATAGAAAATTAAAATTGGTCATAGTTAGTCACTATTAGTAGCTCACCCTATTCACCCCCCCCTCTAGGGTTTGGATCCCCCGGACTTTCAATTGGTATCAGAGCAAGGTTACTCCATTTAGGGCTTAAACACCCGGAGTTGATCCTCTCTATCTAGATCAAAACCCTAGTGTTGTTTTTCTATGAAAATCATTAGAATGGATTCCACTAGTTTAGACTTTGTAGATTCTTGTGTAGATTCCTCTAGACCCCTCCTTCTTCCATCTATTGGAGATTCTAACATTAAAATTAATGAATCTAAATCTAAATTAAAAGAAGAAGAATATGATGTAAATGAAGCTTATGAGGAATTGTACACATGGTCCTTAGAGCTTTCTAAGAAGAATAAAAGATTAAAAGAAGAATCTAAAAGACTAAACCAAGAATTAGTCTCTTCAAAAGATGAACTTAGAGAAAAAGAAGAATTAATAAATTGTGCAGAATCTAAGTTCATGATCTCTTTGCATAATCTATCTAATATTAAAGATGATCTAAGAGAATCAAAGATAGATTATGATAATCTTAATAAGGAAAATTCAAAACTAAGAGATCAATTAAAAAGGCAAGATGAAAACATTAACAATTTAGAATCCAAGTTAACCATTTCTATGGAAAATTTATCTAATGCACAAATTAAGATAAACACTCTAGAACTTGGATCTAATGTTGTTAATGAAATTAAATTTGAATTAAAACTTGCCCTTGAAGAGCTAAGCAAATTTAAGGGAATTGAACAAGAACTAACAAAAGTTAAACTTGAAAATTCTACCCTTAAAAACCAAGTCACTCAACTTGAAACCTACAAACATAAATATGAGTGCAAATTTACCCATAGTGAAGAAAAATTTGAAAAGTTATTTAAATTGGGTAAATCAAAAGGAGATAGGACGGGTCTTGGATTTAATAGGAATATTTCTCATGATCCTTTAATCACCAACACATTTGTAAAAGGTGAGTCCTCTTTCTCTAGCACTCACACTTCCTTGCCATTGACTAAATGTAATTATTGTGGCATTGAAGGACATTTTAGGTTTGAGTGCAAATTAAGAAGAAGCAATGTGTCTAAATCCATATTTGAACCAAAGAAAGGTAAATCAAATTCTATGATGGATAAGACACCAAAAACCAAGGAGAACTCCATGAAGCTTAAACAAGTCAAATCGATTAAGAAGGAGTCTCCTAAAATAGATTCTAAAAAGATTAAACAAGTTAAATCAAGTTTAAAAGAATCTATAAATAAAAAGGTTCTCAACCTACCTCCCTTAACTCAACAAATGAAAGAACTTTTGAAGAAAGTTGCAAAGATAAATTTGAAATTCAAAAGTCAATTAAAGGGAGGAGATAAGAAGAAAAGAAAAATGGTTCAAACCCCAAAGAAGCAAACTCACCAAAAGACTAATCACCAATCTAAGCTAAACTTAGTTAAATCTATATCTCATGGTGATAAGTCTAAGTTAATAATTTATCAAGTTAAATCTCCTAGAGTTGGTGAGAAGTTTAAGTTAGACCTCAAAGTTCATCCATCCCAAGACCTTAGGTGGATTCCCAAAGTTAGACAAATAGACAAACCTTAGGGCCTTAGACCTCATTGACCAACCTAACCTTAATAGTTAAATCTTTTTGTTGGTCATGATTGCATTTGCATTTTATGTTCTTTCTTAGTTACATTTTTTAAAAATGCATTTGTCTCTTTATGATCATTTGATTTTGTCTTCATGTACTTCCCTAAGTCACATATCATGGTTTTCAAAATCATTTGATTGTATTTCTCACATGTTAGATTTGCTTTTTATAGTCACATCTTGTTTGCATTTCTACATGTTCAATTGATTATGGGTTCAAAGCTTTCATAGCTAGATCTTTCATAATCGATTGATGTTGCAATATCATTTGTTTGTATGTCTTAGTTAGATTATTTTGAAAAACAAATGACTTAAATCAATTTAATTTTTCCATGAATTTTTAAGTTATACTTTCACATGGAAAATTACTTTGAAAAGATCAACTTGTATGTTTTCCAATTAAGTTATATCTTTTAAAATGCAAGTTGAATGGTTTTTAAATCAAATTGTAAGATTCTTGATAGTGATATTGCCTAGAATACAATTTGATGTTTGATAAGGTGCTTTCTTTATTTTCATATACATTATGCCCATTGTTGGATTTTGTTTATGATTTGAAGATTGCATGAATGGAAATGCTTTAAAACTTTTTGTTGTATTCATCAAAGCATGTTCCATGTTTTCATTTCCTTATGCTTTTGCTTATGTCATCCTTTAATGGAAATGAATGTTGTGATAGACTATTTGCATGTTTGCTCTTTTAGTTACATTCTTTATGCAAATGTTTTATTTGTTCCATGTATGGTTGTGTTCTTTAATTATTTTTTTTTGTAACCATACTAGAACCCAAATCCATCCTTTATGCTTTCTAGTCATTTTTGTGAAATGGATGGTTATGATGTTTGATTCATGTGTATTTGTCATACTTATACATGTTTCAACCTCATAGTAGTGTTTGATCATATGAACCTCTTTGAAATTCATTTCTTGAATTACATAGTTATATCTCTTGAATGATGGATTTCTTAGATGATGTATTCATATGGTTGACACTTTGGAAATTGCATATTCTTATAAGTCATATATTTTCAAAATGCAATTTTTCATGTTCATCACTATGCTCAATAGTTATATCATTAAAGTGATGAATATTTATTCATGTTGCTTGATGGAATTTTGTGTTTGTCACATGCTTGCTCTTAATCATGTTTCATATTCATGGTATCAATTGGTATCTTTTTCATTTAGTATCATATCCAATTGATATCTTGAGAATGTGATAAACCTTGTGCACATTGGATTAAACTTGATAGTAATATGTCTTTGTTCCATGTCACATTCCATTAGCTTCATAAATGGTCATGTTTGCCACCTCTCTTGCTTATTTGGTTAAATCTCGTGACCACCATGTTTATGTGTTAATAATCCTGGTTGGTTAATGGTTGAGGTAGGCATCATGGTTTGAATTTCATTTCACTCATCTTACACTTGATAGTGATATTTTATGATTGAGTGAAATGATTTCAAAATTTACATAGCATATGATTTTCATAGTTATATTATTTGATGCTATGTTTAGTAAACCCCTTATCATCATGGATAGCTCTAACTTGGATTAATCCTTCTAGTTACATTCCTTAAGTCCATTTTAGAGTGATTGAGCTAATAAGTCATACTCTTAAATCTCAATTGATATGGTTCTTATTTCAATTGGTATCCATGATAGATTAACCTTTTGACCTTGCTCTTCAACTTTCCTTAAGCTTATAGGTCAATTGGTTTCTCTCCAATTTGGTAATTTGATCATTGAGCCTTATAGTTAATCATTATCAATTGGTATCTAATCCTTCCCTTGAAGTTATCCCTCAATTGGTTAAACCATCTTCTTCTTGCATCTAATAGTTATATTTTTGTCAAAAGTATGACAAAAGAAGATTATGGATTGAGGGGGAGTAAACCTTCTAAGGAAGCATTAGAGATGATCAAATTCACCATTGCTATTCCCTTATAACTTACTCACATGCATAATAGCCTGTTAAGTATTTCATTTTCGATTTCATTTGTTAACAGGTGCTACTAAAGGTATTTTCCTTGTTTCATGTGTGTAGGTACCTTTCTTCAATTGCTACCTTTGCAATTTAATGGCAAAGGGGGAGAAAGGATTAAGGGGGAGAAAATGCTCTAGCTACCCAAAAAGGGAGAAAGATCAAAGGGGGAGAGAGCATTCAATGGCAAAGGGAGAGAAAGACCAAGGAGAGAGAGTGCTTGGTCTAAGGGGGAGAGAAGATAAAAGAAAGAAAGCTTGGAGCTAAGGACAAGAAGAATGAAGATCAAAAGAGCTAAAGCCCAAGCTAAGTGAAGGAGCATCCGAAGATTTCAAGCCGCGTCAAGCCAAGGAGCTGAAGACTTAGTGTGAGGTTTAGTGTTAAGTTAAGGTTTGCCATCAAATTGCAAAGGGGGAGATTGTTAGGAATTTTGTGTATTGCAATTTGATGGATGCATATCATTTTAATCATCATTTGATTTCTCACACTTGCATTATTTTAGAAAACATTGAAATCTTATTTTATCCATGCACTGTTTTTAAATATGGTAAAACTCAGTTTTATGCATGAATTGGTTTTAATTGTGGATGCAATTGATTTTGTAAAAGGAATTTCAAAATTCAAGCTTAGCCTAAGTTTTAAAGTTTCAAATGATTTGTGGCTTTTTATGATTCATGATTTTAAAAATACTTAGATTGATTTAAATCATGTTTCAAGCTTGATTTAATGGCCCCAACAAGTCCCACATCAAAAATCTTTGAAAATTGCAAAAGTATGCAAAATGGGAAAAGTGACCCAGGGCCCAGTGTACTCGGTCGACCGGGTACACATCTCGGTCGACCGCGTACACTGCGGGTCGACTGGGCAGAGAGCCGTTGGCTCTCCAACGGTCATTTTTCTGACCGTTTGGATGGGGTCGACCGGGCCTGTCATGGGGTCGACCGGGGACACGCAGAAACTCTGTTTTCTGTGTATAAAAAGGCTTCATTCCCTTTGAAAAAGGTTGAAAACTTTTGAGGAAACTTGGAGCCTTCTTGGAGGTGTTTGAAGAGAAGATAAAAGGGATGAACCAAGGGGATTAAGAAGGTCATTAAGGAAGCTAAAGCTTGGATCATGAAGTTAAATCTCCAAGTAAGCTTTGCTTAATTTAATCATATGTTTCATGCTTGGTTTTAAATCTTTGGTAAATGTTTTTAGCATGATAACTATGATGAAATGAATTCATTACTTCCATTCAATCTTTGATATTAAGTTGTAATGAATTCTTTTCTTTGATTCAAACTTAGTTTAGTTTTAAACTTTGTTAAACATGTTATGTTTAAAACTTTGATTTTTTTTTAACATGTTAATTTAACTTGTTTGAATCATCATTGTTGTTTTCAATCTTTTTAAAACCTTTGTTAAATCTTGTTTTTGAAAACAACACTACAAATGCATCACATGTTTAAGCCAAATTAATTTCATACAACTTGTGAGCCTTTATTTTTTAAATCATCAACAAGTTAGTATTTGTTCATGTGATTTGCATTTAAACTTCAATCAATTCTTTCTATGTGCTTTAATCTTTGAATTGCTTTGAGCATATATTCATTGGTCTTTAATTTTTAAACTTGATTGAAGTTGTCACACACACACCTCATTAGCATACATCTTTGCACTCATTAGTGTGTTGTGTGAGTTTAGTTTTCACTTTCAAATTAGCCTATTAAAGAGGCATTGTAATTGTGCTTTAATTGTAATCTCTTAGAGTGTTCTTTGGAAGACACTTTCTTTGAGAAATCATTTCTTTGTAAGGTTATTGCTTAGCCATATAAAAGCGTAGTGTAAGGGTTGTTGTTTACCCTAGAAAAACAACATTGTAAAGGTTATTGCTTAGCCTAGAAAAGCATAGTTGTAGAGGTTATTGCTTAGCCTTTTGAAAAGCATAATAGTGGAAATCCGGTGGGGTGTGAGAGCACAAGCCGGTAGTGGATGTAGGCACGTTGGCCGAACCACTATAAATATTGTGTTGTGGTGCATGCTCTTGTGATGATTGTATGTATTTAGCTTCCGCATTGTGCTTGTTATCATCACTAGTGACTAGTTAGTTTATAGAAAATTAAAATTGGTCATAGTTAGTCACTATTAGTAGCTCACCCTATTCACCCCCCCCTCTAGGGTTTGGATCCCCCGGACTTTCACTCAGGAGATTGTGGGGGACCCGTTTAGATTGACGGTCGCAAGCCATATGTGGGCTTCGCCATCATCCATGCAGATGAGAACAGAGGATGCTATTGATTTGCTTGGCTTGGCTATAACCTCAGGTTTTTAGAGAACAAAGACCAAAAGAAGGTCCTATGTCCAATGAAAAGCCGAGTAGACGGGCTTGAAAAGCCATGTCTAAGCCATTGGCGGCAGAAGGAGAAGGCAAGGACCTTGGGGGAGTACCCCCCAAGGGACTTTTGTCACCTTGTTGCGGTGGTCGGTGTAGAACTTCCGCAGAGTTTTCTCTCTTTTTTCTTTCTCTGGATTTCTGTGCTTTGTCTGTCTGTGTGTTTGTGCTTTTTTCTGATGATCCTTTCTTCTTGGAGAGCTCTCCTATTTATAGGCTTTTAGGTAGCCATTTAGGAGGGTTTATGAGCTTTGATTGTCATAAAGCTACATAAAGGGAGGAGTTAAAGAATTGAAGTCTTTATTTTGTAACTCCTTTTTCTTGGCTTCTGATTGGCCGGAGGAGATTGAGGGCATTTAATCGCCTTTAATCGCCATGATGGGAGGAGTTTCATGGGTTAAATGCCATGAATCTCTTGACTTGTAACTCCCGGATGATTGCTTCTGATTGGTCCGTCCAAAGAAATGGATTAATGACTGTAATAAAGCTAGTCAATTAATCGCATTAAGTGGTTGCCGAGCAGTTGAAGAGTCGCGGGCCGTGCCGTGTCTTTTGGGATTCTTCTGGCGATGATCATCGATGGATCTTCATGTAGATCGACATCAGATGACCATGTAATTTCAGGTGTTTGTTGCCAACAGCGGGTCGGTGCCATCTGTCCTGTCGATTTCTCGATCGGTCAGGTAGAAAGCACACTTTTTTTTGGTTGACCGGGTGGCGATCAATATTATTTTCGATACTCTTGATGATTGACTCGTTTTTTGGACGGATGTCAGAGGATTTGGTGTCTCAAAAGCATGAATTTTGGAAAGTACCAGAGGCTGGGTGCTTCGAATCGCGAAAAAAACGGCGAAAATCGGGGTTTCCGGGGCCTTCCCGGCGACCCCGGGCTCCAGGGTCGCCGGCAACCTTGGGCCAGGGTCGCAGGGGTCTGCGACCCTGGGGGGGTTTTCCCCCTTTTTGTCCCGTTTTGTGTCCGTTTTTGCTGTTTTTCGATTCTTTTTTCTTCTGTATTTTTCCTTGACATTTTGACCATTTATTGGCCTAATTTCTTTGTAGGAAACCTGATGAGAATCCTTGCATTTTATTTTGCAAAGTTTCCAATTTCCTGAGAAAGCCGAAGACTTTGTAGCGCAGAGCTGCCGATTTTCCGTCAGAAGCTGAAACTAGGTCAAACGATGTCGGAATGACCTGAAATTTGGTGTGAAGCCTCCTGAGCAATAAATAAGACCAACCATAGGCTTTTGTTTGAGTTTTGAAGCCGTTTGGGGTCCTATCACCAGTAGACTCGCTTTTGTCGCGATGAAGATGTCGCGGTTTGATGTGGGGTCAACCGATGTCCGATTGACTTGAAATTTGACAGGGAACCTATTGGAGTCATTTTAAGATGATCCATAGGCTCTGTCTTGGAAATCATGGTCCCGGAGAGCTTTGCCGCCGAGAGGCCTGATTTGACTTCCGAGCGTCAAACTATGGTCAAATGTTGTTGAAATGACCTGAAATTTGACGTGTAGCCCTTTATAAGCATTTTGAAGCCGTCCATGTGCTCTATTTGATGAGTAATGGCCTCGGTGGTTCTCGCCGCCGAGAGGCTTGATTTAGCTGTTCGAGGGTTGATGTAGGGTCAAACGTTGTCGGTTTGACTCGGAACTTGACGTGGAGCCTTTTGGAAGTATTTTGAGACCATCCATCGGCTCTGATCGAAGATTTGGTGTCTCCGATGCTTTTGCCGCCGAGAGCTCCTTTTCGGCTGTCAGAGAAGCAAAGTTAGGCCAAATGATTTTGAAATGGCCCGAAACTTCTTGTGTACTCCTCTTTTGGCTGTCTTGAAGGATCTTGCAGTTTTTGTTTGATTCTGACAAGATTTGATTTTTGGAAGTAGCATTGCCTATTTATGGCAGGTTGCGACTTCATGTAGCTCTTTGGATCTTGAAGAGGCAAAGTGACATTTTTTGGTGTCAACAAATGCCCCCTCGAGGTACAGCGACGAGTTGCTTAACTTTTGTAGTCGATGTGCCTCGAAGAGATTTTTGAAGGAGAGCCTGTGACTTGACCAAGAGTCTTTAAGCAGTCTTTCTTTTTCGTATTTGTAGCCTTTTGAGCTTCCAGGGGAATTTTATGGCAGTGAAAGGGATCACGTACCATCTCGAGGCAAAGTTTTGAAGATGACATTAAGGATGTGGATTTGGGTTTTGACCTTGTGACCTAACAGGCTGTATGTGGCAGGTTAGGGGGTCGGGTTTGGTTTTGATCGTGTGACCCAACAAGCTGTATGTGGAATGTTGGGGGATCAATTTTGGTTTTGATATTGTGACCTAACAGGCTATATGTGGCAAGTTAGGGGATCAGGTTTTGGTTTTTTGGTTTTGGTCTTGTGACCCAACAAGCTGTATGTGGCAAGTTAGGGGACCAGGATTTGGTTTGATTTTTGTGGAATGTCAATTTCAAGATTTTGGCTCAATTTGGTATATGAGGCTGGATGGTTTGATTTTTGGAAGCTCATGGGGCTTGGAATTCTTTTTGTATGGTTGAATCAACTCAAAAGAGGCATGGAACCATTTTTGTATGCTCTTGGTAAGAGGGATTTCTCTTTGACTAAAAGCCCTTTTTTTTTGTGCCTAGGTGGTCAAACCTGGCTCATATGGGCTAACCCATGGGACCTTAAGCTTTTGAAATGGCTTAGATCTCATATGGTGTCATTTTTGTAAAGAATATCCAAAAATATCTCATTTGGATAGAGAATATCTAAGAATATCTTTTCTTGGAGAGAATCTCTCATATTCCCTTTATTTTGGGATAGGATATCTCAAGATATCTTTTTTTTTTGGGAAAGAATCCTTCATCGATCCTATCTTTTAGGAGAAAATCTCTCATTGATTTCTTTTTGGGAGAGAATCCCTCAAGATATCTTTCTTTTGGGAAAGATGTTGGAATTTGAGATGACTTGAGAAGCTTTATAAAGAATTGAAGTGATTAGTATCTCAAGCATTATTTTGAGTTGGAATTATTGTCAACACAATGTCACAAGCATGATGTTAATAGGTTGGTGTTGATAGAGCTTAAAAGAGAAATCAGAGTTGAAACAGTTCAGGAATTCAGAATTCCTGAAGCAGAGTGGTCGGTCGACCGGGCACCCCATGCGGTCGACCGAGCAAGAGAAACCTGCAGAAAAAAGTTTCAGGTAGCTCCCAGTTATTTTTGTGACACAGTGTGTCGTCGGTCGACCGAGACCCCAGGATGTCGACCGAGCACGACAGTTATCTGCTTCCAGACTGTGTCGCAGGTCGACCGAAGACACCAGGATGTCGACCGAGCACGGGAACCAGAGTTGCGCAGAAACAGAAGTCTTGCACGAAAATTCAGCATTCTTATCTATTTCATTTGGGACTCTTTCTAAACGAATTGTAGCCTATTTGGAACACTCTTAAGGGTTATCATAACCTATATAAAGGCATGTTTGGCTCGTTTTTAAAAAGACACAAGAAGAAAGAAAGAAGAGAAGAGAAAAGAGAAGAAAATAGAGAGTTTTGGAGAGAAGAGAGTGCTGTTGCTGTGTGCTATCTTGTTACAAGTTTCTACAGCAAGTGTGGACGAGGATGTGCTCTTGAAGATGGTGTTTCGTCCATAAGATAAGTGTCTCTCTGTTTATGCTTTAATTTTCAATTTGTAAGGGATTGAGAGAGAGAGATTGTAGAGGGGAAGGGCTGTAGAAAAAGGTTTCTACTTTAATTCTGTAGAACATCAAGTTGGTGCTTGGTGTCTGGGGTTTGGTGATCCTATCTGTTGGTGCAGATAAATTGTAAAGGGAGTCGGTGCTTCCTAGATAGTTGGTGCTATCTGAAACTAAAGGGAGTAGGTGCTTCCTAGATAGTTGGTGCTATCTGAAACTAAGGGTTGGTGCTCTTTGTCGTTGGTGCGACTAAATAAATTCAGATCTGTCCCGGATTGGTGTTCGGACAGTCTTTGAACCGTGGACGTAGCCTTTCGGTGAACCACGTTAAATCTGGTGTCCTTGTGTGATTTGATTTGCTTTTGTTGTTAAATTGGACCTGTTTTTAAGGAATCACTGATTCACTCCCCCTCTCAGTGATCGCGATATCTAACAATTGGTATCAGAGCATAAGGCTCCCTTGATAAGCTTAACACGCTAAGGGCGATCTCTTGTCAAATCACATGGCAACCAATACAGGGAATAAGAAAGCACCTTTGTTTGATGGTTCTAATTACTCCTTCTGGAAGATCAGAATGCAGGCTTTTCATTAAGTCACTTGGCTATGATGTCTTGGAGACTGTCAGAGTCGGTTACAATATTGCCATTGTACCCAATGATGCTGCAACGAAGAAGTTAGCAGACAACGACTCTAAGGCGCAGAATGCACTCTTTAGTGGCCTTGTGGACAGCGAGCTGGTCAAAGTAATTGCATGCAAAACAGCCAAGGAAATATGGGACAAGTTGAAAAGCATTCATGAAGGAGATGAGAAGATCAAAGAAGCAAAATTGCAAACCCATCGCTCTCAATTTGAATCTCTTCGCATGGAGGAAAGCGAGAATGTTGACTCATATTTGCAACGAGTGAATGAAGTCACGAATGACATTCGTGGACTAGGGGAGGAGATGAAAGAACCAGTCATCGTCAAAAAGGTTCTAAGATCTCTTCTTCCCCGGTTTGATTCAAAAGTCTCAGCCATAGAAGAAGCCAAGGATCTGAATGAATTTTCCATGGATGAGTTGCATGGTTCACTCACTGCCTATGAGATGCGCATAGGTAAGACGTCTTCATCTGATAGAGAAGCGGCCTTCAAAGTTCAGAAAAAGGGAAAAGAGACTGCTGGTCATGATTCTGATACTGATGATGATGAGCTTGAGGCTCAATTTGTTAGAAAGCTGAAGAAAGGAAGCAATGGAAAGTACAAAGGGAAGCTACCCTTTAAATGCTTCAATTGTGGCGGTGTTGGTCACTTTGCTGCGAAGTGTCCGCTGAAAGAAAATAATGATGATGACTCTTATGTTGATAAGAGTAAGTGGAAGAAAAATTTCAGAAAGAGGGGCAAAGCAAAAAGCTTCATCAGTCAATATAATGACAGCACGTCTGAAACTTCAGACGATGATGAATCAGCCGAGGCAACTGAAGCTCTCTTCATGGTTACCGTTGAAGAAGAAGAGGAGCAAGAGCCGGAAGAGGAAGAGGAGGCTGAGGTCAATCTCGAAGAAGAACTCATTGCCGCACTTGAGGAGCTTAGCATGGAACGAAAAACAAGTAAGAAAAATCTGAAACTTCTTCATGAATCTGAAAGTTCAATTATTGCTTTGAAAACTCAAGTTGAAGAATATAAAAGAATGGTAGAAGTCCTTCAAAATCAAATAAGTATCAAAAAGGAAGAGGCTATGAAACTTGAAACTGAAATCGCTAGAGCAAAGGCTGAAAACTTGGAAAGTAGCCGAAAACTCAAAGCACTCCAAGCGATTGAAGGGACAATGATGTTAGAGTTTTATTTTGTTGCAATTTGATAGGATGCATTCATTGTCATGGCTTGACCTCTCATTCATTCATGTTTTTAATCTTAGGTTCATTATGCATATTTATCTTTCATAATCTTTGATTTTATTATATGATATGCATGCTTTTCAAAGTCATTATGTCTCTTAAGATCATGAAGTTTTTAATTCAAGCTTTCAAGGTTTCAAGTGTTTTAATCCTTGGTTTCAATTCTTCATTTCAAGCTTTCAAATGTTTTCACTTTAAATCTTTTCCTTTTGAAGGATTCATGTCTTTATATTTTCATTTTTAATCCTTTCTCTTTCATGAATCCAAGCTTGAATCAGTGTCTAATAGTCCCCTGGAAAGATGTCCTCAAAACTTTCAAGTTTCTATTTTTCCAAATTTCTGGGCATGTTTTCGGTCGACCCCCTGTGTGGTCGGTCGACCGAACCAAGGGCTTCGGTCGACCGACCACATTGAAAGGTCGACCGAAAAGTTAGCCGTTTGGGACTTCCTGCAACGGGCAGATTTATGACCGTTTAAGGCAGGTCGACCGGGCACAGGGGCAGGTCGACCGAAGACTATCCGTTGGGAACTTTTTGGCTATAAAAAGTGGTTTTTTGTTTGGGAAAAGTTGCTGAACTTTAATGAACTTTTGAGGCCAAGGAAGGACAACCTTTTAAGAGACTTATTGAAGGGATTAAGGGGCTAATCCATGGATTCAACTTTTGATTCATCACAAATGGGTGTGCTCTCTTTTCTCAATATATCTCATGCTTTGTCTTAATCTTTGTTTTCTTTCAAAAGCATGTTTTAAGTAAATGAATGTTGTCTTCCTAT
This sequence comes from Litsea cubeba, assembly GCA_012931725.1. NCBI lineage: Eukaryota > Viridiplantae > Streptophyta > Magnoliopsida > Laurales > Lauraceae > Litsea > Litsea cubeba. The sequence goes on from CM022951.1 coordinate 39,679,657, forward strand.
CATCTTTTGATCTTTAAACTTGTTTATCCATAGGTCTACAACATTTGACTTATACTTCACATGAGTTTGTTTTAATGGTTCAAATCTAACTTGTTTTGATTTAAGTTACATTTGTTTAAACTCAAGTTAGCTTATCCTTTCAAACCATGTGTTCTTCATTCTACTCTTTCTCATACATATGATTAACATCTTTGCATCATTCAAAGTTTCATCTTTCTAAAAAGAGATAGAGTGGTTTCTAGTATATGCATAAATCATAGACTTTCTCATTCATATGCATGTATCTAGAGATTGATATTTCATTTTCAAATCAGCCTATTTAGAGGCACTTCATTGCACTTAAATTGTTCTCTTATCCATGCATCAATAGGCATTTTATTTAAGAGAGAATCCTCTTCTTGTAAAGGTTGGTGCTTAGCCTTGAAAAGCACATGTTGTGTTGTAAAGGTTCATGCTTAGCCTTGAAAAGCATAGTGATGTATTTGTAAGGTTTGAGGTGATCCAAAACCTTAATTTGTGTTAGTGGAAATCCGGTAGGGTTACCGGGAGTGGATGTAGGCACGTTGGCCGAACCACTATAAATACTTGCGTCATGGTGATTGCTCTTTTGCTTACCCTATGTAATTGATGCTTTTATTGTTTGATGGTTCTTGTAGTTATCTTCTTGTGAATGATTAACTTTGAAACCTCTCTTTTTCACAAGATAATTAATATTCAACAAAGCATAAGTGACTTAAAAGCTAAAAGAATTAAAATTATTCAAAGTCTTTGAGCTCACCCTATTCACCCCCCCCCCCCCCTCTAGGATTCGGTCTTGGACTTTCAATTGGTATCAGAGCATAGGTGCTCTTGTTTAGGTTTAACAACCTAGAGTTAGAATCCTTAGAGTGTTTCATTTTCTTTTGTGGTCATAATGCAAGCCCAACTAGGAGAAGGTCATGCCACTAATAGACCACCCTTGTTCAATGGATCTCATTACCGCTATTGGAAGATTAGGATGCAAGTCTTCTTAGAGTCTCAAAGACTAGATGTGTGGAATATCATTGAAGAAGGGTACCATGAACCTACTATCACTGAACAAGATGCTGAAGGATATGTTATATCTATCAATTCCAAGCCTAAGAAAGAGTGGACCCAAGGAGAAAAAGATAGGGCAAATCTGAATGCTAAAGCTAAAAATGCCTTATATTGTGCCTTGTCTCAAGAAGAGTTCAACAGGGTAGTAAACTGCATTACTGCTAAGGAAGTTTGGGATACCTTAGAGATCACTCATGAAGGGACTAATCAAGTTAAAATAGCCAAAATTCAAATGTTGACTACAAAGTATGAAGAACTCAAAATGCAAGAGGAAGAAACCTTTGACGAGTTCTATACGAAATTTATGGAGATTGTTAATTCCCTCATAGGTCTAGGAGAAAAGATGGATGAATCCAAGGCTGTTAGAAAAATCTTAAGATCTCTCCCTAAAAGGTTCAAACCCAAGATTGTAGCCATAGCTGAAGGTAAGAATGTTGACAAGATCAAGATTGAAGAACTTAGAGGAAATCTTCTCACCTATGAATTAGATTTTGAGGTCCCTAGCAAGAAGAAAGGTGTAGCTCTTAGCTCCCAACAAAAAGAAAATGACAATGAGAGTGAGAGTGATGAAGACATAATCATGCTCTCTAGGAAGGTTAAAACTTTATTAAAGAACAAAAAGAACTTTAAAAATTTTGAGGAATCAAGAAATGAAAAATTTCAGAGGAACTCTAGGGGATCTTTTATCAAGAAGGATGTGCAATGTTACAATTGTAAAGGATTTGGACACATCGCTCAAAATTGCTCTACCCCTAGAGAGTCAGAAAAGAAAGATAAGAAAGGAAAGATAATTTTAAACATAACTTGGGATGATGATGAAGATGAATGTAGTGACAATGATGAACCTCAAAATGATGATGATAATGATAACTCCACCTCTTGGCTTCTATTTACACCTATTGAAGAAAATGAAGATCATAATGTTCTAATAGAAGACACCATAGGGGAAGAGGAAGCAAATGATGAAAATAATGAAGTTGATTTACAACAAGCCTATGATGAGGTATATGAACTATGTGAAGTCATAACCAAGAAGAACAAAAGTTTAAAAGTTGAATCTAAAAGGCTTGTGAATGATGTAAATGTTTTAAAAGATCAATTAACTTTGAAAGACAATGAGATAAGAGATATTCAATCTAAGTTGACTACTTCTAATAACAATCTAGCTAAAGCTGAAAAAGAAATTCATAATTTACAATGTTTGCTAAAATCTAGTCAATAAGAAACAGAATCTCTTCAAATGAAACTCATAAAAGGAAAACATATTGTTGATAAATTTACTTTGGGAAATGACAAATTTTACCAAATGTTGGGCATGAACAAAATTTTTGGTGACAAAAACGGTATAGGTTTTGAATGCTCTTCTAGTAGCAAGAAGAATAGTTTTCCACATATTACTAGGACTCATTTCAAACCTATAGACAAAAACTTTTTTACCTCTAGATGGACTTGTCATTTTTGTAATCGTATTGGTCATCTAGTTCCAAACTGTCCCTTTAAGATTAGGCTGGCTCAAAATCATCCCTCTAGAGCTCCTTTTAAGTTTGTTCCCAAAATCACTACCTCTACTTTCATTAAGGCAACTTGGATTGAAAAAGAGAAAAGTGTCAAGAACTTCTTTGCTCAAACCGCTCTAAAAGTTAAGGAAAACTCTAGATGGTTTTTGGATAGTGGGTGCTCCAAACATATGACTGGAGATCGTTCTAGATTTATCACCTTTGAGAACTATGATGGAGGAAATGTTTCATTTGGAGACAACCGGAAGGCTCAAATTATTGGAAAAGGTTGTGTTGGAGGAGATCAAATGCCTACCTTAAAAGATGTTTTCCTTGTGGATGGCTTAAAGCATAATCTTTTGAGTATTAGTCAGTTATGTGACAAAGGAAACAAAGTTATATTTGATAGCAAATCTTGCAAAGTTTTAAATGAGAAATCCCACAAAGTTTTACTCACTGGATTACGGACTAAAGATAACATCTACACTATAGAAGAATGTTGTGAAAATGAATCCATGAGTTTAATGACAAAGGATCAAGAAAACCAGTTGTGGCACCAAAGAATGGGTCATATAAATTACAAATTGATGAGGATCTTATCCAAGAAAGAAATTGTTAGAGGAATACCCAAATTAGATGATTTTAAATCTGAATTATGCAAAGCTTGTCAAATGGGTAAGCAAATCAAGAAAAGCTTTAAAGGTCTGAAAGATATATCCTCTTCTCGTCCCCTTGAGCTCATTCATATGGACCTTATTGGACCTGCACCCGTTCAAAGTATTGGTGGGAAAAAGTATATTCTGGTTATGGTTGATGACTATTCTAGATATGGATGGGTAACCTTTCTTCATGCAAAATCTGATGCAGTAGATAATATTATACGGATTTGCAAGAAAATTCAAGTTGAGAAGGATTGCAAAATTAAGAAGATAAGAATTGATCATGGAGGAGAATTTGAAAATGAAAGATTTGCGGATTTCTGTGAAAGCCATGGGATTAATCATCAATTTTCTGCTCCAAAAACACCTCAGCAAAATGGAGTGGCTGAAAGAAGGAATAGAGTTATCCAAGAAATGGCTAGAACTTTACTTAATGAGAAAAATCTTGCTCGCAACTTATGGGCTGAAGCTATCAATACTGCTTGCTATCTTATTAATCGTGTTTATTTGACAAAGAACACTAACAAAACTCCTTATGAGCTTTATTTTGGAAGAAAACCAAATCTGGGGTATTTAAAAGTGTTTGGAAGTAAGTGTTATATTTTAAGAGATAGAGAGCAGTTGGAAAAGTTTGATTCTAAATATGATGAAGGGATTTTCTTAGGATATTCTGATAAGAGCAAGGCTTATAGAGTGTTCAATCTCAGAACCATGACTGTAATGGAATCAGCTCATGTTGTCATTGATGAGACTAATCAAATTAAGAAAGCTCTTCATGATGATGAAGAAGAGACCTTAGTTGAGCAGACTGCCCCATCTGAAATTGAAGATGAATTCCCCTCTACTACTATTATGCCCACAAAGTTATTAAAAGATCACAACTTGGATAATATCATTGGAGACATCAAAAGTGGGGTCATGACAAGAAGACAGGTTCATAATCTGTGCGCTCACTACTCTTTTGTTTCACAAATTGAGCCCAAGAACTTCTCTGAAGCAGAAACCAAGTCTGAATGGATTGATGCCATGCAAGAAGAATTAAATCAGTTTAAAAAGAATGAGGTGTGGGATCTTGTACCTCTCCCTGAAGGCAAAAGTCAAATTGGCACTAAATGGATTTTTAAGAACAAGCTGGATGAATCAGGAAATGTGATAAGGAACAAAGCTAGACTTGTAGCCAAAGGGTACTCTCAAGTTGAAGGAGTTGATTTTGAGGAAACCTTTGCTCCTGTAGCTCGTTTGGAGTCTATTCGAATTTTATTGGCTTATGCTAGTAGCATGAGAATTAAACTGTTTCAAATGGATGTGAATAGTGCTTTCTTAAATGGTGAAATAGAGGAAGATGTTTATATTACCCAACCTGAAGGTTTTGAAGATCCTCATCACCCAGAATATGTGTTTAAATTGAAGAAAGCTCTCTATGGCCTGAAACAAGCTCCAAGAGCCTGGCATGAGAAGCTCACAAGTCACTTACTTGAAAATGATTATATGTGTGGAAATGTGGACAAGACCCTCTTCATTAAAAAGGTTGATAAAGATATTCTCCTTGCTCAGATATATGTTGATGACATAGTTTTTGGATCCACATCAGAACCTTTAGCTCAAGGATTCTCTAAATTGATGAGCTCTACTTTTGAAATGAGTCTGGTAGGACCCTTACAATTCTTTCTAGGATTACAAGTTAGTCAGACTGATCATGGTATCTTTCTTAGTCAATCCAAGTTTGCTCTAGAAATAGTGAAAAAGTTTGGCTTAGGAGAATCTAAGGCTAGTTGCAACCCTATGGGATCTACTACTAAAATCTCTAGTGATCTTCAGGGTAAAAGAGTAGATCAGAAACTTTATAGAAGCATGATAGGGAGCCTTCTTTACCTTACAGTTAGCAGACCTGATATATCTTTTAGTGTTGGAATTTGTGCTAGGTATCAATCTGATCCCCGAGAGTCTCATTTTAACGCTGTTAAACGAATCATAAAATACATTCATGGGACTTCTCATTATGGTATCTAGTATCCCCGTGACTCAACTCTGCAACTAATTGGATATAGTGATGCAGACTGGGCAGGATCCATAGATGATAGGAAAAGCACTAGTGGCTGCTGCTATTTCATAGGTAACTGCTTAGTAGCTTGGCATAGCAAAAAGCAAAATTCTGTATCCTTGTCTACTGCAGAAGCTGAATATATTGCTGCAGGTAGCTGTTGTGCTCAGTTGTTGTGGATGAAACAAACTTTGTTAGATTATAATGTTCCACAATAATGCATGCCTGTCATGTGTGACAACTCAAGTGCCATTAGTATCTCTAAAAATCCTGTTCAGCATTCTCGCACTAAGCACATTGACATTCGTTATCATTTTCTACGTGATCATGTTGATCAAGGAAATATTGAGTTAATTTTTGTTCCAACAGATACTCAATTGGCTGACTTATTTACTAAACCCCTTGGAAATGATCGATTCATAAAATTGAGACATCAATTGGGCATTGGCCCATGCCCTGATTTCTAACTCATTGTTGGTTCATCACCTGTTACCATATTTTATTTTTATCATATCTCTTTTTAACAGGTGCTACTAACAAGGTTTTGTGTTTTCTCATTGATGGGCAGGCTCCTTTGCAATTAGATGTCAAAGGGGGAGAGAAATATCATGAGGTCACCAATTAAGGGGGAGAAGATTCAAGGGTTTTCTAGTTTAGGGGGAGGATAGTTTCTCTTCAAAGTGTGCTTTAGTTGAGGGGGAGAAGCTAAGTCCTGTCGTCTCTCTCGCAAGGAAAATCCAAAGCTCCAAAATATCCAAATGATCCCGAACATCCAAAGCTCCTTAAATGTCCAAAGAAGATGAGGTTCAAGGTTCAAAGAAGATTGAGAGAGAGAGTTCAAGCTTCTAGAGTTGCCATCAAATTGCAAAGGGGGAGATTGTTAGAGTTTTATTTTGTTGCAATTTGATAGGATGCATTCATTGTCATGGCTTGACCTCTCATTCATTCATGTTTTTAATCTTAGGTTCATTATGCATATTTATCTTTCATAATCTTTGATTTTATTATATGATATGCATGCTTTTCAAAGTCATTATGTCTCTTAAGATCATGAAGTTTTTAATTCAAGCTTTCAAGGTTTCAAGTGTTTTAATCCTTGGTTTCAATTCTTCATTTCAAGCTTTCAAATGTTTTCACTTTAAATCTTTTCCTTTTGAAGGATTCATGCCTTTATATTTTCATTTTTAATCCTTTCTCTTTCATGAATCCAAGCTTGAATCAGTGTCTAATAGTCCCCTGGAAAGATGCCCTCAAAACTTTCAAGTTTCTATTTTTCCAAATTTCTGGGCATGTTTTCGGTCGACCCCCTGTGTGGTCGGTCGACCGAACCAAGGGCTTCGGTCGACCGACCACACTGAAAGGTCGACCGAAAAGTTAGCCGTTTGGGACTTCCTGCAACGGGCAGATTTATGACCGTTTAAGGCAGGTCGACCGGGCACAGGGGCAGGTCGACCGAAGACTATCCGTTGGGAACTTTTTGGCTATAAAAAGTGGTTTTTTGTTTGGGAAAAGTTGCTGAACTTTAATGAACTTTTGAGGCCAAGGAAGGACAACCTTTTAAGAGACTTATTGAAGGGATTAAGGGGCTAATCCATGGATTCAACTTTTGATTCATCACAAATGGGTGTGCTCTCTTTTCTCAATATATCTCATGCTTTGTCTTAATCTTTGTTTTCTTTCAAAAGCATGTTTTAAGTAAATGAATGTTGTCTTCCTATCATCTTTTGATCTTTAAACTTGTTTATCCATAGGTCTACAACATTTGACTTATACTTCACATGAGTTTGTTTTAATGGTTCAAATCTAACTTGTTTTGATTTAAGTTACATTTGTTTAAACTCAAGTTAGCTTATCCTTTCAAACCATGTGTTCTTCATTCTACTCTTTCTCATACATATGATTAACATCTTTGCATCATTCAAAGTTTCATCTTTCTAAAAAGAGATAGAGTGGTTTCTAGTATATGCATAAATCATAGACTTTCTCATTCATATGCATGTATCTAGAGATTGATATTTCATTTTCAAATCAGCCTATTTAGAGGCACTTCATTGCACTTAAATTGTTCTCTTATCCATGCATCAATAGGCATTTTATTTAAGAGAGAATCATCTTCTTGTAAAGGTTGGTGCTTAGCCTTGAAAAGCACATGTTGTGTTGTAAAGGTTCATGCTTAGCCTTGAAAAGCATAGTGATGTATTTGTAAGGTTTGAGGTGATCCAAAACCTTAATTTGTGTTAGTGGAAATCCGGTAGGGTTACCGGGAGTGGATGTAGGCACGTTGGCCGAACCACTATAAATACTTGCGTCATGGTGATTGCTCTTTTGCTTACCCTATGTGATTGATGCTTTTATTGTTTGATGGTTCTTGTAGTTATCTTCTTGTGAATGATTAACTTTGAAACCTCTCTTTTTCACAAGATAATTAATATTCAACAAAGCATAAGTGACTTAAAAGCTAAAAGAATTAAAATTATTCAAAGTCTTTGAGCTCACCCTATTCACCCCCCCCCCCCCCCTCTAGGATTCGATCTTGGACTTTCAAATGAAACTCAATGAAATTCTGAAAGTTCAAAAGCCCTTCCACAATAAATTTGGTATTGGATTTGAGACCGGAGAGTCCTCTAAAGCTGCACCTTCTTTATTTATGAAACAAAGTGCCATACCTCTCAAGGCTACAAAGCTTCAAACTCAGCCTAGTATTGAGATGGTCAATAAGAAAAGGTTTGTGGAGTTTAACCAGCCACCTAAGAAAGGAAGAATGTTCAGATTCTATGGTTATTGCTATCATTGCAATAGATATGGACATAAAAGAGCTGATTGCAAATTCTATGTTAGAAACAGCCCATTTGTGACTAGGAACCCTTTCTCAATCCTAAACAGCCACAAAATTGAGTGCTATATGTGTCATAATTATGGACACTTGGCTAGGGATTGTAGGTTGCCTATTGTTAACCAATTTCAGGTTGAAAAGAAACCCAAGTTAGTTAAGGCATGGAGGGCAAAGAAAAGGGAAGGTAATTCCAAGGAATCTCTCATTGTGCAAACGGCATTCAATGCACAAAAGAAGGCAGCACCATGGGTCCTTGATAGTGGCTGTTCAAGCCATATGACAGGTGATAAGGAGAAATTCGTCAAATTACAGCACTATGAAGGCAGATCAGTGAAGTTTGGTAACAATGATGGTGCCAAAATCTGCGGAAAAGGTGTTGTTCAGCTAAAGGCAAATAAGATCAGATCAGACGAGGTCTTATATGTGTCTGGACTAAGACACAACTTGCTTAGTGTGAGCCAGATCTGTGACAAAGGCCACGAAGTTGTCTTCACTAAGAATGGGTTTGCTATCAAGAAGTGTAGCAACGGCAAAACAGTGGCTACTGGATCTAGGACTGCTGGAAATCTCTATACATTGTCAGATGGAGCTGAAAAGACTTGCTTGATGAGTCGGACAGAGGAAAGTTGGTTGTGGCACAAACGCCTTGGGCATCTAAACTTTGATAACATGTCAAAGATTTCCAATTCAAAGGCTGTCAGAGGTATGTCAACAGTTGAAAAACCTTCCAACCCCATTTGCGATTCTTGCCAAAAGGGAAAGCAAACGAGGGTAATGTTCAAGTCAAAGGAGCATCATTCAAAGAAACCTCTTGAGCTAGTGCACACTGATCTCTGTGGTCCGATGCGAACTCAAAGCACCAATGGAGATAAGTATTTTATGTTATGCATTGATGATTATACTCGTATGACATGGGTATTGTTTCTTAAGCATAAACATCAAGCACTTGATCGTTTTAAAGTGTTTAAAGCACAGGTTGAAAATATGCTTGGAAAACGTATCAAGATTTTAAGGTCTGATCGAGGCGGTGAATTCACATCTGAAGAGTTCACTAACTATTGTGAGCACCATGGCATTCAAAGACAGTATTCAGCCCCTAGAACTCCACAACAAAATGGAGTTGTGGAACAGAAAAATCGCACCGTTCAAGAGATGGCTCATACAATGCTAACTGAGAGCAAGCTAGCTGACAAATACTGGAAGGAGGCAATCCATACGGCTGTATACATTCATAATCGATGCTTGATCAGGCCACATGAAGACAAAACTCCTTATGAGCTATGGTTTGGGCGAAAAGCAACAGTCAAGCACTTCAGAGTCTTCGGTAGCAAGTGTTACATCAAGAGTCTTGAACAAAATCCGGGCAAATTTGATGAAAGAGCTGATGAAGGTATATTTCTGGGTTATTCCTCATCTAGTACGGCTTACAGATGTCTTAACAAAAGGACCAGAAAAATCATAGAAACTGCCGATGTTAGAATTGATGAAAACTATGAATCAAAGAATGGAACTCATTATGACAGTCCAGTTTATGAGGACTCGAGTGAGATTGATGATGAAGTGGCTCAGCCTAATGATTCTGAGAAATCAAAGGATGACTCAGAGGATGCTACGCCTAGAAAGAAAAGCACTTGAGTAGAGCAACACCCTAAGGATCAAATAATTGGAGATCCTGAGGCCGGTGTTAAAACAAGACAAAGTGTAGTTAGCAATTACTCACTTGTGTCCACCATTGAACCCAAGACTGTGGCTGAAGCCAGTCTCGATGAAAGTTGGTTGAAAGCTATGCATGAGGAGTTGGAGCAAATTGAGAAGAACTCCACATGGGAACTAGTCTCTAGACCTACCGATAAGAATGTTATTGGTACTAAATGGGTCTTTCAGAATAAGCTGAATGAAGATGGTCAGGTCATACGAAACAAAGCAAGGTTGGTTTGTAAAGGCTATGCTCAAGTTGAAGGCATAGATTTTGAAGAGACCTTTGCACCGGTGGCTCGTCTGGAAGCCATTCGTATGTTTCTTGCATTGGCTGCATACAAAACCTTCAAGGTATTTCAGATGGATGTAAAGTCAGCCTTCTTGAATGGATTACTTGAAGAAGAGGTCTACATTGAGCAACCTGATGGTTTTCCTATTAGCAAAAATTCAGACCTAGTGTGCAAGTTGAAAAAGGCTCTTTATGGGCTGAAACAAGCGCCAAGGGCGTGGTATACAAGGCTGGACCTATATCTCCGCAAGATCGGTTTTGGAAAAGGACTGGTTGATAGCAATCTTTATGTCAAAACAGAGTTGAGCAAACAACTGGTTGTCATTGTTTATGTCGATGACATAATCTTTGGTGGCAACGATGAGGAAATGAGCAGGAATTTTGCTGAAGAGATGAAGAAAGAATTTGAGATGTCAATGCTTGGAGAACTAAAGTTCTTCCTTGGTTTACAAGTTCAGCAGCTGAAACATGGTATCACAGATGAAATACATCAAGGAAATGCTGAAGTGATTTAACATGGAAGACAGCAAGCCAGTGAGCACACCAATGACAACGAACACAAAGCTAAGCAAAGATGATAAGGGTTCGTCCGTTGATCACACCACTTATCGTTCTATGATAGGAAGCTTGCTTTATTTGACTGCTACAAGACCGGATCTTCTGCAAGCAGTATGTATGGTGGCTCGATTTCAAGCATCACCAACTAAGACGCACCTCACAGCAGTAAAAAGGATATTTCGATATCTGAAAGGTACCATGGAGCTTGGCATTTGGTATCCTAAAGGCAAATCCTTTACTCTTGTTGCATACTCTGACGCCGATTGGGCTGGATGTATAGATGATCGCAAGAGTACAAGCGGTGGTGCATTCTATCTCGGTGAAAGGTTGGTGGCATGGCACAGTAAGAAACAAGATTCAGTATCCCTTTTTACAGCGGAAGTGGAATATATTGCAGCGGCAACTTGTTGTACACAAGTGTTATGGATGCGGCAAATGCTCTCTGATCTAGGAGTTCCGACAACGGATCCTACGCCGATCCTCTGTGACAACACAAGTGCAATTCACATCTCCAAGAATCCTGTTCAGCATTCTAGAACGAAGCATGTTGCAATCCGCTATCACTTTCTCAAGGAAAAGGTTGCAGATGGTGAGGTAAAGTTGGAATATGTCCCAACTACTGAGCAAGTTGCTGATATCTTCACAAAACCTCTGCCAAAGGAAGTCTTCGAGTATCTCCGGAAAAAATTAGGAGTTACTCACTCTCCTAATCCTTAGGAGTTGTGCTTAAAAAGGGGAGCAAAGTATTCCTCGAATATCCTATTCGCTCCTTCGTTGGTCCCTTTGGACTTGTTGTCAAAGGGGGAGAAAGACTTAAGCTAGGAGAAAGCTATGCTTAGAAGAAGTTATGCTATGATAACTTTGGGGAGATTGGTATCAAGAGTGTTAGAGATCTTGATTCTGTTTTTTTTTAAAGACAGGGGGAGACTATGGTTCTGAAGAAGCTTCATGAAGATCAACTAGTTTAATGTGTTCTAAGTGTTGAAGTTCCAAAAGTGTTGCCAACAATTCCAAAGGGGGAGATTGTTGGAATTTGAGATGACTTGAGAAGCTTTATAAAGAATTGAAGTGATTAGTATCTCAAGCATTGTTTTGAGTTGGAATTATTGTCAACACAATGTCACAAGCATGATGTTAATAGGTTGGTGTTGATAGAGCTTAAAAGAGAAATCAGAGTTGAAACAGTTCAGGAATTCAGAATTCCTGAAGCAGAGTGGTCGGTCGACCGGGCACCCCATGCGGTCGACCGAGCAAGAGAAACCTGCAGAAAAAAGTTTCAGGTAGCTCCCAGTTATTTTCGTGACACAGTGTGTCGTCGGTCGACCGAGACCCCAGGATGTCGACCGAGCACGACAGTTATCTGCTTCCAGACTGTGTCGCAGGTCGACCGAAGACACCAGGATGTCGACCGAGCACGGGAACCAGAGTTGCGCAGAAACAGAAGTCTTGCACGAAAATTCAGCATTCTTATCTATTTCGTTTGGGACTCTTTCTAAACGAATTGTAGCCTATTTGGAACACTCTTAAGGGTTATCATAACCTATATAAAGGCATGTTTGGCTCGTTTTTAAAGTGACACAAGAAGAAAGAAAGAAGAGAAGAGAAAAGAGAAGAAAAGAGAGAGTTTTGGAGAGAAGAGAGTGTTGTTGCTGTGTGCTATCTTGTTACAAGTTTCTACAACAAGTGTGGACGAGGATGTGCTCTTGAAGATGGTGTTTCGTCCATAAGATAAGTGTCTCTCTGTTTATGCTTTAATTTTCAATTTGTAAGGGATTGAGAGAGAGAGATTGTAGAGGGGAAGGGCTGTAGAAAAAGGTTTCTACTTTAATTCTGTAGAACATCAAGTTGGTGCTTGGTGTCTGGGGTTTGGTGATCCTATCTGTTGGTGCAGATAAATTGTAAAGGGAGTCGGTGCTTCCTAGATAGTTGGTGCTATCTGAAACTAAAGGGAGTAGGTGCTTCCTAGATAGTTGGTGCTATCTGAAACTAAGGGTTGGTGCTCTTTGTCGTTGGTGCGACTAAATAAATTCAGATCTGTCCCGGATTGGTGTTCGGACAGTCTTTGAACCGTGGACGTAGCCTTTCGGTGAACCACGTTAAATCTTGTGTCCTTGTGTGATTTGATTTGTTTTTGTTGTTAAATTGGACCTGTTTTTAAGGAATCACTGATTCACCCCCCCTCTCAGTGATCGCGATATCTAACAAAAGAATCTTTCTAATCTCTTTCTTTTGGTAAGGTTACTAATTAGTAACACTTACCTCTTTCTTCTTTCCTTCTTTGGTTTGCTCTCTTCTATAAAAGCAAGGAGGAGGTTGGATCTCTTGCTCTTATTACTTTCTTTTGCAATAATCTCAAGAGGGCTTCAAGACCAAGAGTTCTTCTTCTTCAAGATCTTCAAGACTTTTCTTCTTCTTCTCCATCAATGGCTTCAAGTAAGTTCCCTTTTTCAAGGAAACTCCATTGTAGGAAAAAAAAGTTCTTTCTCTTTTTTTTTTGTTTCTTTCTTTTCTTTTCTTCTTTTTTTTGTTTTTTTTTTTTTTTTTGTTTGTGGGCCGTACGGACAGATTCGTACGGATCTGGCCGTACGGCCACGTGGCCTGTGGGCCATCCCCCTTTTTTTCTTCTTTTTTTTTTTTGTTTTCTTTCCCTCCTTTTTTTTCAAGAAAGCTTCTTTTCTCTTTTTTTTTTGTTTTCTTTCCCCTTTTTTTTTTGAGAAAGTTTCTTTTCTTTTTTTTTTGTTTTCTTTCCCCTTTTTTTTTTTTTTGAGAAAGTTTCTTTTCTTTTTTTTTTCTTTTGCTCATCATGATAATGCCCCTTTTTTTTTTGGAAAACCTAGATGTTCATGCATGCATTCAATTGTAAATTAAATTTGCAGCATGATGTGATAGCATACCTGAAAGTTTTCGCAATTTTGGGAATTTGAAGCTCGCAGCGATGTTGAGCCCTTCCTGATTTTGCGGAGACTTTGAGGTTTCGAAAGTTTGGAGTTTCGGTGCTCGCAGCGATGTTGAGCCCATCTTCAAGCTTTCTATTTCTTTCGTGATAGTTCCTTTTCTTCGTAATTGCGCCGTCATCATGTCAAAATTTCGCCATATTTTTTTTAGCGAGATTCTGTCATCTTGATGTTTGATCTTTTTCTTTTCCATCCTTTTCAGGTGGTTCCTCCAGAACGAACAAGGGTAAAGAGCCTGCTACAAGCGTACCTCGTCGATCTTCTAGATCTTCTAATCCGGCCGTTCAGCAGGCCTTTGAGAAGGTCCAGTATGTTGAGAGAAATCTGGAAGAGTGCGACTCCCTCAACAGAGATGAGATGAGGCAGCGACCGATCACTCTCAGGGGAGAGGAATTCTATAAGATCATGGTAAGCAGTCGTCCATGGGTGATGGAAGATCAGAGCGTTTTGCCCAAGCCTACCTTCTTCTTTGGTGAAGCAGTCCCTGATGACATGACATACCAGAGGAGGTGTTTTCAGTTTTCTTTCACAGCAGATGGTGAGAAGAAGACTGTTGCTACCCGGTCGACGTTTGATCGCACCGTCTCGATTCTGAGCCTTGCCCCCACATGCTCTAAGAGGGAAGATCCTCCAAGCTGGGTGAGAAGGACAAATGTAATCAAGACCGGGGTTTTTGTTGGCGGTTCTCCTGGATATACGGAGAGGTCGCCTGTTGACATGGACCTGTTGATGCCATCCAGCGGCTACCAGGGCTCTGATTATCCGTCGGTCGATTTGAGACCGGTGGACCTTGGTATTTTCAGCGGTGACGGCAGCAATTGGATAAAGCCTTTTCGACTTCGTGGCCGTTTCAATGCTGACTCCGAGTGGAAGTCGTGGACTGATCGCGTCCTGCTGATTGGTAGCGCCGTTTTGAAGGAAGCCGGGATTTTTGATGCGGTCCGCGCCTTTAGGGAGACCGTGATCTTTTCCGACGAGGCCTTCATGGCTATGCTGGAATCATTCCTCCCACAAACCAATACCTTCGTTGTGACGAATGGCGAGATTGGTTTTTCTTTGAAGGAGCTGAGCGCCATTACTGGATTGCCCATCCTCGGCAAACTCTATGAGGAGTTTATGCCGATTGACAGCGTCCTCGAGGGGCAGTCTGAGGAGTTCAGGCTTCTGTACTTTCAACTCGTCGCCTTCTATGATTTTTTGAAGGAGAAGGAGGGTTTGAAAGTTAGATCCAGCAGTTGGAAGAGTTCTAGCTCTTCATTCCCCAACTTTTTTGATAGCAGGGAGTCTTCTGATAGCGTGACCCAAGAAGCCGGAGCTCAGGATCCAAGTTCAAAGAAGATCTTGGCCATGCAAGAAGAGTTGAGAGATTTCTGTGCAAGTACAAACGCCATATGTCCTGACATTGCACTGCGGAGAGATCTCGCTGTTTACCTCACTTATTGGCTTGGTGAGGCTATTTTTGCTGGAGGAGATGGAACGCACATAAGGCCGCATTGTATTTTTCCGGCTTGTCAGATGGCGTTTGGAGAGCAGCTTGCTTTGGTGCCAGCTCTTTACTCCTACCTGTGTACCGAACTGCAGGCTGCTGCTTTTTTGGTTCGGCTTGGGCTTCCCATGAATAGGGTATTTTCAGCCCATATCTTTTATTCGTGGTATGTATACCACTGTCCTGGCTTCCACCGGCTGGGTGCTGCACAGGATGATGATCCTCTGATGATTCGACTGGCTAAGGCCAAAGCCGTGTCCGAATCACTTTTGTTTGCCCGCATGAGGATCCGACGGTTCAGGGACGTCGAGATGGGGCAGTCTTCAGTGAAGCTTTCTCCGGAGTTGCGGAAGAAGGCTTTTGATTTTGGTGCCTCCCGAGACTCTACCAGGGCGGGGTCGGGAAGGCATTATTCTTTGACGAATGCAGAGAGAGTGGCTTTTCAGCATACGTGTTGGCACGATGGTGTATCGTAGACATCTTTTCGTCGACATCCAGCCGTATATACCCTCTCGCTTTGCTTTGCAGCTGGGCTTTTCTCAAGGCCTTGTTGGAGCGCCTTCAAGCATGGTGAAGTGCTTTGGAGGCTTACAGGACGGGAGAAATGCATGGGCTTTCTATAGTGCTGAAGACACTACAGCCATGATTTCTTATCCTGTGTTGCTGACTTCCCGGACTGCCGGCTTTGCGAAGTGGTTCGCGGAGAGCTTTTCGGCATATCGGGGGCTTTCCAAGAAGGAGCTTGATGTGAAGCTGGCATCTGGAAAGGGCCTTGGAAAGTCGGATGGCGTCCGGCGAGAGGAAGTTTGGGCCTTCCTTTCTGGAGAGAAGCACAAGATAGGCTTTCTCGGTGACCAGGGCGTCATTGGTTCTGAAGCTGTTCGAGAAATACCTGATGAGGCTTTAGAGCAGCTGGAACAGGAGGAAGCCGAACTTGGCGCTTGGATGCAAGCGGCACAGAGGCAAGCTTCCGTGGAGTCTACTGGCAAGAGTAGACCATCCAGTGAGGAGTCAAGTGGGAAACCTGACTCTGACAGCGGGGCAGGTTCCTCGAAGAAGCGAGCCCGCCGGGGTAAGAGGGGGAGGAGTCATCATCGCAGCAAGGGGCAGCATGAGGACTCTCCTGACTTGGAAGTTCCTCTTACTATTAATGAGGATGTGCCAATGGATGCTGACGAGCCTCCAGAGAAGAGAAGCCGAGAAGAAGAGACCGTCGGTGAAGGTATGATTCTTCCTTTTTTTCTTTCCATTTGTTTTCATTGGATTTTTCCATATTCTGATTTGCTTCTTGTTTCTGCTTTTCTCTTTTTTTTTAGCAGAGGAAGACTTGTTGATGCCTGAGGTTCCAGTCGATGAGGTGGTGACGGATCCTGTCGAGGCACCTGAAGAAGAACCGAGGGACTCTGGAGTGAATCCAGAATCTCCAATTGGTACGACTTCTTTTGCTTCTTTTTTTGCCTGTGACTTGGTTTGCTAACACATTTCTTGCCAGCTGACTTGCCACAGGATTCCGATGACTTTGAACCCTCGATGGACGCAAATGTTGATGATGCTTCCAATGAGTTCATGGAGGAGGAAAGTGTTCTGCCAGTCGTCGAAGAAGGTATTTTGTAGTTATAACCCTGATAATGATTTTCAAACAGGATCATATTCATACCTTTTTGTGTTTCTTTGGCAGGTTTTGAAGTGACAGAGGAGGGTCCGTCGGTTCCTTCAGAACCAGAGCAAGGGATGCCAGAGGTTGATCCAGAGGTAGAGACTCCTGGGACTAGTTCTGACAATGTTGTGGAGATACCTCGTGCTGAGATTCCTTCCCGAGCAGGAGCAGCTTCAACTGGAAAGAGGTCTTTTGTTACTCTTCCAACAGATGATGATATGAGCGGCCGACCAACGGAGTTGGGCGAATCTTCAGCTGGGCCATCTCTTCTTTTTGCGAAGAAGGTGGTGGTGCGAGTTCTGAGCTCTTGGATTGAGACTCTGCTTTCTGGGCACTTAGATGCCGGATTTGGGATGATCCAGCATGTGCGTGAGATTCTCGGTGATGCCGAAGAAGCTGGTCTGGATGTCACAGGTGCCAGGACGATCGTTGATAGGATCATTGAGCTGGGTGACAAGTGGTTTGAGACCATGGGTTTTCCTGACGATCAGTTCTTCAAGGAGATGTTCTTGGACCCTGCGGATAAGGCTCAATCTAACCTGGATGAGGCTACAGAAAGCAGGAAGCAGGCAGTCCGAGAGAAGAACTTAGAAGAGCTAACCATCATTGGGCTGACACATGACCTTAACATCCTTGATAGGGAGGTCGATGAGGCCAGGAAACGTCTTGAGCAATTGCAGGCATAAGTCGCTGCCAAGTGGACTGCCATAATAGAGGCTCACGACAGGGAGAGTGCTCTGATTCGCCTGGTTGCAGATGCCAATCGAGTTCTTGAAAGGAAATCGGAAGAAAGCGAACGATGGCAAACTGCTCGGGATAAGCTTCCCGGTGTGAAAGAAAGGGTACAGCCCACTCCAGCATCTCATGGCAGGTTCCTGAAGAAGCGTGCCTTGGAATCCTTGACGGCTGAGGCTAAAAGTTTGCTTGAGGAGCTGAACTCTTAGCTGGAGACCATTTTTGATTGAGCTTCTGTTTTTTTTTTTTTTTTATAACAGAAACTATCCCCTTTTCTCTTTTTTGGTACCACTTGTATTATTTTTTTTGGTACTTATTTTTTGTAGTGCTTGTGAACACTTTTTTTTTTGGTACCACATGTATTTTTTTGGTACTCTTTTTTTTGTAGTGCTTGTGAACACTTTTTTTTTTTTTTTTGTTATCCCTACGCTCACTTGAATCTTTTTGTGATAAAAGTAATTGCTAAATGGGATGCTCTTTTTTTTTTGTTATCCCTACGCTCACTTGAATCTTTTTGTGATAAAAGTAATTGCTAAATGGGATTTGATCAAAAGGTTGTCATTTTGTGAAAATCTTTTGTCAAATGATTGTTTTGGCATGGAAGCCAAGTTTTTATTTGTGGCATGGAAGCCAATTTTGGCATGAGAGCCAGCTTTTCTTGTGGCATTGATAGCCGAGTTTTTTTGTGGCATCTATAGCCAGTTTTGGTGGCATTGATAGCCGATTTGGGGCATTGATAGCCGGTTTTGTTTTGTGGCATTGATAGCCGGTTTTTTTTTTGAAATCCAAGTTTTTTGTTTGTGGCATTGATAGCCGGTTTTGTTTTGGTGGCATTGATAGCCGGTTTGTGGCATTTATAGCCTGTTTTGATGGCATTTATAGCCGGTTTGGTTTTCAAAAATGCAAGTATCGACTAAAAGTCGCCTCCCTGCTGATTGTTCTTGCAAGTATCGATGGAATGTCGCATCCTTGCTCATTCGGTTGCGAGTATCGATGGAATGTCGAATCCTCGCGGATCTGGGTGCAAGTATCGATGGAATGTCGCATCTTTGCTTTTCAAAAATCTTGGTTTTGCGGGTACTGACTTGATGTCGTTTCCCCACGATTTTTGAAATTTGTGGTTTTCTCGAACCTTTGGGTTATGGATATCAACTGAAATGTTGCGTCTCCATGGTTTTTTAGGTTTTTTCGAACCTTTGAAATTTGAGTTGTGGATATCAACTGAAATGTTGCGTCTCCACAGTTTTTTAGGTTTTTTCGAACCTTTGAAATTTGGGTTGTGGATATCAACTGAAATGTTGCATCTCCACAGTTTTGGATTTTGCAAGTACCGACGAAATGTCGCTTCCCTGCGATTTTGGAAGTGTCGAACGTGGTTCGCTTGCTTCCGATTTGTGCGAGTATCGACTAAGCGTCACTTCCCCGCGGTTTTTGAAAAACCATTTTTTTTTTGTTTAAAGACACGAGGGTCATAAGTTTTGACCTAAAACCATTTTGGCGGTAAAAGGCAGGGTGGACTTGGGTGGAAATCCCTGAATCCGGATTTTGTTTCAAACCATGAATTTTGGGTTCAAGGGTTGAAAATTTTGGTCAAGTTAGGGAAAGGTTCCTAAACTTGGATATTTTTTTTTTGAACAATGAAACGATGAAAGTAAGCATTGTTTTAAATTTCTAGAAATTTCAACATTTGATATGAAAATTCTAAAAAAAGGGTGGGTTTAGCGAGCGTGTACCTGGAAACCGGTTTTGGCTGTACAGGCATTGTTCTTACCCAGTTGGGTAAGTCTTCAAGGGTAGTACCGCTTTAAGAACTTGTCGTTGATGGGCAGCATACATCTGTCACCTTCCATGTTTAGGAGTGCGTATGCGCCGTTGGAGAAAACCTTGTCGATGACGTAGGGTCCCTCCCATTTTGGCTCAAATTTGCCTTTGGACTTGTGAGCGAAGACCATTGGTCTTTTTACCGCAAGAACCAAGTCACTCTTTTTGTAGGCGCGTTGCCTGACCTTTTTGTCGAAAGATCCTGCCATGCGTGCTTGGTAAAGTTCAATGCTTTGTTGAGCTTCAAGCCGTCTCTCATCGAGATTGTCCAGCTCATGGAGTCGCAATTTGACATTGCTTTCTTGAGTCATGTCATTTTACAAGGATACCCTCAAGGAAGGAATTTGTACTTCCAAGGGTACGACAGCTTCGCATCCATAGACCAAGGAGAATGGTGTGCTATGGGTTGGTCCTCGAACGGTGGTTCGATAGGCCCACAAAGCTTCAGACATTTTGTCGCTCCAGTCTCTTTTGTGACTAGAGACCATTTTTTTGAGGATTTTGCAGAGTGTCTTGTTGAAAGCTTCTGCTAACCTGTTTGCTGCCGGATTGTATGGAGTCGAAGGACAGCTTTGGATTTTGTATTTGTCGCAGAACCTGTAGAATCGATGATCCCGGAACTGTGGTCCGTTTTCATGGACGAATCTTTTGGGTATGCCGAAACGACAAATAATGTTGGTGCGTAAGAACTGAAGGACTGATGAGGTCTTCATTTCGTTAAACGCAAATGCTTCTGACCACTTGGAGAAATAATCCGTAGCGGCGAAGATGAAGCGATGACCTTTGCTCGAAGGGGGAGAAATAGGACGTATGATGTCCATACCCCAGGCTTCGAAAGGCCATGAGATCGCTGTAGGATGCAGCCATTCTGGAGGCATGTGAATGTAATCTCCATGAATTTGGCATTGTTGGCAGCGCTTAGCAAATTGCATTGCGTCAGACACCATGGTAGGCCAGTAATATCCTAACCTTTTTATCTGATCATAGAGCTTAGGTCCAGCCTGATGAGCTCCGCAAAGACCAGCATGAACTTCTTTGAGTGTTTCTTCAGCCTCTTGTTATGACAAGCAGCGTAGAAGTACTCCGTTGAAGGATTTCCTATAAAGGATTTTTGAAGGAATATCCAAATGAAAGCTTGGGGTTCGCCTTTGGATGCTTACCCGTTCTTTTGGATCTTCAGGTAGGATTCCGAACATAATGTAATCAATGAACGGATCCCTCCAGTCGCCGATTGAAGTTTGAAGGATTGAAATCCGACTTCCGACCACTTGGTGGCATTCAGCAACTGCTTGGTGTGTGTTAAGAGGAGGAAGGATCCTTCTTTCGCACACTGTGATTTGCATGTTTTCCCCTTCCTGGATTGCCATGGATGCGGCAAGTTCAGCTAGGGCATCTGCACGTATGTTTTCACCTTTACGAATGTGGGTGATGTGACAGATGTCAAACTTTTGCAGAAGTGATTGTGCCTTGTTGTAGTAAGGCAACAAATCTGACTTCCTGACTTCAAATTTCTGATTCATCTGGTTGACGATCAGTTGAGAGTCTCCAAAGACTTCCAGTATGGTGATACCGGATTCGATGGCGAGTTCCAATCCTAAGATCAGAGCTTGATATTCAGCTGCGTTGTTTGTGCATGGTTCCAGTAGCGAGAAAGCGTGTGGAATCATGTATTTGTCGGGGCTAACAAAGAGGATGCCAACTCCCGAGATCAGCTGTCTTTTTTCATTCGTCCTGGTTGCACCGTCAAAGTACATGTCCCAGGAGGCACTTTGTGAGAAAGTCTCCACATTGTAGACTGGTTCGTCTGGGAGATCATCTCTGAGCGGAGAATCTTTAGGCAATGGATGCTCTGTGAGGAAGTCCGCTGATTGCTTTTTGTGGTACATACCTAATATCAAATTGTGACAGAAGGATAGACCATTTTGCCAGTCGAGCATTGAGAGAACCTGCCTTTGTGACAAGGACCTTCAAGAGGTTGACCCTCGAGACCAGGTATACTGTGTTGGAAAACAAGTAGTGACGTTTTGTACGGCGAACATCACTGCAAGGCATTCTTTTTCGACTGGAGAGTAGCGATGCTCTGCACCTACTAGCATGCGGCTGAGGTAATATAGAGCAGCTTCTTTTCTTTGATAATTTTCTTGCGCAAGCAGAGCTCCCAAAGAGTGATCAAGGGCTCTTGTGTACAAGATGAATGGTTTTCTAGTGGTAGGAGCAGCTAACACTGGAGGTTTTGTCAGGTATGACTTGATGTCTTGGAAAGCAGCTTCACAGTCAGCATCCCAGATAAAGTTTACACCTTTTTTCATTAACCGGGAGAATGGACGGCATTTCCCTGAAAGATTGCAGATGAACCGTCTGATGTAGGCTGATCTCCCTTGAAGCCCTTTGAGTTCTCTCAAGGTTCTTGGAGAGGGCATTTCTAGAATGGCTTTGACTTTTATGGGGTCAAGCTCTATTCCAGCTTTCCGAACTAAGAATCCGAGGAACTTACCCGACGAGACGCCGAAGAAGCATTTCAAAGGATTCATTCGCAGTTTGTGTTTGCGAAGCCGGAGGAAGACTTCTCGAAGGTTTTCGAGATGATCTTCTTTTCTTTTGCTTTTGACGGCGAGGTCATCAACGTAACATTCAACCGTCTTGTGCTGCATATCTTGGAATATTTTCATCATAGCCCTCTGATATGTGGCACCAGCATTTTTCAGACCAAATGGCATGACAATGTAGCAATACACGCCAAATGGGGTCCGAAAAGATGTATGTTTTTCATCTTCAGGATGCATTTTTATCTGATTGTAGCCAGAGAAACCATCCATGAATGTCATTCGCTCGAATCCACAGGTATTATCGATCATTACCTCTGGTATGGGGAGCGGAAATTCATCTTTACGGCATGCACCGTTCAGGTCTCTATAGTCAATACAGACCCTGATCTGCCCATTTTTCTTTGTCACGGGGACGATGTTGGCCAACCATTCAGGATGTTGTTCCTCACGGATGAAGCCGACGCTTTTGAGTTTTTGAACTTCTTGTTCAATTTTATCCATCACATCTGGATGGAATCTTCTTTGGCCTTGCTTGACAGGCTTGATGTCTTCTTGAAGATTGAGTTTGTGAACTGCTATTTTGGGGTCTAAGCCTGGCATTTCAGCGTAAGACCATGCAAAACAATTAACGAACTCACGAAGAAAGGCGATATACTCGGGTAACTCATCATCCTTTATATTCTTGCTTATGAATACAGGACGTGGGTTATCTGGTGTTCCCAAGTCTATCTTTTGAACAGGATCTTCTGTTGGAAGGTTCGAAGGTGGTTCCTCCACAATATTTTCGAAGGCTTCCAGCTCAACGAAACATTTTGGGTTTTCAAAGGCATTTCCAGGCCAAGGTTTTGTTCCTTTCCACGGGTCTTCTTGATCGGTAATTTTCCCAAGGCTTGCTATGAGATGATCCCAATCGCCTGTTGAAACCGGGTCGAAGTAGGCTACTTCTTTTGGAGATGAGGGTTCTTCTGGGTCAGAAGACCACACGTTTGTTCCATCGGACAACTCCTCTTCATTTTCGGAGAAATCGTGCCAATTGGATAAGCTTCCTGGATCTTTGTCAGGTGACTCATCAAAGAGATATCCAGGGAGATCGATGTCTTCATGGACTTGAGATGTTGAGGCTTGGTCAGTATATTGACTTTTAAGCCTTTGTGTCAACTGTCTCAAGGGAGTGTCAGGATCATACCCTAACCCGTGTGAAGATTTTTCTACATAGCCGTAGAGTCTCCAATTTTCCAGCTGGCTTTTGGTCAAGAAGGGCCCCAATGGCGTGAGAATACCGCGTCCTTCTCCCAAACCGATTGGGTTTTGAGCGTCATAGCCCATTTTCTTCATAATAGCTTGTGCCACAGAACTATATAAGGATAGTTGAGGCATACCTTCATTTTGGAAAGGTTCAAGCATGGAGTTTGATGAAGAAGCATCCGATCTATGGAAGAAGATCGGCTTTTCCTTTGCTGAAGTTGCTGGAACAACGAAGGAAGCTGACGTAGGATCTTCTATGTCAGAAGTTATCTCCATTGGAGTGAGAGCAGGCTGAACTTGCTGAGTGTCAGCTTGGCTTGACGATGTGTCGTCTTCCGGCTCTGAATCCGAGTCCGTGTCTTGCATGATAGATACGAAAGATACAACAAATTCGCCCCCAGGCTTTTGCTTTGCCTTCTTTACTTTAGTTGTGATGACCAAAGGCTTTGAAGGTTTGAGGGAGATGATGAAGGGAGTTTGAATGCTCTCTTCAGATTTACCGGATGGTTTGTTTTCTTCCGGTGATTGTTGAGGAGCTTTGCCTTTATCTCTCTGGAGATTTTCGGCAAAGGATGCTGTGTGCTTCTCCTCTTCTTCTTTTTCACCTTCATACATCTATGAGTCTGCGAAGTGGACTTCTTTACCTTTGAAGGGTTTTCTGTCCGCAAAGACTCGATGTATCATGCCGTCGTCGCCAACAAACTTGATGCATTGATGTAGAGTTGAAGGGACAACACCATTCTCGTGGA
Organism: Litsea cubeba; assembly: GCA_012931725.1. Lineage (NCBI taxonomy): Eukaryota > Viridiplantae > Streptophyta > Magnoliopsida > Laurales > Lauraceae > Litsea > Litsea cubeba. The sequence goes on from CM022951.1 coordinate 39,703,501, forward strand.
TCCAAGGGCGTCCGAGAAGGATGTTGTAGCATGAAGGGGTTTTTATTGCATACACTGTGACCTCAGAGATAAGATCACTGATCTGCAACTTGAACCTGATTTTGCCGATAGGCCTTTGAGTACTCCCATCGTATCCAAAGATAGATACAGATGTGTGGCTCAGCTTGCTAGGTGGGATGCCTAACTCTTCAAGAGCCGATGTGGAGATGAGGTTGAGTGCAGAACCTGGGTCGATCTGAACTCTGTGCATAGGCATTTCCTTGATATACCCTGTGAAGTATAGGGGTCGGTTATGCCTGGTTTCGCCAAGTAGGAGGTCGTCCTTTGTGAAGGCGATGGTTGCACTGGCTGCTTTTTTAACCGAGAGGCATTCAATGCATGATCCCTCAGTTTTCTTCTTTTCTCCCTTTGAGGAGGCTTCATGTTCATCATTGTTGCCACTAGGGGTACTTACAACATCTTTTCCCGAAGGATTTACATATGTAAAGGAAGATTGGTTGTAATTTTTGTGGTAGTCCCGGCCAGAGCGGGTGCCTCTACCAACTTTGAGAGCTTCTTGAGAAGGGTCTTCGTTTGGAAGATCGTCTTCAGGATCAAGAGGCTGTCGTTTTTCATTTGCTGAGGATGAATCAGCAGCAGAGTTGCCATCCTCAGTGATTGTGTTGCACGGAGCATTTTCCGGGAACAAGTCCTGAACAGCATCCAGCAACCTTTCTTCTTCGTTGACTAATTCATCATCCCAAGCATCAATAGCTGGGAATTCTTCAGTCAGGAAGGGTGTGAACTTTGAAGTCACAGTCTCAGGAGAAGAAACCTGAGAGGGTGTCATCTCAGTGAAAGTCACGTGAGACGAGGTGGCTTCAGAAGATACATTGCTAGGCGTCGCCGGAGTGTAAGTGCTCTCATCAGACGATGCTTCGGAAGAGCTATAATCCCGAATTATCACATTACAGGAAGCTCTGACGGGAGACGTTGCCTGATCGGAGTCAGACTCATCCTCGGATGTAAGAGGATCGTCTATCCAGCAATTTTCTCCATTTCCAGGAGTTAAGGGAGGATGTACCTGGTGGTCTTCAGGGACTTCAGGCTTTGGGTTGCGAGGAGGCTCGTTGACGCGGTCTTGCTCTTGTTCTAGAGCAAGTCGCTGCAAGATCCTTGCATATTCTTCAAGATCAGGCATAGGAGCCGGATCTTCTTCTTCATCAACTCTTTGTGGCTCAACATGGTTGATTCCCACTGGAGTAATGAGAGGTGCTGAGTCAGCAGCATTTTCTTGTACAGCCTCTTGGTCTTCTTCATCATCAGACCAGGATCCTTGTGACTGTAGGGGGTTATACCAGATTACTGGCATAAGATGAGACTCAGGAACCCATTCCTCATCGGAGAGATATTCTCCTGTTTCAAGGGACTCCTCCCACTCATCTGTGTAGTTGGATTCAAATCCATCATCGGTGTCGCTGGACTCGTATCCATCAATGGAGAATCCAACTACCGAATTGCAAGAGTATGATGCCTCCTGCATGGCTTTTTTGAATTGAGGTGGCATGAAATCACTGAGAGTGAATTTCCTTACCCCCTTTGAAGTCTCTGGAAGGGATGTTTTTGTTACCTCCAGTGAAGCGGTAGAGGAAGCCTCTGCCTTTTCTTTGACCTCTAGTTTTGGCTGGGTCTTCTCTTACCGTTTGAGCTTGAGGAGATGTTTCCTAGCCTGCATTCGCTGTTGAGCTGTAGGCTTTGTTTTCACGACCTCCCAATTTTCATCTTCCAGGAGATCAGGATGTACCCATATCGGTTGTCCGTCTGGTGTCGGGTAAGGAACCAGCTCCTCGGACGCTTGGATTGAGTTTATCACCTTGAAGGAAGTAGTGATCTTCTTCTTCGGTGATTTTGATGTTTGTCCACATGTCACCATGTTGACGGAGGCAGACCCATAGTTTTTGTCAAAGGTAATGACTCCGTTTTTCCACATCTCATTTATTTTTTCTCTCACAACGAAGCATTGATTGAGAGGATGCGAGATCATCTGGTGGTATGGACAGTACCGAGGATCATTGGTTTTGCCAACATCACCCGGTCTTTTTGGTTCAGGCAAGGTGAGCTTGCCGTTTGCCACAAGAGCCCCGAAGATTTCATCAACGTCTTCATCAAACGGGTATTTCTTCTCTACTCGTTCTTTGAAGGCATCTGAGAGTTCAGGTCTCTTACCAGCAACTTTATTGTCAGCTTTCTTTGGTGGCTGAGGAGCTGACTTGGTCTGCACATTGAGGACCTCTTTTTTCTTTAGTTTAGAGGTTGCAATGGCGGTTGGCTCTTTTCTTGATGATTTTTTACTGTTGAGGTCTTTAATCACCGTTTCAGCTTCCATGGAAGCTTCTAGGAGTTCTCCCAGGTTTTTTGATTTGTTGCCGATGATCATGGAGCGGATTCTGGCACTCATGTTGTTTCGGCAAATGTTGACTAACGACGCTTGTGGCAATACATCAGAGCATTTGTATGCCATTGCTTTCCACTTGTGAATGAAGTCATATGTTGATTCATTCTCCCCCTGTTTTAAGCTGCACAGCTGAGCCATAGTAGCGGGATGATCTTCACCTTTGAAGTGAGTCAGGAAGCGTGTCTCTAGCATGGCCCAGTTTTGGATTGAGTCCTCTGGCAGAGTGGAGTACCAATCGAAGGCCGTACCTTTTAGGGTACTTGCAAAGAGGCGGATCTTGAGTGCATCTTGATCCGCGATAGCTCCCGTCAGGATCTTGAAGTGGATGACGTGCTGTCTGGCTGATCCTTTTCCCGTATATGTTTGGAGAGTAGGATGCTTGAATTTGGTGGGGAACGGGACCGAGTCCATCCATAAGGGATATGGTGGCTTGATCCCATGCTCCTTGAGTATATCCTCTTCTTTTGCTTTGGCGAGGATACTGTTTACGTCCTTTTTGGTAAGGGCGCGTGACTCATTTTCTTCTCTATTTACCTCGTCGTCTTGATGATTCGGAGGAGGTTCATTGTTCGCCTGATTTTGGAAGGCGAGGAGAAGGTTTTCCATCAGAGTTTCAATCCTCTGCTGGCCCTGTTCCAACTGCTGGATGCGGGTGATCGCATCTTCTGGAGGTGGATTGCGGGGTGGTGGCTCAGAATTTGTAGCCAAGACATTCATCCTTCGTGATTCGAACGAAGAAACTGTCCTGGTGACTGAGCTAGGGCTCATTCTTTTTTAAGAAGAGCTTGAGGAAGGATCACTCTGCTGTCCTTTGCTTGAAGGAGTAGGGGATTCTTCTGAATGTCTTCTTGTCCTTGAGACGCTGCGGGTCATCGGACGCCGAGACATGGATTTTTGTTGCTGACTTTTGGTGCCTTCTGGTTTTTCCAACCATATGGACGGTAGCAACTTGGTTGGGTCTTTCTTTTTCGACCCATTTGGGAGAGACTTGAAGTGTAGGAGGCTAAGTCCTTTGCTTCTCTAGTCTCTTTTGCCGGTATGACGCGCGGCGGCGTATGCGACGGGCAATTTGAGCTTCGGTCAGCTCTGGCTGGGCTTTGACGATGAAGGATGTGCTCCCTCGGGCGCAGCAGCCGAGCCTGTCTTCTTTGCAACTGGGCAAGGACAGGATGCGAATCCTGTCCTTCGCCTGTTGCAGCGAAGCTTTCAATTTTTGGAGTTCGGCCCCTGTAGAGATGAAGGGTCGAACTGAAGGTTTATAGGCCTTAGCAGGTGCTTGTAGAGGCCTTGTGATGCATGACTTGATTTTGGGCTTGTAGGAACAAGCCGGCTCATGCTGGGATGACTTGGAAGTCAGGTTGGAGATGGGTCTCTCCTCTTTCATGTAGGCAAGAGGGTAGAACTGGTTCTCCTTAAGTGGGGCCACGAATGCTGGCTTAGTGGATGTTTGGGACCTTCTTTGCTTTGGTGAAGGTCTTGGGGACCAAGTCTTGGGATAGACCTGGTTGCTTGCAGGTCGAGGCTTCGTGGGGCTGCCACGGGCTTCAGGCCTTCTGGTGCTCGCCTTTGGTGTCACGGTAGTGACACGTTGAGAGGCGAGTTTCTGCTTCTTGGAGGGAGCAGTTTGTTCCTCAGGAAGTGGGAATGGTCCCAGCGTCCCAAAGACGATAGTCCGGGGAGTCGAGGTCGACCCGGAGTTCAGAGAGTTGCCGAGGGAGTTGATGCTTCGGCAGCTGATGGGGCGCTTGTAAGTGCGCGTCGTTTGCTTCTGTTGAAGCATGAGTTGGTGCTTGTTTTCATCGAAAGTAATGGTTAGTGAAGCTGCCATTGTTAGTTTTTCGAAAATTTCTGAAACAAGACCACATCCATTAGTAATCACAAGAATATAATGATCATAAATGGGAAGTTCTATGGTTTCGTCTTTTCAAATTGCTAGAGGAAGATGACCCAAGCAACATGAAGAAGGCAAAACGCCATAGAGGGTACAATTGTTCTGATCGCAGGTATGGTAAGCCCAGAATGGGCATCCCAGTGACTGCTAGAAGCAATTGTGAACTTAAATTCGACTTATCGAGAAGCAAAGCTTGCTCGAGGTAAGAAAAATATAAAGTTGGAGTTACAGATGTGCCGGTCGCAATACAGTAGACCCTGAAAGGGCGTACTAGTACCGCTTGACACAAATGTTTTGAGACCGCATCCGTGAGATGAGATTCTCTGTTTTGAAAGGTCAAGATTGGATTCATCAAAGAGAGCAGATGGTATTCCGATCTAAACACGGGCTCAGCGATTTCCGCGAGCGCCAGTGCTCAGAAAGAAATGAACCATAATTTCTCGGATCTGAATCTAAAAAAGACGAGTTTTTTTTTTGAAAGGCCAATATCGGGTTCATCAAAGAGAGCAAAAGGCACTCCAATTTGAACACGGGCTCAGCGATTTCCGCGAGCGCCAGTGCTCAGAAAGGAGAAGACCAAGATTTCTCCAATCTAAACCCAAAATGACGGAAGTTTTTTTTTTTTTGAAGATTTTGAAGATTTTTTTTTAAATCTTTTTTTTTATTTTTTTTATTTTTTTTTATTCTTAAGATTTTTTTTTGAAAATTTTTTTTTATTTTAAAATTTTTTATTTTTTTATTTTTTTTAAAAAAAATTATTATTATTTTTTTAAAAAAATTTATTTAAAAGATGAGAGAGTACACATAGGCCTCCTAACCTGGTCTTATGAAATCTTAATTGATAGAATTGCCCCCAGGTAAGGGTAGGATTACTTAATGAACCCGTTTATAGGACCCTTGCCTAGAACAGTCAAGCTGTCTCCACACTCTGGACAAGGCTTTTCTTTGAATCAAGCATGATCAAAGAACACAGTTGGTTTAACCTTAGTGGTCTATGTCTTTTTTTTTTAATTATTTTTATTTTAATATATTTTTTTTTAATGAACTCATCGAAGAGAAACGATGGCCCAAAACCTTAGTCGAACAGGCTCAACATTTCTGCAAGCGCGATGAACGATAGGAACGGATCAAGGTTTCTCAATTTTGAATCCAAAATGAGAAATCTAAATTTTTTTATTTTTTTTATTTATATATATATATTTTTTTAGATCTTTAATGAACTCATCGAAGAGAAACAATTGCCCAATCCCCGATCCGAACACGGTCTCAGTGAATTCCGTGAGCGCCAGTGCCCAGAAGGGAGAGGATCAAAGTTTCTCAATTTTGAATCCAAACTGAAAAATCTGATTTTTTTTTTGTTTTTTTTTTTTGAAAAGAGAAAGAGTGGAAATAAATTCAAAGAATTAGAAATTTCCAAACAAAAATCTCATCTCATTTTTTTTAGATGCGGAATCCAACATAGGCCACCAATTATAAAGTAGCCAAGGAATCGAGAAAAGAAATATAAGTGTTGGAATTTGAGATGACTTGAGGAGTCTTTTTGAAGAATTGAAGAAATGAGTATCTCAAGCATTGTTTTGAGTTGGAATTATTGTCAACACAATGTTACAAGCATGAAGATAATAGGTTGGTGTTGATAGAGCTTAAAAGAAGAATCAGAATTGAAACAATCAGGAATTCAGAATTCCTGAAGCAGAGTGGCTGGTCGACCGGGCACCCCATGCGGTCGACCGAAGCAAGAGAAACCTGCAGAAAAAGTTTTAGACTGCTCCCAGTTATTTTCGTGACACAGTGTGTCTTCGGTCGACCGGGACCCCAGGATGTCGACCGAGCGCGATAGTTGTCTGTTTCCAGACTGTGTATGATGTCGACCGAGCAACACAGGATGTCGACCGAGCACAGGAACCAGAGTTGCGCAGAAACAGAAGTCTTGCACGAAAATTCAGCATTCTTATCTAATTTGTTTGGGACTCTTTCTAAACGAATTGTAGCCTATTTTGAATACAATTAAGGGTTAACATAACCTATATAAAGGCATGTTTGGGTCGTTCTTAAAGACACCATTAGAAGAGAGAAGAAAGAATAGAAGAAAAGAGAGAGTTTTGGAGAGAAGAGAGTGCTGGTGCTGTGTGCTGTATTATCAGAAGTTTCTACAGCAAGTGTGGACGAGGATATGCTCTTGAAGATGGTGTTTCGTCCATAAGATAAGTGTCTCTCTGTTTATGCTTTAATTTTCAATTTGTAAGGGATTGAGAGAGAGAGATTGTAGAGGGGAAGGTCTATAGAAAAAGGTTTCTACTCTTGTTCTGTAGAACATCAAGTTGGTGCTTGGTGTCTGGGGTTTGGTGATCCTATCTGTTGGTGCAGATAAATTGTAAAGGGAGTCGGTGCTTCCTAGATAGTTGGTGCTATCTGAAACTCAAGGGAGTAGGTGCTTCCTAGATAGTTGGTGCTATCTGAAACTAAGGGTTGGTGCTCTTTGTCGTTGGTGCCACTAAATAGATTCAGATCTGTTCCGGATTGGTGTTCGGACAGTCTTTGAACCGTGGACGTAGCCTTTCGGTGAACCACGTTAAATCTGGTGTCATTGTGTGATTTGATTTGCTTTTGTTGTTAATTTGGACCTGTTTTTAAGAAATCACTGATTCACCCCCCCCCCCTCTCAGTGATCGCGATATCTAACAATTGGTATCAGAGCGTAAGGTTCCCTTGAAAAGCTTAACACGCTAAGGGTGATCTCTTGTCAAATCACATGGCAACCAATACAGGGAATAAGAAAGCACCTTTGTTTGATGGTTCTAATTACTCCTTCTGGAAGATCAGAATGCAGGCTTTCATTAAGTCACTTGGCTATGATGTCTGGGAGACTGTCAGAGTCGGTTACAATATTGCCATTGTACCCAATGATGCTGCAACAAAGAAGTTAGCAGACAACGACTCTAAGGCGCAGAATGCACTCTTTAGTGGCCTGTGGACAGCGAGCTGGTCAAAGTAATTGCATGCAAAACAGCCAAGGAAATATGGGACAAATTGAAAAGCATTCATGAAGGAGATGAGAAGATCAAAGAAGCAAAATTGCAAACCCATCGCTCTCAATTTGAATCTCTTCGCATGGAGGAAAGCGAGAATGTTGACTCATATTTGCAACGAGTGAATGAAGTCACGAATGACATTCGTGGACTAGGGGAAGAGATAAAAGAACCAGTCATCGTCAAAAAGGTTCTAAGATCTCTTCTTCCCCGGTTTGATTCAAAAGTCTCAGCCATAGAAGAAGCCAAGGATCTGAATGAATTTTCCATGGATGAGTTACATGGTTCACTCACTGCCTATGAGATGCGCATAGGTAAGACGTCTTCATCTGATAGAGAAGCGGCCTTCAAAGTTCAGAAAAAGGGAAAAGAGACTGCTGGTCATGATTCTGATACTGATGATGATGAGCTTGAGGCTCAATTTGTTAGAAAGCTGAAGAAAGGAAGCAATGGAAAGTACAAAGGGAAGCTACCCTTTAAATGCTTCAATTGTGGCGGTGTTGGTCACGTTGCTGCGAAGTGCCCGCTGAAAGAAAATAATGATGATGACTCTTATGTTGATAAGAGTAAGTGGAAGAAAAATTTCAGAAAGAGGGGCAAAGCAAAAAGCTTCATCAGTCAATATAATGACAGCACGTCTGAAACTTCAGACGATGATGAATCAGCCGAGGCAACTGAAGCTCTCTTCATGGTTACCGTTGAAGAAGAAGAGGAGCAAGAGCCGGAAGAGGAAGAGGAGGCTGAGGTCAATCTCGAAGAAGAACTCATTGCCGCACTTGAGGAGCTTAGCATGGAACGAAAAACAAGTAAGAAAAATCTGAAACTTCTTCATGAATCTGAAAGTTCAGTTATTGCTTTGAAAACTCAAGTTGAAGAATATAAAAGAATGGTGGAAGTCCTTCAAAATCAAATAAGTATAAAAAAGGAAGAGGCTATGAAACTTGAAACTGAAATCGCTAGAGCAAAGGCTGAAAACCTGGAAAGTAACCGAAAACTCAAAGCACTCCAAGCGATTGAAGGGACAATGAAACTCAATGAAATTCTGAAAGTTCAAAAGCCCTTCCACAATAAATTTGGTATTGGATTTGAAACCGGAGAGTCCTCTAAAGCTGCACCTTCTTTGCTTATGAAACAAAGTGCCATACCTCTCAAGGCTACAAAGCTTCAAATTCAGCCTAGTATTGAGATGGTCAATAAGAAAAGGTTTGTGGAGTTTAACCAGCCACCTAAGAAAGGAAGAATGTTCAGATTCTATGGTTATTGCTATCATTGCAATAGATATGGACATAAAAGAGCTGATTGCAGATTCTATGTTAGAAACAGTCCATTAGTGACTAGGAATCCTTTTTCAATCCTAAACAGCCACAAAATTGAGTGCTATATGTGTCATAATTATGGACACTTGGCTAGGGATTGTAGGTTGCCTATAGCTAACCAATTTCAGGTTGAAAAGAAACCCAAGTTAGTTAAGGCATGGAGGGCAAAGAAAAGGGAAGGTAATTCCAAAGAATCTCTCATTGTGCAAACGGCATTCAATGCACAAAAGAAGACAGCACCATGGGTCCTTGATAGTGGTTGTTCAAGCCATATGACAGGTGATAAAGAAAAATTCGTCAAATTACAGCACTATGAAGGCGGTTCAGTGAAGTTTGGTAACAATGATGGTGCCAAAATCTGCGGAAAAGGTGTTGTTCAGCTAAAAGCAAACAAGATCAGATCAGACGAGGTCTTATATGTGTCTGGACTAAGACACAACTTGCTTAGTGTGAGCCAGATCTGTGACAAAGGCCACGAAGTTGTCTTCACTAAGAATGGTTTTACTATCAAGAAGTGTAGCAACGGCAAAACAGTGGCTACTGGATCTAGGACTGCTGGAAATCTCTATACATTGTCAGATGGAGCTGAAAAAACTTGCTTGATGAGTCGGACAGAGGAAAGTTGGTTGTGGAACAAACGCCTTGGGCATCTAAACTTTGATAACATGTCAAAGATTTGCAATTCTAAGGCTATCAGAGGTATGTCAACAGTTGAAAAACCTTCCAACCCCATTTGCGATTCGTGTCAAAAGGGAAAGCAAACGAGGGTAATGTTCAAGTCAAAGGAGCATCATTCAAAGAAACCTCTTGAGCTAGTGCACACTGATCTCTGTGGACCGATGCGAACTCAAAGCACCAATGGAGATAAGTATTTTATGTTATGCATTGATGATTATACTCGTATGACATGGGTATTGTTTCTTAAACATAAACATCAAGCACTTGATCGTTTTAAAGTGTTTAAAGCACAGGTTGAAAATATGCTTGGAAAACGTATCAAGATTTTAAGGTCTGATCGAGGCGGGGAATTCACATCTGAAGAGTTCACTAACTATTGTGAGCACCATGGCATTCAAAGACAGTATTCAGCCCCTAGAACTCCACAGCAAAATGGAGTTGTGGAACGGAAAAATCGCACCTTTCAAGAGATGGCTCGTACAATGCTAACTGAGAACAAGCTAGCTGACAAATACTGGAAGGAGGCAATCCATACGGCTGTATACATTCAGAATCGATGCTTGATCAGGCCACATGAAGACAAAACTCCTTATGAGCTATGGTTTGGGAGAAAAGCAACAGTCAAGCACTTCAGAGTCTTCGGTAGCAAGTGTTACATCAAGCGTCTTGAACAAAATCCGGGCAAATTTGATGAAAGAGCTGATGAAGGTATATTTCTGGGTTATTCCTCATCTAGTAAGGCTTACAGATGTCTTAACAAAAGGACCAGAAAAATCATAGAAAGTGCCGATGTTAGAATTGATGAAAACCATGAATCAAAGAATGGAACTCATTATGACAGTCCAGTCTATGAGGACTCGAGTGAGATTGATGATGAAGTAGCTAAACCTGATGATTCTGAGAAATCAAAGGATGACTCAGAGGATGCTACACCTAGAAAGAAAAGCACTTGGGTAGAGCAACACCCTAAGGATCAAATCATTGGAGATCATGAGGTCGGTGTTAAAACAAGACAAAGTGTAGTTAGCAATTACTCACTTGTGTCCACCATTGAACCCAAGACTGTGGCTGAAGCCAGTCTCGATGAAAGTTGGTTAAAAGCTATGCATGAGGAGTTGGAGCAAATTGAGAAGAACTCTACATGGGAACTAGTCTCTAGACCTACCGATAAGAATGTTATTGGTACTAAATGGGTCTTTCGGAATAAGCTGAATGAAGATGGTCAGATTTTCTATTTTACTTGGAATTGCAAGTGGTGATCCGGAGATCAACCTTCGCAAGTAAAAAGGAAATCAACTTCTTTCAAGTTTTCCATTGCACATATATTTAAGAAAAGAGACATTTTTCTTGGTTTGCCGTGAAAGGCGATTTTTTTGGCATTTATAGCCGATTTTGGCGTTTATAGCCGATTTACAATCCTTATCAATAATGAAAGACAAGAGTTGTGATTTTTGTCTCTTTTGAAAAAATACAAACTACAATGAAAAGCAAGAAAAGGAGGATCTAACTTCTCAGGAGATTGTGGGGGACCCGTTTAGATTGACGGTCGCAAGCCATATGTGGGCTTCGCCATCATCCATACAGATGAGAACAGAGGATGCTATTGATTTGCTTGGTTTGGCTATAACCTCTGGTTTTTAGAGAACAAAGACCAAAAGAAGGTCCTATGTCCAATGAAAAGCCGAGTAGACGGGCTTGAAAAGCCATGTCTAAGCCATTGGCGGCAGAAAGAGAAGGCAAGGACCTTGGGGGGGAGTACCCCCCAAGGGACTTTTGTCACCTTGTTGCGGTGGTCGGTGTAGAACTTCCGCAGAGTTTTCTCTCTTTTTTCTTTCTCGGGATTTCTGTGCTTTGTCTGTCTGTGTGTTTGTGCTTTTTTCTGATGATCCTTTCTTCTTGGAGAGCTCTCCTATTTATAGGCTTTTAGGTAGCCATTTAGGAGGGTTTATGAGCTTTGATTGTCATAAAGCTATATAAAGGGAGGAGTTACAGAATTGAATTCTTTATTTTGTAACTCCTTTTTCTTGGCTTCTGATTGGCCGGAGGAGATTGAGGGCATTTAATCGCCTTTAATCACCATGATGGGAGGAGCTTCATGGGTTAAATGCCATGAATCTCTTGACTTGTAACTCCCGGATGCTTGCTTCTGATTGGTCCGTCCAAAGAAATAGATTAATGACTGTAATAAAGCTAGTCAATTAATCGCATTAAGTGGTTGCCGAGCAGTTGAAGAGTCGCGGGCCGTGCCGTGTCTTTTGGGATTCTTCTGGCGATGATCATCGATGGATCTTCATGTAGATCGACATCAGATGACCATGTAATTTCAGGTGTTTGTTGCCAACAGCGGGTCGGTGCCATCTGTCCTGTCGATTTCTCGATCGGTCGGGTAGAAAGCACACTTTTTTTTGGTTGACCGGGTGGCGATCAATATTGTTTTTGATACTCTTGATGATTGACCCGTGTTTCGGACGGATGTCAGAGGATTTGGTGTCTCAAAAGCATGAATTTTGGAAAGTACCAGAGGCTGGGCGCTTCGAATCGCGAAAAAAAACGGCGAAAACCGGGGTTTCCGGGGCCTTCCCTGCGACCCTGGGGGGTTTTCCCTCTTTTTGTCCCGTTTTGTGTCCGTTTTTGCTGTTTTTCGATTCTTTTTTCTTCTGTATTTTTCCTTGAAATTTTGACCATTTATTGGCCTGATTTCTTTGTAGGAAACCTGATGAGAATCCTTGCATTTTATTTTGCGAAGTTTCCAATTTCCTGAGAAAGCCGAAGACTTTGTAGCGCAGAGCTGCCGATTTTCCGTCAGAAGCTGAAACTGGGTCAAACGATGTCGGAATGACCTGAAATTTGGTGTGAAGCCTCCTGAGCAATAAATAAGACCAACCATAGGCTTTTGTTTGAGTTTTGAAGCCGTTTGGGGTCCTATCACCAGTAGACTCACTTTTGTCGCGATGAAGATGTCGCGGTTTGATGTGCGGTCAACCGATGTCCGATTGACTTGAAATTTGACAGGGAACCTATTGGAGTCATTTTAAGATGATCCATAGGCTCTGTCTTGGAAATCATGGTCCCGGAGAGCTTTGCCGCCGAGAGGCCTGATTTGACTTCTGAGCGTCAAACTATGGTCAAATGTTGTTGAATTGACCTGAAATTTGACGTGTAGCCCTTTATAAGCATTTTGAAGCCGTCCATCTGCTCTATCTGATGAGTAATGGCCTCGGTGGTTCTCGCCGCCGAGAGGCTTGATTTAGCTGTTCGAGGGTTGATGTAGGGTCAAACGTTGTCGGTTTGACTCGGAACTTGACGTGGAGCCTTTTGGAAGTATTTTGAGACCATCCATCGGCTCTGATCGAAGATTTGGTGTCTCCGATGCTTTTGCCGCCGAGAGCTCCTTTTCGGCTGTCGGAGAAGTGAAGTTAGGCCAAATGATTTTGAAATTGCCCGAAACTTCTTGTGTACTCCTCTTTTGGCTGTCTTGAAGGATCTTGCAGTTTTTGTTTGATTCTGACAAGATTTGATTTTTGGAAGTAGCATTGCCTATTTATGGCAGGTTGCGACTTCATGTAGCTCTTTGGATCTTGAAGAGGCAAAGTGACATTTTTTGGTGTCAACAGACCTTAGATGGATACCTAAGGTTAGGCTATTAGACAGATACTAAGGCCTAGTAATCAGATTAGACCAACCCACTCTCATAAGTTATATATCTAGTTGGTCCTAAGTCTAAATGGTTCAAACTTTCTAGGTATTCTCTATATGTTTAGAATTTCAAATTGTTTGAAAATTAATTGTTGAAAATGCATTTTTGAGCCCAAAAGGCACTTGATATTAAAATGCATGTGTTTGATCAGTTTAAATCTAAAATTTTTATGATTGATAATTGTTCTTCATAAGTTAAATCAATCATAAAACACTCTTAGCAATGATCATAAGCTAGGAAGGCTGATTCAGTGGATTAGTCCACTTTTCTACATCTATCGGTCGACCGATACTTAAGTCGTCGGTGGACCGACGAAGCAGTGGCTCGTTAAAAACCCTGCGCGCAGAATCTCCTTCGTCTGTTCTTTTCTTCCCCTTCATCAACGAACCTAGGGATTTTTCAACTTCTCCCTGCTTGCAACTCTCCTTCAAGGCTGAAGATCAAGACCATTACTGACATAGATTTTCGAAAAATCCATCTTCAAGCAAAACTCTATTGGCATTGCATCAACTGTACATCGTGTGTTCTTGGTTGGTTCGGCAGCAGTCCATCTGGGAGTTGGTTTACTGATTTGAAGATTCTCTGCAAGCTCTATGTGATTTGAGAAATCATTGTCAAAATAAGCCTTTAAGCCATCAACTGGTCAAGATCTCCAAACCATTTGATGTTCACAGTCGACTGCAATGGGCTGTTTTGAGAAACCCAACCTCATGTGCCACATTCAGATTTGATCATCTGTTCTTGTTCCCTTTCCAAGTTTGATTCAGGTAACATTGAATTCAATCTTCCTACATCTTAGCCCACAATCATTCTCTAAAATTTCAAATCTTTCTATCATATTCCCACTGTGCACACCAAGTATTTGTAAAAATGCCTCCTAGAACAAAGAAGGCTACTCCTAGGCGCCCTATAAAGATGGGAAAGGCCACAGCCTCTTCTAGCAGACCAATAGAAGATAGTGGGAATGAAAGCTCATCTCCGTCACCCCCTCCTCCTTCAACCAATTTGAGACTTGACTCAAATATCTTACAAAGTCTTCAAAGGAGGAATGTTGTAGTAGAAAGGATGACTATCGTGGAAAAGATTACTTCCATGGGTTTCAACTTGAGCAATGTGCTTGGTCAAGTGGGTTGGGAGAGGATACTTCTTTGGGGTGATAATGCATACCCTTCTATAGTCAAATTCTTGTATGCATCTATCACAAGCATAAATGACTCTATCAATGCTTGTTCTTTTACCATTTCCTTTATGGATAGAGATGAAGTGTTCACACCCCAAAGAATAGGACTGATAATGGGGATTCCTTGTACTCCTACGGGAGTAACGTATGTGACTGATACTCCTTCGGAGGATGAGAGGATCAAAGCCACCATTGACATATGTGGCTTCAACTGTCCATGGGATCAAAAGAAACATCATCTAACCATTAGTTCCCTAATTCCAATCAATAGGATTATTCACAATCTTTTCACTTACAATGTATATCCTAGAGGTGGAAATAGGACTGAGCTTACAGCTTTCATGGTTAGCATCCTATCCAAGGTAGTAACTGGCACTCCCATCTGTCTACCCTCTCTCATCTGCCATACAATTATCAAGTTTCGAAACTCATTGGCACAAAAGAATGCCATTCCGTATGGGTACTTGATGACTCAGATTGCTCTTCAGTTTCGTATTGCTATACCCACTGGAGAAAGCTCCATTTTCAAAGCTCCATTCTCAGTAACCAATCTGAATCAAATGAATCTCATTCCAAATCCTCATATCCCCATAGCAGATGATCCTCCATTGGCACAAGAGCCTCCCTTGAGATAGGAGATACCTAGATCTCCACCTCCTCCTACTCGTGCTTCATCTTCAAGGCATACTCCTGGTCCTTCTACCCCTGGCACATCCTCTGACTGGCAAGCAACTGTGGAGAGAGATATAGCCTACTTGAAAAGAAAACAGAAGAAACAATCGAAGACCATCAACAAACTGTTCAAATATCTCTCCAAGATCTCAAAGAGCTGCAGAAGAGATGACGTTGCTAGATCACCATCTCCATCACCTCCATCTCCAGAGTCTGATTAGGAACTAACTTTCCATGTCACCACATTTTGTGTTTAGATTGGTGTATTATTGGTGGTGTCTTTTGTATTGGAAAAAGGCTGGATTTTGTTATTTAAACTTCTACTTTCAGTTTATGGATGGTCATGTTTATGTCATTTTCAAAGTGTAAGACTTCTTATTAATATCCTTATATAGTGAATGACATCTTTTGGATCTATTTGCCATCTACATGAATGCTCTTTCTTTCCTTTACATTGAAGATATCAAAGTTATGCTATGAGAAAGGTATATGTTTGCATGAGTATTGTTTGCAGACTATTGAGCAATTTGATGTCAATGGGGGAGAAGAAGAAGAAACATAAAGACTAAGTGGGAGATGAAGACAAAAGAAGATGAAGAGGAGTTGAAGCAAAGACACCATTGCTAGAATAATGGGGGAGAGCAAGGACATTGGGGGAGAAAAGAGAAGGAACAGATTATGAACAATGGGGGAGAGCAAGAACAACGGGGGAGCTGAAGCAAGAAGAATTGGAATGGAAAAATAGTGATGAGTTGATAGTTTTAATGGGTGGTTGAGTGTTATTTGCCATCAAATTGCAAAGGGGGAGATTGTTAGACCCTAAGTTGTTTGCAATTTGATGTCTTGCATTTGCACAATAGTCATCTCATTAGTTTCATTTTCATTTCACATGTTTCTTCTTGAAAATCATCTTTTAACTCAACCTACTCATGTTTTGATTTAAACTCTTTTTGGTTGATTTGAACCTTGATTTTAATCATGTTTTTCTTAATGAAACAATGCATAACGACACACTTCAAATCTGAGTTTTCAAATGATTTCAAAAGTTTCATTTTTCAAAACTTCAGATGTTCAGAAAATTGACCTGACCAGTCTGTCGGTCAAGTCGTCGGTTCCCATCGGTCAACCCACAAGTGAACCAAGGTTAACCGATGACTCCATCGGTTCCCATCGGTCAGCCTATCGGTTCCCATCGGCCAACCGATAGTGCATGAAATCTCAAACCAAGACGCGTCGGTTCCAAAAACAGACGGCACCTTTTTCCATGATTGTTGTGCTGTCGGTTCGGCTATCGGTTCCGCATCGGTCAACCGATGAAGGACGGTCAACCGACGAATGCAAAAGGGTCAGGAGAACTGTAAAAAATATGACCATTGCATATGACCGTTGAGCCATCGGTCAACCGACGGCTAATTATCGGCTGACCGACAGGCATCCGTTGGACCACTTTTTCTATAAAAAGCAAGTTCATTCCAAGATAAAAAGTGACGGGAATAGAGGCCATTTTTGGTGTTTTTGAGTGCCCAAGCAAAGGGAATGAACTAAGGAAGCTTGTTTGGTCCAAAAGGAAAGCTAAAGCTTGATTTCAAGAAGTTAAATTCTAGTAAGCTTTAATTTCCTTGTTCATATGTATCATGCTTTGGTATAAACTTTTGGAAAATGCTTTCAAGCATGCTAACTATGTTGTGTGGAATCCATTTCCCATTTAATCTTTGATTCACATGTTTTGGATTTCAACACTTGATTTCAAACCAAGTTTTGTTTTAAACTTTGTTAATCATGCTTAGCCAAAATCCTTGATTTCTTTACAACATGATACATTAACTTGTTTGAATCTTTCTTTGTTGTTTTCATTCATTTGAACTTTAGTTAAACCTTGTTTTGAAAACAACATAGAATATGCATCACATGTTTAGAAATATTTAGTTTCATACAACTTGTGAGATTTTGATTTTCATATCATCATCAAGTTAACTTTTATACATGTGATTTGCATATTGACTTCAATCATATATGTGAGTGCTTTAAACTTTCAAATACATTAAGCATATATTAATTGAGCTTATGTTTTAAACTTGATTGAAGTTTCCACACACACATATCATGAGCATTCATCTTTGCATTTCATTGTGTTGTGTGAGTTTATTTTCACTTTCATATTTGCCTAATTAAGAGGCACCCAATCAGAGCTTAATCTATTTCTCTCCTAGTGTGTAGACACTTTCTTGAGAAAGAAGACTGTTGTACAGGTTATTGCTTAGCCTAAGAAAAGCATAGTGTAAAGGTTGTTGTTTAGCCTACAAAAACAACTTTGTAAAGGTTATTGATTAGCTTATTGCAAAAGCATAAATAGTTGAAATCCGGTGGGGTGTTGAGCACAAGCCGGTAGTGGATGTAGGCATTGAGGCCGAACCACTATAAATCATTGTGCAATGGTGAACTACTTGTGGTGATTGATTAGTTTATCTTCCGCACTTTCTCACATAATCATCACTAGTTAAAGGTGAATTGGAAAGGAATTAAAATTGGCCATTAATTGTATATCACCCTATTCACCCCCCCCCCCCCCCTCTAGGGTTAGGATCCCGGACTTTCAAAGGGTACCAAGATAAACTAAACCCTATCCAATTTTAAAACCTTAGACAAAATAGAAGGTGCTGGTCTAAGTTCCGTTTAAAACAATTTGCTAAACTAAAAACAATCTAATACAAAAAGATGCCAATTTTAGAACCTAACGGTGGCCATGTTTCTAGGTGACAATGATAGCAATTATATAAAGCATTCATCCATGCATTCCATATATAAGAGCAAATGAAAGTATGCAATCCTTGATGGCTCCCTGCTCTTCGGACTTCTAATCCTTATCGAACTAGGACATCAAGAATAGATCTCATCTTTCACCAAGAAGTCTTGTCTCCTCCACCACTAAGGAATCCGGTTACATGCAACCTTTCTTGCTTGAAACTTTCTTCTTCTTGCTTGTTCCAATAAATTAAATTTATACAAGCAAACCCATAAAAAACAAAAACCCCAAATTACATTGGAGGTACCTATGCTTTTCAAGAAAGCTTACATCAAGACTAGTTGGAATAAAAGTAAAGAAAGAATTACAACTTCCTATGATTGCTAAACGCGCAATCGTACACTTTCCAACCATTGAAAAAACATCCAAATCCACATAACAATCATGCGAACCATCAAGGATGCAATATATGGCTGCAAACAAAGAGGTTAGTGCATGCAAAAACACTATGTGCATCATTAAACAAATCTGGAAAATAAATTCCAGCAATGTTAATGAAACTTGCACACAACATGCATCACAACATAACTTTAGTAGGGTGCCACCATGCCCATAATCAATCTTGGATTAATTATACACAACATGGGATCATGATTTCACATGGAGTGGCTCTGATACCACTGAAAGAAATTGCGATTCAGATCTGAACATCACTAGCGGAAGACATTCATGGCTAATTTGTAACATGATAGATTTTAAAAAATCTGATTTGGGCAGCATAAATCAGCCATAGTGATCGCAAAAGAACTCCATGAATTCATGACCAACAAGTGTATAATTAAAGAAGAATGAAGAAGACTATTACCTCGAAGATTTGTAGACTTCAAATCTCTGAAAAAATAGATCCAAAGGCCCGAACTGAGACTTGCAACTACCAAACAACTTGCTGGAATTTTCTGCAGTAGTATTGCCTTTGATCTTCTTCTCTATCTCACTTCCAAATCTGATTGGCTAAGATGGTGGGATCTTAATCTAGGAATTGAGAACTATTTCTCTAAGGAAAAATCTCAGATCTCAAGCTCTCTTCAATGAAGAAGAAAAGCAATCCAAGGCTGGACGTGTGGGACTCCTATATTGCTATGTTGTGGACGTCCAAGAGAAGCTTGCATCCTTTTTTATAGAAACTTGGAATAGCTTTCCTTAAAACTTATCTCTTCTAATTCTCATAGATGTCCTAAAAGGAAAGTATAATCTAAAGATTTATTTCCTTTTAGAAACACTCCAATTAGAAAAATGAAACTAAGGAACTTCCCATGCAATTAGTAATCCTAGTTGTACAACACTTACTAATTTAAGTTTCTAATCCAACAAGGAAACTTTCTCATAGGAACACTAATCCAAAGAGGAGTCCAACCTTCCAAGTAGAGAGACCTACTCAAAATTGGAAACCTTACCCATGGAAATCCCATTATGGACGTCCCACATACTAATGCACACCATGGCCCACAATTAATTTATCTAGAATTAAATTCATGTATGCCATCAAAGGCCTATTTGAATTTAAACTCAAAATTATTTTTCCACTAAAATAATTCAACCAAATGTTATCCAAACATTTTAGAAAACCATGCCAATCTTGGAAAGTGACTAGAGAAGGGACCAAAAGACATATTTGCCATTGGCTCCCAAAATGACCAAAATGTCCATGCTAAACCCATAGCAACATTAAGACCATTTTAACCTTAACTCATTCCACTAAAGAGTTATGATTGAACTCCAGGGACAAATATATAATATAATAAGCTCGTCATAAAATGACAGTTGTCTTCGACCTACTAAGTATAATGACCTGAATGGCCCTCTATGTAACATCCATAATCGAGTCAGGTTATCACATGTACTATCAACCTTCTCGATTACATCTAAACCTTAGAACTTCATATCCTTAACTTAATCATCATTCGGATATCATTCTCTTGGTCCAGGGAGCGACCCACAAGTTCAATATCCATATGGAACATCCATATACTAAGATCTTAGATTTTGATGATTAATCGGATAATTCTAAGGGGACGATCATTCCATCATTAGATGGCATAGATTCTATATTGCATCTGCACGTTCCAACTGATCAAGTCCGAGTACCCAAAACACAGAGCTGTTGACCCATGAAAAGAATCTCACCCATAGTGAATTAAAGCACAAGAACTTGACTTCGTCAGTTCATCCACAAATGCTCAAGATTAAGAGCACTGGTCACTTAGTAGCATGAGGTGACTTGATCTCTCTCTGTGATAGTACTATTTTAGAGATCACACCTACCATGGTCATGTTCAATGCATTGCATATGCACTAATGAGATAAATCCGGGAAAGCCCTCCCATGACTTAGGTAAGTCACCCTGAATATAGGAGAGTCTCTCATTATAACTTATACCAAGATGAAGTGCCCAACCCCATCTCTCAGTTATGAACAAATATATTGTTTCCAGTGTCCATGAATTAGACCTATCTGTGTGTAGACACCACACACCTAATTCATTTACTAGAAACAATGGGCCTTACACAACCATACATATATACATGTTTAAGCAGAAAAGAGTCGTTCCATTAAATAACCAGTAAATATCCAATAACAAAAGATGAGAGTGCAGCTAGTGGGCTTTAGGGCATACATCAATCCCAACAAACTCTTATGTTGTTGAGTCTCCATACCCAACCTGCTCTTATGGGGCTGGAAAGTGCATTGTTGTAACTGAAAAGGATAGGAAAGATGCTGGTAGGAAGTACTTTGCCTGCCCTGTTAAAAAAGTAGTGCGTATTACTTGAATCTGTTTTATTTGTTTCTTGTGATTTGTTAGGAATTTGCCTTCTGTTGTTAAATGGAACTTGAATGTGAGGATAAGGATATTGTTTACTAACAAAGAAAAATGTATGATGAAAGAAATGTACGAAGTTGTTATTTGATATAATCAAAACAAGGAAATGATGTAAGTATTTCATTAGTCTTTCCATGTCATCCCACATTTCTTTAGATAGATACATTGAATATATAGAAGTGGTGGATCTATGATTATCTTGACTACCATTGGGGTCTAATCATTGCTCAAAGGCAATCTGGAACCCAGTTGTCACTAATTTGGGAAGAAACTCTCCACTGGGAAAGACATGTCTTCTAGAGGTTGGATGACACTTTATTCAGGTCTCAGTTACAGAAAAGTTGGAAGAGTTTCAAAGAAACTTGGCATCTCTGAAATATGTGCATTTGATAGAGTCAAAAGAGGTGGCAAGTTTTTCCTAAGAACAAGGGGGAATGGTGATAAGAGTCTGGTTGAAAAAGAAAGGTTCTCATTAGTCAATGATGGTGGAGTTTCAGTGATCTAGAGCGACATGCTTTATAGTGGAAATTGTAGATATACATATGGAATTGGGACCATCTAGAGGTTGTGGGTCTTTAGGTGTCTGGATGGTAGCTCTTGATGATGCCAAAATTGGTTTCGGACACCACCGGTCGAGTAATAAATGCTAAATGCAATAATTCAATAATTAAAGAGGAGAGAGAAGGGATTATAGTGGTTCGGTCAAAATGACCTACGTCCACTTCAGAAAGGTAGAGGTTGCCTGTGGTATTTTACTTCTCCAATGAGTAGGGATTACAGGCTAGGAGAATACAAGAGTAGAAAAATGGAAAGATATCAATTGCCCCCCAAGTGCTGCTGGGGCTCCTCGATTTATAGTCCTCCCCTAACAGATGGGGACGACTTTTCAGCAACGTTTGCCCTACTTGAATGGAGCCTTCGAACTGCCCTCGCGCTGGACGAGGCAGGTGAGATATTCTCCGCAGGACCTGGTAAAAGCGGGACTGCTTCCAAAGCGACGTGGCTGCCTTGACTTGGTCACTTCGTGGATTTGGACCTGGGTTTATCACGGACTGGGTCATTTGGGCCTGACCCATCATTTGCCCCTCAATGCCCCGTGCCCAAAGAAAGCTTTGAAATGGTGGCATTTCGAATATCCAAGTCTCTCATCCCTTCCAAGAATCTTTAGCATTCATGGCGAGAGAATCTGATCGCCTGGATGAGGCTGGACGCGCAGGGGGTCATTGGCGCCCGGTGAAGAGGTCCCTCGGGCGCCTGAGGAGGAGGTTCCCTGGGCGCCCGGGGAGGAATGCTTTGGGCGCCCAGGCCTGAGGGGGAGGCCCCCCTGGGCGCCAAGAACATGCTTGGGCGCCCAGGGGGTCTTGCTTTAGGGCGCCCATGACTGAGGAGGAAGTCCCTTGGGCGCCCAGAAGAGGTTGGGCGCCCAGGGGGCCTTGGAACACCCGGGGAAGAGTGGTTTGGGCGCCCAGGACTGAGGAGGGAGTCCCCTGGGTGCCCATGTCCTTGGAACGCCCGGGGAAGAGTGGTTTGGGCGCCCAGGACTGAGGAGGGAGTCCCCTGGTATGGCAGGACAGTTTCTATTTCAGATCTGTTTTGATATTTTTGTTTTGGGGGCGCTGCCCCCTGGGCCCCCGCGAGCTGACCAGGCAGCTCGACCCCCGCCGGGGGACACCCCCGGACCCCCTCTGCGAAGCGCATGATATAAAGTTTTGGAACTTTTGGCATCCTACAAATTGGTAGGCTCATTTGTCTCCCCCTTAGCATATGTAAATTCCAACTCCGAGTATCTGGACTCTGCCCCTCGGTAACTTCTGATGGGTCATCCCAGAAGAAGAAGATGAGCCCGCAACTTACTAGAAAGAATGCTCCAGATCTAGGCTGCAGCAGTGGGCGCGGGCGTAGTCGCTGCAGCGTGGAAAATGAGAGAGCTTCTCAGGCTGAGGAGAGGGCTGCCCTAGCTAGAGGGGCTTCCGATGTTGATCTTACGGCGGCCCGCAAGAGGGCGACCAGGCTTGAGACCGAACTCTTAGCAGCCTAAGAGAGGGCGGCCAAGGCAGAGGCTGAGCTTGTGAAGGACCTTGAGAGGGCTTCGCTCAGTGAAGCTGAGCTTGTGAAGACCCGCGAGAGGGCTTTGTTCAGTGAGGCTGAGCTTCTGAAGACCCGCGAGAGGGCTTCGCTCAATGAGGTGAGCTTCTGAAGACCCGCGAGAGGGCTTCGCTCAATGAGGTGAGCTTCTGAAGACCCGCGAGAGGGCTTCGCTTAATGAGGTGAGCTTCTGAAGACCCGCGAGAGGGCTTCGCTCAAATGAGGTGAGCTTCTGAAGACCCGCGAGAGGGCTTCGCTCAATGAGGCTGAGCTTGTACAGACCCGTGAGAGGGTGATGCTCAGAGAGACCGTTGTGGAGACAGTGATTGGGGCGGTACATGAGAGAACTGTTTTCCCAGATATTGACCTCTTAGGCTTCATGCCGACTGAGGCGCTTGATGATTGTAGTGATAGCTCTGATGATGTCGATGATGATGGTGATGCCGAGTACAACTTTGAGAGTGATTAGAGGGCAGGGGACTCTTTTTTTTAACAATTTGTAGCACTAATAAAATAGTGCTAAACAACATTAATCGAAACAAAGTTAAAAAAATCAAGCCCCCAAACCCTCACTACTTTGACTCTTTTACGGTATTACTGGTAATACCTTTTCAACAGTTCCGCGTTCCCTGGTAATGTGTTCAACCGCTGCATTGCGAGGAGTGAATACTTGTATGTCTCTTTGCGGAACAGGTCCGAGTCGGTCTCTGACAAGTAGCCTCTCTGTCCTGCTTCGCTTGTTGCTTGTATCCTTCCTTTCCTCTCTGTCTCGCCCCTTCCCGTTGTCGACTGCTCTGGAGGACTCCCCTCTCCTGGCCCTTGTAGTATCTTCAGCATTTATATACTTCTGAGCCTTTGCTAGTAGCTCCGACATGCTTTTTGGCGGGTGTTTCATCACTGAGAAAAGGAAGCTCGATGAGCGGAGACCTCCAAGGAAGGCTGTCATGGACACCTTGTCGTTGGGTTCTTCGACTTGAAGTACCTCCTCGTTAAAACGAGTGAGGTAGCTCCTGAGGCTCTCGTTTTTATCCTGCTTTATGCTGAGCAGGTATGTTGCAGGCTTCTGGTGGCGGCGCCCTCCAATAAAGTGTGACACGAAAGGCTTACTCAATTCCCCAAAGGTGGCGATGGAGGCTGGGGCGAGATTGGCAAACCACTGTCGGGTGGAACCCTTCAGTGTGGTTGGAAATGCCCTGCACATAATCTCGTCAGGGATATTGTGCGGCTGTATTTTTGTTTTGTAAGTCTCTAGGTGGTCCAATGGATCCTTCCTTCCATCAAAGGTCTCCATGGATGGCATTTTGGACCTCCGAGGAAGCGGGTAGTTCACCACGTCGGGCTTGAATGGTGTGTCCGTTCGCCCGACTAGGTAATCCACTGTCTCCAGTGCCGGCGCCTTCATGGCGTTGAAGACATCGCCCAGTTGATTCTGCATTTCTCTGATCTTTTCCTCCCAGCCATTGTGGGGCTCCCTGGACGGACCAGGGAAATAACTCCCATCTTCCATGCTATGATTCTCACTTCCTCCCTCTTGAAAATGAGGATCCTCCCCATTAGAAATAGAGGGAGGAGGTGGAAGTCCTCCATGATTCGCTCCACCTGGAGGTGGGGGTCCTCCAAACTGGGCTCCACCGGGAGGTGGAGGAACTCCGTGATGGGCGCAACCTTGAGGATCGACCAAGAGTATCCCATGCAGGGCGACTTGGGGAGCTCCAGCAGAGGGATCCTGGGCGCCAAGGGGATGGACGCCCAAGTGTGCTCCCCCGCCCTGGGCTCCATGGGGATGGACGCCCAGGTGAGGTGCTCCCCGTCGTGGAGCAGCTGGATGCCTCGAGAGTGGTACTTCCTGCGATAATCCACCAAACTGTGCTCCTCCTTGCCCCGTGAGCATAAGTTGTAAGATCTGCTGGTTTTGAGTCACCAGTTGCTGCATAGTCTCCATCATTTGTTGAGGAGTGGGAGCAGGAGCATTTGGGGCAGGGTCATTCGGTGGAGGAACATCCTCTCCCCGCCTGGGAGAGTCTGGGCACCTGGAAGGGCCTGGACGCCCGGAAGGGCCTGGGCCTGTTGGGCGCCCATCTTGAGTGGGATTATCCTCCCGTCTCACCGATCTCGTGCTGATCACCATAATTTTAAAAATATTTGATTTTTTTTCTCTCCCCACAGACGGCGCCAAACTGATGATGCCAAAATTGGTTTCGAACACCACCGGTCGAGTAATAAATGCTAAATGCAATAATTCAATAATTAAAGAGGAGAGAGAAGGGATTATAGTTGTTCGGTCAAAATGACCTACGTCCACTTCAGAAGGGCAGAGGTTGCCTATGGTATTTTACTTCTCCAATGAGTAAGGATTACAAGCTAGGAGAATACAAGAGTAGAAAAATAGAAAGATATCAACTGCCCCCCAAGTGCTGGTGGGGCTCCTCGATTTATAGTCATCCCCTAACAGATGGGGACGACTCTTCAGCAACGTTTGCCCTGCTTGAATGGAGCCTTCGAACTGCCCTCGCGCTGGACGAGGCAGGTGAGATATTCTCCGCAGGACCTGGTAAAAGCGGGACTGCTTCCGAAGCGACGTGGCTGCCTTGACTTGGCCACTTCGTGGATTTGGACTTGGGTTTATCACGGACTGGGTCATTTGGGCCTGACCCATCAGCTCTCATATCCATTGTTCTTGAAATTAAAAGTGTATTGCAAATCGTTCAAGAGGATGAATCAAATCGTATCGTGAATTTTAGGTATTTTTCATTCTTCTTATAAAAATAATAAAATAATTAAAGATTAAGAAAAGTGAGGGAAAAAGTGGTTATTCATAATCCATCCATTTTCATGTAATCATGTATATAGCAGAATAATTACTATGACAAGTAATTATGATATGTATGATCTGCACCATGCCATATATATACTAGGTATGACATTCTTTCTTTTTATATGATAGCTATATTACATAGGGGAATTAGAATATCGCCAACCCATGGATTTCCATAGTATGCTGTAGCCTTGAGTTTGTATTCGTACAAAGAAATCCGATTTCGTATCTTTTTGCCATTCTCTTTTTGCTTAGGAACTGGTAGGGTTTTGGAATCGGATTTCGATTCTTAGTTCTTGTTCTGATTCTTTAGGTATAGTGTTATTGCATTAAGACTTTTAAGAAAACCCCTTGAGAGATTCATGAAAGATGAGGAATTGAAGATAGTACTCTATTTTTCTGAAAGTATCTTTTGATTTCTTGAAAAATCTCCTTGAATCAACTGAAAGTATAGTAAAAACATGAAAAAGGAGAGAAATCAGCTTCTTTTATAAAATTTTATATCCTAGTTTCGATTGAGTCATGTTTGTTGTTTTCGATCTGAATTATATGCTTTGAAGTGCTAATATACTGTAATTTACAGATCCAACTTGTTCGAATTCAACTTAGAGTCCCTGAGTATGGTTGGACCACGCAGAAGGTCTTCCATTTCTTGAACTTTGTTGTGAATGCAGGTTATGCATCTGTTTCTATGTTTCTTGTTGTGTTTATGAACTTGTTTTCGGTGTTTATTTTCTTTATGGATCCTTAGCTTTGGATTATATTTTACAGTTCGATGCATGGTGTTTGTGTTTAGGCAGGATATACAACATATAAAGCCTGAGGTTTACTTGATATCTATGTCACTAAATGAAGCTCTTTCTTCTTCTAATCTTTATGAGATTTACTTCAGTGCTATGTAGTGATAAATGATGTTGCCTTATTGTCAGATCATACAACATAGTTGGAATGGTCTGCATCTGGATTTATGTTCATGTGATTAGGGATGTGGATCGCATATGCAGTATTAGGTGCATCAGTGACATATGCAGTATTAGGTGGGGAAGTGTTCTGGTTTGACTCCTTGGTACGAAATGTTGGTTGAAAGACCATAAAATGTTTGAAAGAAATGCTCGAGCTCTACAGCCTCTTTCTCCTGCTAGTTGTAGCAGCTCAATGGAGGTAATGTTAATTGTCTTTTGTTATATTTGCAAATTGAATTGTCTGCTCTGACTTGCTGATTTACTCATGGGGCAAAAATCATTCTCTGATTGAAAATTTCGCATTGCAATTGGTGTCTCCTTAATTTTGTTTATCAAAGTAGGTATTTGTTTTCTTTATGCAAAGGTGAAGTTTGGAGGCCCGAATAGAATTTCACTTAAGTTAGTATATGGATGTAATCCAAATGGTTATCTGTCATCCTATGTGTTTTTGGAGAAAATAACCGTGATTCAATATGTTATAAGTAAGACAATGTGTGTGTATTTGTGCCTCTTTCCCCTCTTTTCTTTCTTTATACATTTTGGGTAATTGAAAATGCACATATAGCAGGGCACTGTGTTTAACTTCCAAATCAATGAGGATGATGAGTGCCAGTAGCAATTTGTGATGTAAAAGGGAAAAAAAAAAACAGAATCCCACATAATTTGGTTTCCAAGTTCCCTGTCACCTAGATTGCATAGAAGATTGGATAGTGATCTATGCTTCAAATGTCCAAAGTTCAAACCATTTACTGTTTGGAGCTATAATACCCGGGTACTTTAAAAAAGGCAACTTGTTTCTCATATTGCATACATTACTTCATTTTTAAGTGTAGAACTTGTACCTTTCCAAAACCATGGTGTGTCCATATGTATTTATATTAATTGTACCTCAACATCAGATTTGTTATGTATAAGGATCCACCGTAATAAAACAAGTGGTGTTTGTTTTTTCTTTTTCTTTTTTCCCCCCTATTCTTTCCCATTTTAGATAAATGGGGAAGCGGCCGTTACATGGAGGCATTATGCATGTAGTTCTAAATACATAATTTTATTTTTCTTGCTTTAGTTTAACTTAGCTTGTTAAGTTGTACAATACATGGAAGTGAATGAACTACCTATACTATACTATGCATGTGTATATATGTACATAGAAATTAATTTGTTTATAAATATACAAAGGTTTTTGTTGTTTAGATGTTAGTATTTTGAGGTATATTGCAGGTTTTTTGGTCGTGGTACAGCAGGCTCTTTTGATATTAAAAAAAATTGTGAAATTATATCGGTTATAATGTAACCGATATAATAAACCATATGAAACCGATATAACAAACCAATTACATATTTTTATATTGGTTATTCTTAATCAATTATATCGGTTATTATGAAACCGATATAAAAAACTATATGAAACCTATATAACATATATTAATTATATCGGTTTGGCTATAAGTTATATCGTTTGGCTATAAGTTATATCGGTTTTACAATAATTTATGATATAAATACATATAAATATTACATCACTTTAGACTTAACCAATATGAAATATTACATTATATCGGTTACGTTTATCTTTTATATCGGGGGTACTTATATCGGTTTGAAGTTCACTTAAAAACCGATATTACTTTATATCGGTTTTTAGCCGATATAAAATGCCTTTTTTTAGTAGTGATTGCTTAGTTTGCAACTATAATTAACTGTGTGATCATTCTTCGCATGATCTACGATGTTAGTTTGTTACTAATACAAACTTCTTTCAAAGATTTGATGGGTTAAATTCATTTGATTTGCTTTTAAACTTGTCTGATTTGAAGTTTAAGTTCGATGAGCTAATTATATTAGTCCATGCTACAAATCAATTATTGGGGATCACATATAAAATCCAAATTGATAAAATAATTGTTGCCCCAAGTAAGATCTTAGATTGAGTTGAAAATTTAAAGTTGATCAAAACTAATTAACCAATCCTTTATGCCACATGAAGCACATAAAAGTCATTTAATTAGCCTGTGGAAAACATGTGTGTATGTGTAAATCACTGTTCCGAATTTCGATGTCAAGGAATCTCAAAATCTTAACCCGTTAGCATAAGAAAGTTGGAACGATAATACTTGCTGGCACAGTTGTTTATTACTTATCTCTTACCTTTTAAGGAATGTCATTTAAAGCTTCCAAATCCTGTCACTTATCCTAATGGTAGGGCCCATGTTTACAATCTCAAAGAAGGTGCCCCACTCTATAATTCTAAAATGTGGGTCACATGGTCACAATCACAAAAGGTGGGCTCATATTATAATTCTATAACGGTGGGACCACATTATAAGTCCTATGAATGTAGGCCCTATCTTCTTTAGCTAATTTATAGAGGTGGACATCACGCTGTAATTTCTAAAAGTGGGTTATGTGTCTACAATCACGTAAAAGGTGGACGGCCCTACTTTATAATTATTAAAGGTGCGTCATATGATCAAAATCACAAAAGGTGGAGCTACATTTTAAGTCCTAAGAATGTGGCCTCATGTTCGGATTTCTAAAGGTGGGTCCCATAGTAATTTTTTAAAGGGGGGTCCCGTATCCACAATTAACAAAAAAAGATTGCCCCACATTATAATCCTATGAAGGTGGGCCCACATTGTAAGTTATTTACAAGAATACCACTACCTTACCCCCAGTCCCGTTCTTTCATGCATATGAAATTCGATCACACGTTTAAAGACTTTCATTAATCTAATAATAGGTCATGCATAGATTGTGATCAATTATGAAAAATTGATAAATAGGGAGGTACTTGATTGTCATTTGGTTTGTTGACTAAAAATCGGCTCTCTATTAATAAAAATGGATTTATGCAGGGTTATTCTCTCCCACTAAATATACAACTATTTATTTTGTGATTAAGTTCAGGAAAACAGATAGTAACCTAAGTTGAGTTGTAATTAATTTGTTGTACATAGGAGATGAAAACAACAATCTTTAGAGAAAAGGGAAAAAAAAGTCCAATCAAGAATCAATGATCTCAAATCCAATCTATATAACCCATAAGTCCCGAATTATAGTAGCCCCGTAACTTTTTAATTGAAATATTTAAATGCATTTCTCAATCCATAGTATAAAACCAATTTACTCAATATAAAAAGTTATTTTTTTCATTTTCATAAATCACATTCAAATTCATGAGAAATGATCGTACGGTGACATCCACACTAAAATTCCTTCACACACAAGTTGGGCTAACTTAAGTGGTTCCCAACTTTACTTGACTTAAGCCATTTGTCCCAACCTCTCCCTAAATATGCAGCGAGCTAAGTTTCACCCCAGTTTCGAGTGATAAATACCATTTGATTGACCCATTTGAAAAAAAAGGCAAATTAATCAATAGTTAGTCTCATTTTCACATTCTAATCAATGTTAAAACTAAAAGCATGCTTATTTACATTAAAATACATAGGAATTAAATATACAAGATTTATGCCATAAGTCTTAAAAATGAAGACCGGATATGTGTTTTCAAGAATGAACATCAAACAATCTTGTCTTTAATGGAAATAGAATCAAAGGATTAAAGTAAGGTTTTTTATGCTCATTATTAAAAATTTACCTACGGCCCTCATTTTTAACTGCTCATGGTATAAATCCTATATATTTTAATTCAAACAGAGACGCCCTAAATATTCTTCAATTGAAGTACAATTTGATTGTATTTTGTGTCCTTGACTGTGTTGTTTTTCTCATGTCTTTTTTAAATCCGAAGAAACATTGAAGTAAAATTTGGATTACTACTTGTCTAATGAGCTGGACATGTGAACATGCGAATTGAATGGCTTAAATCCGACGAAACCAGAACTCACGTAAGCATGAGAACTCTCATGCTAACATCAGCATAAGATCAGCACCTTCGCCACTTTTGAGTAACAAAATGTACAACGCCAAAGTCTATGCATGAATTTCCACATTAATTAATGTATCAACTGAATTTTACCGGGTCATGTCATAATTGTCATTTTACAACACATCACAAAAAGCAGGCTAGCAAGCATACCCACCACGAGAACGAACAAAACATCTTGATTTTTCCATATCACAGGAAGAGAGAGAGAGGAGCATGTGAAATGGAATGAAAATGAAAGGCCTCATGATGTAAAGAGTCACGACATGTCACCTGCCTGCTGAAGTAACCTGCATACCAACTCTTTTCACATGTGTGGCTTCGATTTTCTCATATGTGCGGGATATCTTCTTCAATTCGCTTTTTCTTCCATAATTGTGTGGGGGCTCTCTTGGGTCTCAATCGCTTTGACTGTAAAACACAAAAAAATGAAAAAGAAAAAAAAAAGAAAGAAAGTCTACAGCTGTTAGTTAGATTTGGTGGTTTGATTAGGAACCTTTATCATCTCATCATTTATTTAGGATAAATGAAAATACGAAGGTGGATGGGTTTAGGTAGAATAAAGACTAATCAAACACCAGTGTCCATCAGAATTTGTGTTTGGTAGGATTCATGTCACCTTCCCTTCGATTATTAAATATTCACGTGTGATCTCCGACTTGCGTAAGCATAACGTAAGTTATTGAGAGAGTGACAGTGTTTCTTTAGCAGTATTTTCATATATTTTATATTATAAGAAAAAAGTGCTACAATGTAATATGCAGGGCCGGCGCTACTGGGTTCTCATATATTAATTTAAAAGTTTATATTATAATATTATCCCACTCAATTTAAAAGTTTGACCCCACTGTAGCACTTGGTTAATTTTGAAAAAAAAATTCATCTTTAGATGACAAGTGTGTTACAATCAATATCCCAAAATA
The DNA here is from genome assembly GCA_012931725.1 of Litsea cubeba. Lineage (NCBI taxonomy): Eukaryota > Viridiplantae > Streptophyta > Magnoliopsida > Laurales > Lauraceae > Litsea > Litsea cubeba. The sequence continues at coordinate 39,734,693 of CM022951.1, forward strand.
AGTTATTCCCACAAATAAAATCCTAATTACTCATAGCCTTTATCTCAGCCATTGAAAAGAAGAAGTACGTAGCAGAAAATGAAGAAGATTCTTATTGGTGAACCATAAAAAAAGAAAAAAAATGAAGAAGTCCGGCCCAGGCGGAAGAAGCGGGTGCGTCGTCTGCAGCGTCTCCCTCTCCAGTCTCCTTTCTCTCTCGGTCTCTCTCTAGTCCTTTCTCTCTTGTTTCTCTAGTGTTGATAATGAAGGTATGATGCAACGATTTCAACAAATGAAAACTCGTTGATGGCAGCTGTAGGAGTTTATGTATTTGAGTTTTCTTTTTGGATTAAGAACTATTAGTAATAATGTATTAAAATTTCTATTTATCTTTGTTTGAAAATTTAATATTATCTTTGTCGGATTTTCGAAAATAGATTATTTAAGAAATTTATATTATGTTTGTCGAATTATCGAAACACTACAAGAAACTGCACTTTAGGCGACGAAAAAGTTACGTTTTCGTCGGTAAAAATATTTACCGACGAAAATTTTTTCGTCGCCAAGACGTCGGTAAAACATCGTCAGCAAAACCTTTTCTCGACGAAATTATTTTTCGTCGGCAAAAATTATAGTTTTACCGACGATTATTTGACTTGTACCGACGTTTTTTTACGTTGGCAAAAGAATTAAATTTTTTTTATTTTTATTTTTTACTTTTGCCGACGTTTTTGTTTCGTCGGCGAAAATAATTTCAATTTTTTTATTTTTTATTTTTTATTTTGCCGACGTTTTTATTTCGTCGCCAAAAGTATTTTAATTTTTTTTATTTTTATTTTTAATTTTTGCCGACGTTTCTATTTCGTCGCCAAAAGTATTTTAATTTTTTTAATTTTTCTTTTCAATTTTTGCCGACGTTTTGTTTTCGTCGCAAAAAGTATTTTAATTTTTTTAATTTTTCTTTTTAACTTTTGCCCACGTTTTTATTTCGTCGCCAAAAGTATTTTAATTTTTTTTATTTTTATTTTTAATTTTTGCCGACGTTTCTATTTCGTCGCCAAAAGTATTTTAATTTTTTTAATTTTTCTTTTCAATTTTTCCGACGTTTTGTTTTCGTCGCCAAAAGTATTTTAATTTTTTTAATTTTTCTTTTTAACTTTTGCCCACGTTTTTATTTCGTCGCCAAAAGTATTTTAATTTTTTTAATTTTTCTTTTTAATTTTTGCCGACGTTTTATTTTCGTCGCCAAAAGTATTTTAATTTTTTTAATTTTTCTTTTTAATTTTTGCCGACGTTTTATTTTCGTCGCCAAAAGTATTTTAATTTTTTTAATTTTCTTTTTAATTTTTGCCGACGTTTTATTTTCGTGGCCAAAAGTATTTTAATTTTTTTTATTTTTCTTTTTAATTTTTGCCGACGTTTTATTTTCGTCGCCAAAAATATTTTAATTTTTTTAAACTTTTGTTTTTTCTTTTGCCGACGTTTTTATTTAAATAAAAACGTCGGTAAAGGTCCTTTTTTTATTATTAAATTTATTTTTTTCAATATTATTTTCCTGTAAACCTATTTAAACACCTGTATCAAAAATAAACCTGTTCATCTACCAATATTCAACATAAAATATGCAATGAAACAAAAGTTACTAAATGAACAGACAACCATCTCCATTTTTCATTAAATCATTCATCTCATTAAATAAATATAACAATCAATAATGATACAGTCTCATATCAATGTCCAATATACATATATATACAAATAAACCGAAAAGAAGTCTAACATCCCAACAATTCTGCAACCGACCCCAATGCGTTCATCAATCTGCAATGAGAAAAACAACATTAAAATCTTTATAATGAATTAAATTATAAATTAAAAATAAACATGTATATATATAACTTTTCCTAAGTTATTCTGCAAACTTTTTTCCAGCCAAAATGTTGACAATCAGACGGCTTTTGCGTCTCACTTGTTTACCAGAAGTTTGATTCACTAACCATCAATTCCAACAAGTTACTTAGGCATTGAACAAGGTACATGGGCTTTCCCGCGGCCGTTTCCCGTTCCGGACCCCCGGCGGGCCGTTTTCGAGCCTAAGTTTTGGAAAATCGTGTGTTTCGGTCGTAATTCTCTAACTGGGAGCCCTATTTGCGAACCGTCAGTTCCTACAAGTCACTCTACCCTCGAGCGAAGTGCTCGTGCCGGTTTCGGAATTTTCCCGCGGCCGTTTCACGTTCCGGACCCCCGTCGGGCCGTTTTCGAGCCTAAGTGTTGGAAAATCGTCTGTTTCGTTCGTAATTCTCTAACCGGGAGCCCTATTTGCGAACCGTCAGTTCCTACAAGTCACTCTACCCTCGAGCGAAGTCCTCGTGCCAATTTCGGAATTTTCCCGTGGCCGTTTCCCGTTCCGGACCCCCGGCGGGCCGTTTTCGAGCCTAAGTGTTGGAAAATCGTGTGTTTCGTTCGTAATTCTCTAACCGGGAGCCCTATTTGCGAACCGTCAGTTCCTACAAGTCACTCTACCCTCGAGCGAAGTGCTCGTGCCGGTTTCGGAATTTTCCCGTGGCCGTTTCACGTTCCGGACCCCCGGCGGGCCGTTTTCGAGCCTTAGTGTTGGAAAATCGTGTGTTTCGTTCGTAATTCTCTAACCGTGAGCCCTATTTGCGAACCGTCAGTTCCTACAAGTCACTCTACCCTCGAGCGAAGTGCTCGTGCCGGTTTCGGAATTTTCCCGCGGCCGTTTCCCGTTCCGGACCCCCGGCGGGCCGTTTTCGAGCCTAAGTGTTGGAAAATCGTGTGTTTCGGTCGTAATTCTCTAACCGTGAGCCCTATTTGCGAACCGTCAGTTCCTACAAGTCACTCTACCCTCGAGCATAGTCTCCCCTGTACGTGTGACATTTAATTTTTTTTTACAACCTGCTAAGTACCTGTACATGACAAAAAAACACTTCATATAAACAGCCCAATGCCCAACACACTACAAAGTCATTCACCACTACGTCATGAGTCATACACCATTCAACCATAGCACTTCAGTACCACAACCCAATGCCCCAACACACTACATCTCGTTATTTTTACCTGTGGGACCCCTACCACCATGATGTATAAGCTCTTGACAGGATGATCTGCTGTATATGGACATTGCTCAATGGGCCCGATCAGATTAGAAATTGTCATGCTTGTATTCTTCAGTTTTACAATATTGGAAAACTTATTAAGATAAGTTGAAAACATAAAACCTTATTCGAATAGGGAATGAGATTCTTCAAGGCTTTCATTTTCTCATTGATCCTGCTCCTCCTCCTCTGTCCACATCAAAAACTCAATCACTTAACTAACAACTACAACAAAAAGAATACATGAGGCAGATATATATATGTAAATAATAAAAAAGGAAAGACAACATTTGTATGTCACGTTTAATACATTGTTTAATATACTTAAATAATCATATGTTTCGCACGTAATTCTCTAACCGGGAGCCCTATTTGCGAACCGTCAGTTCCTACAAGTCACTCTACCCTCGAGCAAAGTGTTCGTGTTGATTTTGGAATTTTCCCGCCGCCGTTTCCCGTTCCGGACCCCCGGCGGGCCGTTTTCGAGCCTAAGTGTTGGAAAATCGTGTGTTTCGGTCATAATTCTCTAACCGGGAGCCCTATTTGCGAACCGTCAGTTCCTACAAGTCACTCTACCCTCGAGCGAAGTACTCGTGCCGGTTTCGGAATTTTCCCGCCGCCGTTTCCCGTTCCGGACCCCCGGCGGGCCGTTTTCGAGCCTAAGTGTTGGAAAATCGTGTGTTTCGTTCGTAATTGTCTAACCGTGAGCATTATTTGCGAACCGTCAGTTCCTACAAGTCACTCTACCCTCGAGTGAAGTGCTCGTGCCAGTTTCGGAATTTTCCCGTGCCCGTTTCCCGTTCCGGACCCCCGGCGGGCCGTTTTCGAGCCTAAGTGTTGGAAAATCGTCTGTTTCGTTCGTAATTCTCTAACCGGGAGTCCTATTTGCGAGCCGTCAGTTCCTGTTAGAGTTTTATTTTGTTGCAATTTGATAGGGTGCATTTCATTTTCATAAGCTTGATCTCTCATTCATTCATGATTTTTATCTTAAGATTTTCATGCTTGATTTTCATTCATAATCTTTGATTTTATTCATGTCATGCATGTTTTTCATAATATTTATGAATCTTAAGTTCATGAAGTTTTCTAGTCCCATGTGGGTGTTTTTGGTGTCATTTCCAAATTTCAAGCTTTCCATGTTTTTCTCTTTAAAATCAGTTTTTATTTGGAGATTTCAAGTCATTTATATTTCATTTTTAATAGTCTTTTTCTGACTTGATTCCAAGCTTGAATTGTGCCCCAAAGCTCATTAAAGACCAGCCCTCACTCTCCTTCAAAGTTCTGAAAAAAATCAGACATCTGGGCTGCCAGCAGGTTGGCCGGCTGTGTACCCGGTCGACCGGCCAAGGCACCCGGTCGACCGGGCACACAGTGCAGGCCGACCCAGGGAAAATGGCCGTTAAGGCTCCAACGGATATATTTCTGACCGTTGAGCACCCGGTCGACCGGGCCCTGTTCCAGGTCGACCGGGCACTAGCCGTTGGACACTTTTTGGCTATAAAAAGTGGATTTTTGTTGGGGATTGAGTGCTGAACTTTAAGGAACTCTTGAGGCCAAGGAAGAACTACACTTTAAGGAGATTATTGAAGGACTAATGGGGCTAATCCATGGACTCAATCTTTGATTCAAATCTCAAATGGGTGTGCTCTCTTTTCTCATTTAATCTCATGCTTTGTATTAATCTTTGATTTCTTTTAAAAGCATGCTCAAGTTTCTTAATGTTGTGTTCATGCATTGTTAAATCTTTGAACTTGTTTAGTCATGAGGATACAACATATGTTTAGCTATTCACATGAGTTTTGTTTTCAAGTTTCTACACTAACTTGCTAGAGTTAAGTTGTAATTTTTCAAATCAAGTTTCTTCATCTTGAAAACTCATGTGTTTTTCATTCTACTCTTTCATTTAAATATGATCAACATCTTTGCATCATTTAGTGTTTCATCCTTCTAAAAAGAGTTAGAGTGTTTTCTAGCATATGCATGAATCTTACACTTTCTCATTCATATGCATATGTCTAGAGTTTGGCATTTCATTTTCAAATTAGCCTATTTAGAGGCATCTCATTGCACTTAATAGTTCTCTTATCCATGCATCATTAGGCATATTAATTAAGAGAAAATCACTCGTTGTAAAGGTTGGTGCTTAGCCTTTAAAAGCATTTGTTGAGTTGTAATGGTTCATGCTTAGCCTTGAAAAGCATGGTGATGTGTTTGTAAGGTTCAAGGTGATCCTAAACCTTAACTCGTTTTAGTGAAAATCCGGTAGGGTTACCGGGAGTGGATGTAGGCACGGTTGCCGAACCACTATAAAACACTTGTGTTATGGTGAATGCTCTTTTGTGCTTACTTTATGTGATTGATGTTGTTATTGTTGAATGTTCCTAGTTGCTTTGTCCTTGTGTATGATTAACTTAGGAATCTATCTTTTTCACAAGATTATTAATATTCATCAAAGCATAAGCAACTTAAAAGCCAAAAAATTGAAAGTTGGTCAAGGACTTTGAGCTCACCCTATTCACCCCCCCCTCTAGGATTCGATCTTGGACTTTCAATTGGTATCAGAGCTTGGGTGCTCTTGATTAGGTCTAACAACCTAGAGTTAGAATCCTTAGAGTGAGTTTTTATTTTGTGGTCATCATGCAATCTCATTTAGGTGAAGGAAATGCCACCAATAGACCACCCTTGTTCAATGGAACACACTATCGTTATTGGAAAATTCGAATGCAAGTGTTTCTTGAATCCCAAAGCCTTGATGTTTGGAACATCATTGAAGAAGGCTATGATCTCCCCACTATAATAGAAAAAGACTCTGAAGGTTTAGTCACCTCTATAAAATTGAAACCTAAGAGTGCTTGGACTCAAGGTGAGAAGGACAAAGCAAATTTGAATGCTAAAGCTAAAAACTCTCTTTATTGTGCCTTGTCTCAAGAAGAATTCAATAGAGTGGTAAATTGCAATACTGCTAAAGAAGTATGGGAAACTCTAGAGACCACTCATGAAGGTACAGATCAAGTCAAGATAGCCAAAATCCAAATGTTAACTTCTAAACTTGAAGATATTAAAATGCTTGAGGAAGAAACATTTGATGAATTCTACACTAAGGTTATGGAAATTGTCAACTCCCTTATAGGTCTTGGAGAGAAGATGTCTGAATCTAAAACTGTTAGAAAAATTTTAAGATCCCTTCCTAAAAGATTCAAACCCAAGATTGTTGCCATAACTGAAAGTAAGAATGTTGACACTATCAAAATTGAAGAACTTAGAGGAAATCTTCTCACCTATGAACTAGATTTTGAAGTCCCTAGCAAGAAGAAAGGTGTAGCTCTTAGCTCTCAACATAAAAATAATGATAATGAGAGTGAGAGTGAGGATGATGAAAACACTATCTTGCTCTCTAAAAAGTTTAAAAATCTCCTTAAGAACAAAAAGAACTTCAAAAATTCTGAGGAAGCAAGAAATGAAAAATCTCAAAGGAACTCCAGGGGATCCTTTATTAAGAAGGATGTGCAATGCTACAATTGTAAAGGATTTGGTCACATTGCTCAAAACTGTTCCTCCCCTAGAGAGTTTGAAAAGAAAGACAAGAAAGGAAAGAAAGTTTTAAATATAACTTGGGATGATGATGAAGATGAATGTAGTGAAAATGATGATTTCCAAAATGATGAAGATGATAACTCCACTTCTTGGCTTCTATTTACACCTATTGAGGAAAATGAAGATCATAATGCATTAATAGAAGATACCATAGGGAAAGATGAAGCAAATGATGAAAATGATGAAAATGATATACATCAAGCCTATGAAGAGCTATATGATCTATGTGAAGCCATAACCAAGAAGAACAAAAGCTTAAAAGTTGAGTCTAAAAAGCTTGTGAAGGATGTAAATGCCTTAAAAGATCAATTAATCTTGAAAGACAATGAGATAAAAGATGTTCAATCTAAGTTGATTAGTTCTCATAACAATCTAGCTGAAGCTGAAAAAGAAATTCATAAATTACAATGTTTGCTAGAATCTAGTCAACAAGAATCAGAATCTCTTAAAATGAAACTTGAAAAGGGAAAACATGTTGTTGATAAATTTACTTTAGGAAATGACAAATTTTACCAAATGTTAGGTATGAACAAAATCTTTGGTAACAAGAATGGTATAGGTTTTGAATGCTCCTCTAGTAGCAAGAAGAATAGTTTACAACCTATTACTAGAACTCATCTCAAACCTATAGACAAAAATTTTTTTACCTCTAGATGGACTTGTCATTTCTGTAATCGTATAGGTCATCTAATCCCCAATTGTCCTTTCAAGATTAGGTTGTCTCAAAACCATCCCTCTAGAGCTCTTTTCAAGTTTGTTCCAAAATCCACTAAAACTCCATTCATTAAGACTACTTGGATTGAAAAAGGGAAAAGTTTCAAGAACTTCTTAGTCCATACTGCTTTAAAGGTTAAGGAAAATTCTAGATGGTTTTTGGATAGTGGATGCTCCAAACATATGACTGGAGACCGTTCTAGATTCATCTCTCTTGAGGACTATGATGGAGGAAATGTGTCATTTGGAGATAACAGGAAGGCTCAAATTATTGGAAAAGGTTGTGTTGGAGGAGATCAAATGCCTACCTTAAAAGATGTCTTCCTTGTGGATGGATTAAAGCATAATCTTTTGAGTATTAGTCAGTTATGTGACAAAGGAAACAAAGTTATATTTGATAGCAAATCTTGCAAAGTTCTGAATGAGAAATCCCAGAAAGTTTTACTCACTGGATTAAGAACTAAGGATAACATCTACACTATAGAAGAATGCTGTGAAAACGAATCCATGAGCTTAATGACAAAGGATCAAGAAAACCAGTTGTGGCATCAAAGATTGGGTCATATAAATTACAAATTGATGAAGATCTTATCCAAAAAGGAAATTGTTAGAGGAATACCCAAATTAGATGATTTTAAATCTGAATTGTGCAAAGCTTGTCAAATGGGTAAGCAAATCAAGAAAAGCTTTAAAGGTCTGAAAGATATATCCTCTTCTCGTCCCCTTGAGCTCATACATATGGATCTTATTGGCCCAGCACCTGTTCAGAGTATTGGTGGGAAGAAGTATATCCTGGTTATGGTTGATGACTATTCCAGATTTGGATGGGTAGCCTTTCTTCATGCTAAATCTGATGCAGTAGATCACATTATAAGGATTTGCAAGAAAATTCAAGTTGAGAAGGAGTGCAAGATTAAGAAGATAAGAAGTGATCATGGAGGAGAATTTGAAAATGAAAGATTTGCAGATTTTTGTGAAAACTATGGAATTAATCATCAATTCTCTGCTCCTAAAACCCCTCAACAAAATGGAGTAGCTGAAAGAAGAAATAGAGTTATCCAAGAAATGGCTAGAACTTTGCTTAATGAGAAAAATCTTCCTCGCAACCTATGGGCTGAAGCTATTAACACTGCTTGCTATCTTATTAATCGTGTTTATTTGACAAAGAACACTAACAAAACTCCTTATGAGCTTTATTTTGGAAGAAAACCAAATCTGGGGTATTTAAAAGTGTTTGGGAGTAAATGCTATATTTTGAGAGATAGAGAGCAGTTGGAAAAGTTCGATTCCAAATCTGATGAAGGAATCTTCTTAGGATACTCTGATAAAAGCAAGGCATATAGAGTATTCAACCTCAGATCCATGACTGTTATGGAGTCAGCTCATGTTGTGATAGATGAGACGAATCAAATTAAGAAAGCTATTCATGATGATGAAGAAGAGACATCAGTTGAGCAGACTACTCCATCTGAAATTGAAGATAAAATCCCCTCTGCTTCTAGTATGCCCACAAAGTTATTAAAAGATCACAACTTGGATAATATCATTGGAAACATCAAAAGTGGGGTCATGACAAGAAGACAGGTTCATAATCTATGTGCTCACTACTCTTTTGTTTCACAAATTGAGCCCAAGAACTTCTCTGAAGCAGAAACCAAGTCTGAATGGATAGATGCCATGCAAGAAGAATTAAATCAGTTTAGAAAGAATGAAGTGTGGGATCTTGTACCTCTTCCTGAAGGCAAAAGTAAAATTGGCACTAAATGGATTTTCAAGAACAAGCTGGATGAATCAGGAAATGTGATAAGAAACAAAGCCAGACTTGTGGCCAAAGGATATGCTCAAGTTGAAGGAGTTGATTTTGAGGAAACCTTTGCTCCTGTAGCTCGTTTGGAGTCCATTCGAATTTTACTGGCATATGCGAGTAGCATGAGAATTAAACTGTTTCAAATGGATGTGAAGAGTGCCTTTCTAAATGGTGAAATAGAGGAAGATGTTTATGTTACACAACCTGAAGGTTTTGAAGATCCTCATCACCCAGACTATGTGTTTAAATTAAAGAAAGCTCTCTATGGTCTTAAACAAGCTCCTAGAGCCTGGTATGAGAAGCTCACAAGTCATCTTCTTGAAAATGATTTTATGTGTGGAAATGTGGACAAAACCCTCTTCATTAAAAAGGTTGATAAAGATATTCTCCTTGCTCAGATATATGTTGATGATATAGTGTTTGGATCCACCTCTGATCAACTAGCTCAAGGATTTTCTGAATTGATGAGTTCCACTTTTGAAATGAGTCTGGTAGGGCCTCTACAGTTCTTTCTAGGATTACAAGTTAGTCAGACTGATCATGGTATCTTTCTTAGTCAATCCAAGTTTGCTCTAGAAATAGTGAAAAAGTTTGGCTTAGGAGAATCTAAGACTAGCTGCAATCCCATGGGATCTTCCACTAAACTGTCTAGTGACCTTCAAGGTAAGAAAGTAGACCAGAAACTGTATAGAAGCATGATAGGAAGCCTTCTTTACCTTACAGCTAGCAGACCAGACCTATCTTTTAGTGTTGGAATATGTGCTAGGTATCAATCTGATCCCCGAGAGTCTCACTATAAGGCTGTTAAACGTATCATAAAATACATTCATGGGACTTCTCATTATGGTATCTGGTATCCCCGTGACTCAACTCTTCAATTAATGGGATATAGTGATGCAGATTGGGCAGGCTCTATAGATGATAGAAAAAGCACCAGTGGATGTTGCTACTTCATAGGAAATTGCTTAGTAGCTTGGCATAGCAAAAAGCAAAATTCAGTGTCTCTGTCAACTGCAGAGGCTGAATACATAGCTGCTGGTAGCTGTTGTGCTCAATTGTTGTGGATGAAACAAACTTTATTAGACTATAATATTCCACAACAATGCATGCCCATCATGTGTGATAATTCCAGTGCCATCAGTATCTCTAAGAATCCTGTTCAGCATTCTCGCACTAAGCACATTGACATTCGTTATCATTTTTTGCGTGACCATGCTGATCAAGGCAATATTGAACTAATTTTTGTACCTACAGATACTCAGTTGGCTGACTTATTTACTAAACCCCTTGGAAATGATCGATTCATTACATTGAGACATCAGTTGGGCATTGGCCCTTGCCCTGAATTCTAATTTGTTGTTGGCTTATCACCTGTTATTTCATTTTCTTTTAATCCTATAAACAGGTGCTACTAACAAGGTTTTGTGTTTTCTAGTTCTTGGGCAGGATCCTTTGCAATTGGATGTCAAAGGGGGAGAGATGTTTCAAGTGTTGGCACCAACTAAGGGGGAGAAGATTCTAGGGTTATCTAGTTTAGGGGGAGTTTTTGTATGTAATTTTGTAATGTTGTGTCATTGCTCTCACAAGGAAAATCCAAAGCTCCAAAATATCCAAATGCTCCCATTCATCCAAAGCTCCTTAATATCCAAAGAAGATGGTGAAGTTGGTGTTCAAGTTTCTAAGGAGATTGAGAGAGAGTTCAAGCTTCAAGAGTTGCCATCAAATTGCAAAGGGGGAGATTGTTAGAGTTTTATTTTGTTGCAATTTGATAGGGTGCATTTCATTTTCATAAGCTTGATCTCTCATTCATTCATGATTTTTATCTTAAGATTTTCATGCTTGATTTTCATTCATAATCTTTGATTTTATTCATGTCATGCATGTTTTTCATAATATTTATGAATCTTAAGTTCATGAAGTTTTCTAGTCCCATGTGGGTGTTTTTGGTGTCATTTCCAAATTTCAAGCTTTCCATGTTTTTCTCTTTAAAATCAGTTTTTATTTGGAGATTTCAAGTCATTTATATTTCATTTTTAATAGTCTTTTTCTGACTTGATTCCAAGCTTGAATTGTGCCCCAAAGCTCATTAAAGACCAGCCCTCACTCTCCTTCAAAGTTCTGAAAAAAATCAGACATCTGGGCTGCCAGCAGGTTGGCCGGCTGTGTACCCGGTCGACCGGCCAAGGCACCCGGTCGACCGGGCACACAGTGCAGGCCGACCCAGGGAAAATGGCCGTTAAGGCTCCAACGGATATATTTCTGACCGTTGAGCACCCGGTCGACCGGGCCCTGTTCCAGGTCGACCGGGCACTAGCCGTTGGACACTTTTTGGCTATAAAAAGTGGATTTTTGTTGGGGATTGAGTGCTGAACTTTAAGGAACTCTTGAGGCCAAGGAAGAACTACACTTTAAGGAGATTATTGAAGGACTAATGGGGCTAATCCATGGACTCAATCTTTGATTCAAATCTCAAATGGGTGTGCTCTCTTTTCTCATTTAATCTCATGCTTTGTATTAATCTTTGATTTCTTTTAAAAGCATGCTCAAGTTTCTTAATGTTGTGTTCATGCATTGTTAAATCTTTGAACTTGTTTAGTCATGAGGATACAACATATGTTTAGCTATTCACATGAGTTTTGTTTTCAAGTTTCTACACTAACTTGCTAGAGTTAAGTTGTAATTTTTCAAATCAAGTTTCTTCATCTTGAAAACTCATGTGTTTTTCATTCTACTCTTTCATTTAAATATGATCAACATCTTTGCATCATTTAGTGTTTCATCCTTCTAAAAAGAGTTAGAGTGTTTTCTAGCATATGCATGAATCTTACACTTTCTCATTCATATGCATATGTCTAGAGTTTGGCATTTCATTTTCAAATTAGCCTATTTAGAGGCATCTCATTGCACTTAATAGTTCTCTTATCCATGCATCATTAGGCATATTAATTAAGAGAAAATCACTCGTTGTAAAGGTTGGTGCTTAGCCTTTAAAAGCATTTGTTGAGTTGTAATGGTTCATGCTTAGCCTTGAAAAGCATGGTGATGTGTTTGTAAGGTTCAAGGTGATCCTAAACCTTAACTCGTTTTAGTGAAAATCCGGTAGGGTTACCGGGAGTGGATGTAGGCACGGTTGCCGAACCACTATAAAACACTTGTGTTATGGTGAATGCTCTTTTGTGCTTACTTTATGTGATTGATGTTGTTATTGTTGAATGTTCCTAGTTGCTTTGTCCTTGTGTATGATTAACTTAGGAATCTATCTTTTTCACAAGATTATTAATATTCATCAAAGCATAAGCAACTTAAAAGCCAAAAAATTGAAAGTTGGTCAAGGACTTTGAGCTCACCCTATTCACCCCCCCCTCTAGGATTCGATCTTGGACTTTCAGTCAGTTCCTCCAAGTCACTCTACCCTCGAGTGAAGTACTCGTGCTGGTTTCGGAATTTTCCCACGGCCGTTTCCCGTTCCGGACCCCCGGCGGGCCGTTTTCGAGCCCAAGTGTTGGAAAATCGTGTGTTTCATTCGTAATTCTCTAACCGGGAGCCCTATTTGCGAACCGTCAGTTCCTACAAGTCACTCTACCCTCGAAGGAAGTGCTCGTGCCGGTTTCGGAATTTTCCCGCGGCCGTTTCACGTTCCGGACCCCCGGCGGGCCGTTTTCGAGCCTAAGTGTTGGAAAATCGTGTGTTTCGTTCGTAATTGTCTAACCGTGAGCCCTATTTGCGAACCATCAGTTCCTACAAGTCACTCTACCCTCGAGCGAAGTGCTCGTGCCGGTTTCTGAATTTTCCCGCGGCCGTTTCCCGTTCCGGACCCCCGGCGGGCCGTTTTTGAGCCTAAGTGTTGGAAAATTGTGTGTTTCGGTCGTAATTCTCTAACCGGGAGCCCTATTTGCGAACCGTCAGTTCCTACAAGTCACTCTACCCTCGAGCGAAGTACTCGTGCCGGTTTCGGATTTTTCCCGCCGCCGTTTCCCGTTCCAGACCCCCGGCGGGCCGTTTTCGAGCCTAAGTGTTGGAAATTAACATGTTTCGGTCGTAATTCTCTAACCGGGAGTCCTATTTGAGAACCGTCAGTTCCTACAAGTCACTCTACCCTCGAGCGAAGTGCTCGTACCGGTTTCGGAATTTTCCAGCGGCCGTTCCCCGGCGGGCCGTTTTCGAGCCTAAGTGTTGGAAAATCGTGTGTTTCGTTCGTAATTCTCTAACCGGGAGCCCTATTTGCGAACCGTCAGTTCCTACAAGTCATTCTACCCTCGAGCGAAGTGCTCGTGCCGGTTTCGGAATTTTCCCGCCGCCGTTCCCATTCCGGACCCCCGGGGGGCCGTTTTCGAGCCTAAGTGTTGGAAAATCGTGTGTTCGTTCGTAATTGTCTAAACGTGAGCCCTATTTGCGAACCGTCAGTTCCTACAAGTCACTCTACCCTCGAGCGAAGTGCTCGTGCCGTTTTTGGAATTTTCCCGCGCCCGTTTCCCGTTCCGGACCCCCGGCGGGCCGTTTTCGAGCCTAAGTGTTGGAAATTAACATGTTTCGGTCGTAATTCTCTAACCGGGAGTCCTATTTGAGAACCGTCAGTTCCTACAAGTCACTCTACCCTCGAGCGAAGTACTCGTGCTGGTTTCGGAATTTTCCAGCGGCCGTTTCCCATTCCGGACCCCCGGCGGGCCGTTTTTGAGCCTAAGTGTTGGAAAATCGTGTGTTTCGTTCGTAATTCTCTAACCGGGAGCCCTATTTGCGAACCGTCAGTTCCTACAAGTCATTCTACCCTCGAGCGAAGTGCTCGTGCCGGTTTCGGAATTTTCCCGCCGCCGTTCCCGTTCCGGACCCCCGGGGGGCCGTTTTCGAGCCTAAGTGTTGGAAAATCGTGTGTTTCGTTCGTAATTGTCTAACCGTGAGCCCTATTTGCGAACCGTCAGTTCCTACAAGTCACTCTACCCTCGAGCGAAGTGCTCGTGCCGGTTTTGGAATTTTCCCGCGCCCGTTTCCCGTTCCGGACCCCCGGCGGGCCGTTTTCGAGCCTAAGTGTTGGAAATTAACATGTTTCGGTCGTAATTCTCTAACCGGGAGTCCTATTTGAGAACCGTCAGTTCCTACAACTTACTCTACCAACGAGCGAACTGCCCGTGCCGGTTTCGGAATTTTCCCGCTGCCGTTTCCCGTTCCGGACCCCCGGCGGGCCGTTTTCGAGCCTAAGTGTTGGAAATTAACATGTTTCGGTCGTAATTCTCTAGCCGGGAGTCCTATTTGAGAACCGTCAGTTCCTACAAGTTACTCTACCCACGAGCGAAGTGCCCGTGCCGGTTTCGGAATTTTCCCGCTGCCGTTTCCCGTTCCGGACCCCCGGCGGGCCGTTTTAGAGCCTAAGTGTTGGAAATTAACATGTTTCGGTCGTAATTCTCTAGCCGGGAGTCCTATTTGAGAACCGTCAGTTCCTACAAGTTACTCTACCAACGAGCGAAGTGCCCGTGCCGGTTTCGGAATTTTCCCACTGCCGTTTCCCGTTCCGGACCCCCGGCGGGCCGTTTTAGAGCCTAAGTGTTGGAAATTAATATGTTTCGGTCGTAATTCTCTAGCCGGGAGTCCTATTTGAGAGCCGTCAGTTCCTACAAGTTACTCTACCCACGAGCGAAGTGCCCGTGCCGGTTTCGGAATTTTCCCGCTGCCGTTTCCCGTTCCGGACCCCCGGCGGACCGTTTTCGAGCCTAAGTGTTGGAAATTAACATGTTTCGGTCGTAATTCTCTAGCCGGGAGTCCTATTTGAGAACCGTCAGTTCCTACAAGTTAATCTACCCACGAGCGAAGTGCTCGTGCCGGTTTCGGAATTTTCCCGCTGCCGTTTCCCGTTCCGGACCCCCGGCGGGCCGTTTTCGAGCCCAAGTGTTGGAAAATCGTGTGTTTCGCACGTAATTCTCTAACCAGGAGTCCTATTTGCGAACCGTCAGTTCCTACAAGTCACTCTACCTCCAGCAGAACTGACTTGCAACAAGGAATCATAACTTCTTTCTGTTTTATGGAGTAGAGCGAATAGAGTGCATGACTATCACTAAATGGAAATCACAAATAGATTATGTAGAATGCTTACCTGTCGGGAAGTTTGGCAGTATCAATAGAAGGTAAAAGTTTTATCAAATGCTATTGTTCTTCTGGAGACAAATTTCTGGCAAACTTCTCAAAGCAAGCAACCATCCTGCACAATTTAAATTGGAACCATCTGAGCTAGATAATAACAAAGCACGGGGAAAAAATACAAATGCACATTCAACCTTCACAATTAACTCAACAGATAACCTCATAAAAGCATGCATTATATGTACAAATATCAAAAAAAAGTCCATAATCATTGTTATAAAAAAGAAACTGAAATCAAATTTCGACAGAATAACTTATGAAATGGTATTAATTTTACAGTGTGCTCTGAGCAACTGAAAAATTACAATCAAGCACAAATTCTTAGTAACATTTAAATGGAAATAAAATGACTGCCGGAACAGAATCATAATCATAAAAGATAATGCTAGAAATATCCAGGTTGCTACTAATTAAAGCCTGGTCTTCTCAACATATATAAATATGAGTCACAACAATCTAAGAGAGGACATACAGAGTAGCAAATATTTGGTGTGTGCATGTGTAAACATGTTTTTAAGTTGAAATGTATATTGGGTTGAAGATACTAATGGTAACTCTTTGATTCATGAAATCATGATACAGTAACTATTTGATTCATGAAATCTATAGTGATTAGTTGTATCTTTCACTTTGAGCATTCATGAAACCAACTATTAGTTGTTCTCCTCAAACAATTTGCTTTATGATTTAAAAATGTATAATGCGTCGTTTAAAAATCTCCACTAGAAATTAAAGAAAAAAAATCAAATAAATATTAGTACCTAAAAGCAATCACTTCCACAAATTCTGTAGTGCTCTCCCCACCATAAGCTTTTGGAACTTGAGGTCCGGGCCAACGTGGTCACCCTTGAGTGGAGTCAATTCCCCCTGCACCCATATCTCTATAAAAAAAGATACAACAAATACCCAAAAAAAAAAAACCAAGTATAATAAAACAGAAAATTATGTTCTATGAATCTAGAATTATAAGACTTGTTATTTTTACGTTCTTAAAAGACAAGTATAATACAATAGAAAATTATGTTCTATGAAACTAGAATTATAAGAACTATAAGACTTGTTATGTTTTTACTTTGTTAATAATGAATCTTAAGTAGTAGCACGAGGCAGTAGACACCCACATTTATGTTTCACTTGGTTGGCGGAATAGCACCTCCACTTTTGGAATAGCACCTCCACTTTTTGAATGCTTAGTTCTAAAAGAAAGGGATTTTGATCTTCTCCGGTCAATGCAAAATGACTAAAGACTAAAGAGACACCCAAAGCTTCTCTCAACAAGAAAATTGAGAAATAAATTAAGAGCAAAAAATTGGTAAGCAGGAATTCAGAAGAGCATATGAGCTTGGATCATTTCTTGGCGGGCTGAAAATCTAGGCCAGGATCTGGATCTAGATCTTGATTTGGTGGTCATGGCTATTGATTGAGACATGGGCAGTCTCATCTATATGGTTCAGTCCAATCTCCTTCGCTGCCTGACCAACTTGGACCAACTGTAATTCCAAAGTGCCAATATAAGCATGAAAATTACATATAACCAAAAAAGTCAAAATTTTTCGTTAAATTTTGACTGATTTCAAAGTTGGATTACGACAAGAGAAGGCACCATATTGATACAGTGACAGGATGGAAAGAAAGAGAGACAGACTCTTTGTAGTTTTTCTATTGATTTGGAGGTGGATTTGTAGTTGTATTTTGCAATTTATCTATTACAGGGATGTTTTCTCCCAATTCAATAAGATCTCCAGACCTCGTTCAACAGGGAGAGCAGGGTGTGAATCGACACTCCACCTCAATAAGATTTCTAGTGGAAAATATTCGGGAACCAAATGGCAAAGGGGCCTATAACCAATCCACTTATCAAGCCAAAAGAGGTTGTTTTCTCCCAATTAAATCCAAAATCTTATGTTTTCTACTTCTTCTGAAACTTGGTTAATAACCACCAATTTCATGACATGTAAATCGACATGGTGGGACAGCACAATACCCCAATGATGAATCATAGAGTTTTGTTGTCGTTGATGATGTTGTTACTATTGATTCTTTGCATCATTTCAGTAGCAATTTATGGTTTATTTTCCAATATAAATCTAAATCCAACTAACATAATCACAAAAAAAAAAGAGATAAACCAAATGAACCTCAAAATGTCCACTGACATCAACCAAACAACCGTAAAGATCACGAGAGAGAGAGAGAGAGAGAGAGAGAGAGAGAGAGAGAGAGAGAGAGAGAGAGAGAGAGAGTCCCTTCAACACCCAAGTTCCTGATTCCAAAGCATGTACATTCCATTATGTATTCAGAAAATTATTTCAAAAAATTAGAAAAGCCTTCCATAACTCAATAACCTTAAACACCAGAAATCTCCCAGTTACTAAATCCACCTGAAAGAAAGAAAGATCATAACACCAGAAAACCTCCAACTTCCAATTTTCCACAAATCAAAGCTCATAATCCAAAAACCCACCAATCCAACAAATAAAACTTCATAAAAAAAGTCTATCACAATTTGCAAATTTTTTTACCTCAGCACAATTGCTGCCTACACAGAAATAAGTATAGAATCTCGCATTTAAATGGTAAACTGCAAAAGGAGAATTATCAAACTTACCAGAGAAATTGTTCAAGATGCACCCATCTTTTGTATCATGGCGCTATATCCATAGTGAATCAATAGAACTTAGAAGACACCAAGTGAACAAGGTGAATATGGCTTACTTGTCGCTTAACCCGTTCCATCATCATTTGGCTGCAGAAAGCCCCAGCAAAAAAATCCCCATTGTAAAAGACCTAGAAGAAGTACCTGGTACATTAAGAGAGCATAGTTCATTAATCTTTACAAATAAGTATTTTGATGAAAGGGGCTAAGATGAACCATTGGACAATCAAATGGATGCTCTTGGGTCTCAACAATCACCTCTAGTGCATGACTAACAGAGAAGCACATGACTAACAATACTAGTTCTACCAATCACAGAACAGAGAGAGAGAGAGAGAGAGAGAGAGA